>CM022948.1:54698455-55144507 GCA_012931725.1 Litsea cubeba
GTGTTAAGTAGTTGTTTGTGCAGTTTCCTATCACCAATTGGTTTTGGGATTACTGGCTAGCAACTTTGACATCTACAACCTTCAACTTCTTAGCGGAAATGGAAGAATGTTTAAATCTGATGTTGGAACCTCTGGAAGTGAAACAGAACCTGAAGATTCAGGTGACAAGTAAAATGAAGACAAATGAGTGTCACTGTCTTCCATCTAGAGATGCTTGAGAGAGAGGACAATGTTCCCCATACTGCTTTCCAATTGAAAAGAATTTCATTTACTTTAATATTCATTAACGCCTTTCATTCCATACCAATGCCCATTTTGCAATCTTAAGCTCACCATCCCAACGAGATCATTTGTCAATACTCCTCCAAAGCATAAGCCTACATCTATGAAATGGCCCCCATGCCCGAGTTTCTGCCAAATGCTCCAAAGCTCAAGGAAAACACCAAGCTAAACAACACTTCTTGAAAAAGTTGCACCAAATGAGGGAAGCAATCTCAGAATGCAGAGATGATTATTTCTTTTTGCTGCACATCACACATAAAACATAAATCCGATATGTTGAGAAACTCGGGACGTCCCATCTCACATGCCTGCCCAGGGGTTGATCCCTAGGCAGGTAGATACTCTCACAAAGGTTGTACCACTCACTCAACTAGCAAAAAAAATAAAAAATATCCGATATGTTGTCCGACATTATGCCTCTCCTAAAATTGTCCGCTGTCGACACCTTCCCAGTAACCACCAACAAGAAAAATGCCTCAACTCTAGGAGGAACCAACCCCAACCACTCAAGCAGGCGTGGTTTCGGTTGAGGCGGCCCCTCCAAGGTAAGTAAAATGCCTTCGTCGAGATTTTCTCCGAAGTAGAGCACTTCTAAATCTGAGTACCCTTTCCTTCCCAGCAAATGAAGTCATTACAAAGAAGACTCAACTCCCCATACTAGGCCTCCTCCAACTTACACAAACTCTCCTAAAAGACACAACCCAAGACATACTATTCCCAGTTATCACATAATCTGCTGAAAGAAAATTGGACGCATGAAAGGTGAGATTCTTCCAAAACTAGTACCTAAGTGGACATACTTCATTCTGGCTTTGATGCCATGGTAGGCATAAGAACGAATCCTAGATCAGCTGAGAGGATGAGATATGGGATGAAAAGGTCAGAGATTATAATCTTTGTGAGTTTCTTCGTGGGAGAACCTTATCCTAGTTTTAGTTTCATTTGAAAGTAGCAGGAATCTGTAATTGAGTGAGTATTTCTTTATTCATATTGGTATGGTACCGGTTTGGGCCACACCCCTATTTTTAAAGAAATAATTGAATTGGGCATCGATAGTCCCGGCTCCTTACCTCTGTTTCTGCTGGGCAAAAATTTTGTGAGTTCTATTTGTAGGGTAAGAGTATCTGAGTCTTTTGTTCATTAGGAGACACCTAGATTTGAACTGGGGAGAAAGGATTCATAGTGTGCACAGCTTTCCTGTGCACTTCTTTGTCACCGTGCCATCATTTTCATATCGGGATTTGATATGAAGCTTTGCCTTGTTGATTTTGATTTCAATTCAGTAATTGTTTTTGTATTTTATTGAATGGGAAATTGCAGCTATGGTTTTGTTGATTCACAAAGACTCTTGGGACTCATATCTAGTTCATTATTGATGAAAGTTAAAGCATCCATCATGGCTGCACTTTGTTTTCATCATCTCATAAGGTTAAAACCCCATCTTCTCATCTTTTTATTTTCTAATAAGCTATAGTTTATTACTTAATAGACTAAACAAACAACTGTCGTTTCTTCTTTTTTCTGTGGGCTGGAGTCTTAGTAGCAAGAGCCGTAAGTGGACAGTATTCAAATACACAGGGCATGAAGAGCTTGATTGACAGCTTATTAACAGACAACTCTTCAGACAATGAATCATAGTCTATTGAATGAGCGTCGTTTAAAAAAACAGCTGTTACCGTTCCATAATGGCCGTTATGAAATGGTAACGGCCTATGCCGCTATATTGTTTTAAATATAACGATCATAACGGTCACGGTATAAAAAAAAAAAGAAGTGAAAATCACGGTCCATAACAGTCATAACAGCTGTTATTTTGAAAATAATGGTCATATCGGTCATATCGACTGTTGTTTTGAAAATAACGGCCCGCAATGAATTTTTTAAATTTTCTTTCCCCTCCTTTTTTTCACTTCTTTCTTTCCCAAATCATTTGTAGAGGTTCCCAAGCCTCTTTTTATTTTTATTTTTTATAAATTTTTATTTCACTAAGTAGAATAAAAGAAACAAGAACCACCGAAAACTACAACGAACAAGGAAAAACACTGTCAACTTACTTGGTGTTTGAGTAATTAAGTACTGAACTACTACTACTAGTTTCTTGATTTTAAATGTTTCACACTAATGGTTGGTTCGAAGTTATGGTTGTCATGCATACTGTAAAATTTGTGATATTTCAACTTATTTTAAAATTTTAATATATACATGTAAATATATTTTAATTCGGAACAAACTTTATACGCTTCAAATAAGATAGCGATACAAGATGTTATTACTTAGGGGGACCGATATTTTTCTTTAAAGTGTTTACTAATGGAGAAAAAACATTATTTTCTAGCATTTTATAATATTATGGGTTTTTTTTGGATATTTTTCGGGATAAAATACAAATTTGAATCGTGATGGATTGCAAACTGTGATGCGGTGCCGCATCAGAACGGTTTTCAGAGTTGACCGTGGTGGCAACCACGACTGCAATTTTAAACCATGATCATGCTACATGTCCTTATATACTAAAGACTCAATAATTCCTATTAATATGTAGTTACATCCAAACTAGTTCCATGTCCAAATAACGTAGGATGCAGCAGGTACAGGGTAGAAATAGAAGGAAAACCTATCAATATGTGTTGGTTGGGGAGATAGCCCCCCCCAAACAAAAAAAAAAAAAAACACACACACACACACACACCCCACCACCAAAAAAAAAAGAAGCTCGCAGATGAAGGTACCCTGACCCATCTAGTCACTTGATGTAGGGAGTGGTAATCTTCATGTACATCTAAAGATAATTGAGTCTAGGCGGGAGAATATAAAAACTTCTTTTGTCAAATGTCAAAAAATTATTGAGAGGCATACCTTGTGAAGATAAAATAATATTCCCTCCACTTCAACAATAATATCAATGGGCAGAGCTGCATTACAAAACCTGTCACACAAACAAAAATGTTAAATTATTTGCATACATCCTCAATTTATAACAGATATTTCCAGCAATACGTCTGAATAGTTATTTAAAAAAAAAATGACTTTTATTCAACTACGATATATTTGGTTGATTAAACAGGAACCAACCTATAAACCCAAGGTGGAGAATGGAGATGCCAATGAGTACAATTGAACTAGAAACTCAATTGCAATCTGCCTACATATTATAAGGATTTTTATTTATGAATTTTTTTGGAGAATATGTTTACTCTGCGACCAAGTATCTAGCTTCAAAATCTAAAGAATATAAAAAAAAAAAAAAAAACAGTCAGTTTGGAAAGAAACATATTCATGGAGGTAAACCAAAACCCAATAACATCAAAGAAAACCATATGCTCTTGCAGATTAATAGACTGAATGAAAAAAAAAAAAAAAGAGTCTAAGCAATGCAATACTAGTACGAGGCATCTGATTCATCAAACTACAAAACTAAGGATTCATGGATCCTCCATAACTTTTAAATAAATATAAATAATGCTTATTTTAAATAAATAATACACACAACTAACACCACTAAAAATATATTATAAACCTACCTCTCAAATAATCAAGTATAAGCATTTTCAATATTTTATTTATTTCTTTGTTCTCTAAGAATGATGCATTACATAGATTTAAAAAAGAAGAAAATGTATAGTGATATTTTCTAAACCAGAAAAAAATATGTTCTAATTAGTAAATAAATAATCCATGAATAACATGACACAATTGGGTCAAGTACATCCCCACACAGATGCCTTTTTTTTTTTCAAAGAATCAATGCAACATGACAAATAGACATAGCAACTTTAGCCCGTCATTGCTTTATCAATACATTTTATTCCCAAGAACATTAACCGAAACAGAAAGCAAGTAGCAGTAGAACACACAGCAAACCATTAAGCTACAAACAACATAGAGAGCTTATACATCATGGCAGGAGAAGCCATATCAGAGCAAAATGAGATACTCACATGATTAAGAAAAGAAGTGTAACTCCTTGGACCTAAGTAGGGAAAAAAAGTAAATACCTTTGCACAAGTGGTATATCATTGCAGGAAAAAAATTTAAAAAGAATAAATAGACACATTAGAGATCTAGAGCATAAATCATCACACACCTGCCAATTATTAACATGGTGTTGTGGACCACCCAATGTTACCAGAAACGCGGTTCGTTTCGATATGGGGTTCGGGTATGGGTACAGGCCTACAGGGTACGCTACTTAGGGTGGGACGTGGTACGTTGGGGTAGGCTTCATCGGTACGGTATTTGGAGTCGTAATTCGCTGTATTATGTTTTTATGAGACGTGTGTGTGTGTGTTGTGTTTTGAAGATAAATAATTGTAAACATAAACATCATTGTCATTCACGCTTTGCTAGTCTATTTAGAAAAGAAATTGTTCCAGTAAGCCAAACTCAAATCCTTAAAGCTCACAAACATAAATCCTTGCTAGTCTAATAAAAATAAAATTAAAAAAACCATTCCAAATTTCCAATAGCTAGTATTGTTGCCTAGTCAAAGGAGCATGATGTAGCTTATTACAAAATAGGGAGAGATATGATTGCAATGACTAATAAGGTTACTATTACATATTTGTACTTTCTATTCTCTGCTATTTTTTTCTTTCTTTCTTGATCTTGTTACATAACAATGGGGGACGCTTAGATTAGTGTTTCGATTCGCAAACGTACCCTAAAAGGGTATGGGCGAACTGATACGGGAAACGCAAGGGGTGGGGGCGAATCTGGCAACTCTGGGACCACCATATCTTTAAGATATTTATAATAATCTTTAGGTCATGATTGACAACCAAATCCTCAACAAAAAAGTTTTCTTCTTTCCACAAAGATTTGATTTGGAACAAAGGATTTTCAGGTCCGAACTCCCCCGTGTTTGGAAATTGTAAATCCATGAGGATTTGGACCAAAGGATTTTCAGGTCCAAACTCCTTCGTGTTTGGAAATTGTAAATCCATGAGCATTTGGACCAAAAGATTTCTTCTTTCCACAAAGACGTGGAAAACCCGTGTTTGGAAATTGTAAATCCATGAGGATTTGGACCAAAGAATTTTCAGGTAAGACCTCCCCTGTGTTTGGAAATTGTAAATCCATGAGGATTTGGACCAAAAGATTCCTTCTTTCCACAAAGTTGTGGAAAACCCATGTTTGGAAATTGTAAATCCCTGAGGATTTGGACCAAAGGACTTTCAGGACTGAACTCCCCCATAGGATTTGAGAATCATCACGTTCACGGATTTGCGCTCCAAAACCAATTTTCTCAATGATATACATCAATACGCACTATATTGATGTGAAATCCTCAGCTATACAAATCCTCACTAGGGATCCCTGTTCTAAGGGCATTGAGGAATCCTCAAACCTGATGATTCCTCATGGATTCCTCACCTGTCACAAAGTGCGCTCTTAGAGATTAGGATAGCACCAATTAAGGGAAATCACCCCAATTAAGGAGATACTATTATAGCATTAGCTTATTATCACAGGATGGACACCCAATTCATTCATCTTCTTGCCTTTCTCTTTTTTCCTTAGTTTGTCACAGTATCAGAGCCACTGAAGAGACCTATTTTATATTCACAGACATTTCTAGCATCTTTTTGAGTGTTTTCAAAGAGCCTACTCTTGTAATATTACTTCTTTTTCTACTGTGACAGTGGAAATCTTGCCATTAATTGGCCATGGATGTTTTCCCAAATCTGGGATTTTACAAATTGGTGTGTGACTTCAATTACACTCGCATTCATAAATTGTGATTGCTTGTTATGTGAAATCTCAGCATACACAAAACCCATACTTTCTTTTGTATCTTGGGTATCCCACACAGACCAAAACCCACAAACGGAATTGGAAAGATTCAACAAGAAAAACAGGAATTCAAGCATAACCCAGATGCAAAGACCTCATATGAACCAAAAGAAACAGAGAAATACCAGTCGTTGCCGTCGCGATAGAACCCACATGCCTTCCTCGTCAGAGCCATTTGCTTGTCAGTCTCTCACCACCAACAGAAGAAGATGATGAAGGGACTTTTGGGGTTGTTGACTACTATGCAATTTCGATTTTCTACGGCTGAGAGAGAAGGGCATGACGCACTAGCATCCAGCTGCAACGACAACGGCATAGTCATAGAGTAGGAGAGAGAAAGACAAGCAGAAAGTAAAAGGAAGCAGTATTTATTCCAAACACCACTGAGAGAAACTTCTCTAAAACGGTAGTGTGGGGTTGGTGCAGTCGCTGCAGCGGACCGGATGCGGTTGCTGCAGCGGATGGACCGTGGCTCTACCGACTCGCGTGCTTGGCGAGTGTGCATTTGCATTGCATTATATTTTGTTGAGGGGACCGCATTTGAAAAATGGTCCTTCAACTTCAATAACCAACCTGGATCTACAAGGTTTATACTCCATAGAGCCTTTTTTATTGCATTAGATTATATAGGAATTAAATTCATCGGAATTCAAATACGTGCTCAGATAAGCTATGTCAAGGATTATTAGAGAGGCGAGGTGAGGTGTGAATGATACTAAAAGAGGGACGAGGGACGTATGGTGAGGATTTAGATGAGACCTTGGCTTTTTTAGCCATATAATATTGCTAGTGTAAGTGCAGAAAAATAATGACCCACAATAATCGGGGTGCCTTACAGGACTTATCCAAATGAAGAAGATAACCCGCTGCCTGAAAGCCTGAAAGGAGAGAGCAAACGGTCAGAGGACCCTGGCGTGGGCGGCGCAAGGCTCTCCGATGCCTAAGTCAGTGAATGAACTGGAACAAAGGAAGGAGAGGAAGAAGAGAAGCAGAGTAACGACTCTCTGGGTTGGATTGTGCGTACCTTGCATGTGAAATGAAGCTCTATTTATAGACGATTTGGACGATATTTTTAGATGATATCTTGGTGTGGGTCCCATGACTTGACAGGGAAGTCATCATCAGCCCACAAAGTAATCAATGCGGTCCAATCCAGCCCGCTTTGCATTTAATGCCAGTCGGATCGGCCCAAATCGCATTAAATGCGTGTTCACGTTGGGCCAGATTGTGTTGGACGCCTTTGGCGGTAGGGGTACCATCGGATCTACCCTCGGGCCTTGCCCTGATTTGGCCTCAGCCGCTGGATGCCGCCCTGTCAGGGATCTGACGAAGATTGTGGACGGCTGGATGTCGCATCTGTCTTACTGGCTCGCGCCCCTATTCCTCCACGTGTCCGATGACGTGGGGGGCGAAGGGCGCGAGTGGAGATTCTCTTCTTGCTTCGGCTTTCGTTCCGGCACCTTCGGCCGAGGTGGAGTTTTCAGCCGAGGCGGGCACCTGGGGTAGCCGAGCTCGGCGCTAGCGGCCCGGACCTGCCTGACTTCGGCTGGGGCCCCTGTCCTTGTAGCCGAGGTGAGTCTGGTGCCACGTAGGTGGCACGTGGATGGCACGTGAGAATGCTTAATCCCATTTGATGGCTGTGATTAGTGTAATCCTGGAGCTTTGGAAATCTCCCCACACAATTGCCCCCTAGCTTTTGACCTCTTAAGCATCCTAGCCTTTAGTGGTCAGAAGCTAGAGAACCTGTCCGGAGATGCGGCGATCATTGCCTGGTGTCGCTTTAACTTTCCTGAGGCAATAAATGCTTCGTCCTGTCCGTCTTGGGAAGCGAACCGACGGCTACACGTGTAGCCTCTTTACCGATTGCGCTGTCTCATTGATGGAACAGGCGCGGATTGCGAAATCTGTCTCTTCGAATTCGAAAGTGGCGCCCAAAGAGGGTTCCCTTTCTATAAATAGGGTTATCTCCTTTCTTTCTTCTTTCTGATTTCCTTTGCCCCTGCCTTCGATTTCTGCTCTGTTCTTCGAGATTTCTCTGGTGAGGACGACCGTAGGACGCGCCTAGATCTGTTCTTGACTTGCCTTTTCGTTTCTGTAAGTAACTTCGTGCCCCTGTCTGGTTTTTAGGGTTTATCCACCTTTAGGGTCTCTTTCCGCTATCTTCTTCTTTTAGACATGGGTACCCCTAGGTTTTGGTTAGATACAGACGAGGGCATGGCTAGGTTTAGGGCCACTTACAACATCCCGGAGGGAGTTCGCCTCAGGCCGGCGGATCCCATCGACCAGGCCACGCGCGGCTGGTCTTGCGGCTGGATGCCGTTCCCTCTGATCTCCCTGATCGAAGGCGGGGTCAGATTTCCTCTGCACCCCCTCCTTAGGGCCTGCCTTAGCATGTGGTCAATTACCCCGTGCCAGCTGATGCCCAATGGCTTCAAAGTCATCATGGGCACGGCGAAACTGAACGAGATTTTGGGGACCAACCTGGGTGTCCATGACATCGAGGACGTATATGACATTTGCAAGGCTGGGGGAGACAATTACTACCTCCGGGTGAAGCAGCGCCGAATAGGCTTCGTCCTGGCCCTGGAGGATTCCAGTAAGAATGCCGAGGAAGACCTCTTCTGTGTGTCTGGGGGCTGGGAATTCGGCGCTGGCGAGGATAGGAGACTGATGGTCCCTCGCCATCTCGGGGCCGTCCCAAGTAATTACTGCTTCTTTTCTCTGTTTGTTTTGCTCAACCTTTATATTGCCGAGCTGAGACTCTTTCTTGTTTGTGGCGCAGAACTGCACGCGAGGCGGCGCCGAGCTGCAAGTGAAGGCTGGAGGAAGAACATCGACGACCACAAGAAGGTCGAGAGATACAAAGGGCACGAGACCAGATCGGCCTGGAAGCTGCTAGGGTATACGCCGAGGTACCGCGGCCACTACAGGAGAATTGGAGCAGTTCCGGGGGACGAGCCGTAGCTTGACCATCCTCCCGTCACCTTGGCGGTGCCTGCCGGGGTCCCTTTAGCCGACCCTGCTGCGAGCCGAGCCGCGTCTGGTGCTGAGGCATCCACTTCTTCTAGCTCGGAGTCGCCGAACCTGAGGGAGATAGTTGACGCCTACTCGTCCGACCAGGAGGAAGGGATGGAAGGAGGATCAAGAGTGCCCAGCACAAAAGATCTGGCGGCCAAGTTCAGGCAGAGATCTTCATCTTCTGCGACACCCTCGTCCGCCATCACCCGCATGGCTTCGGGCTCGGGGGGTGCTGGCGCCACTTCTGCCCCTGTCCCTACACCGAGCGAGGGAGCGCGGCGATGCTCGCCGGATCACCCGAGGGAGGGGTCCCCGCCCAGGAAGAAGTCTAAGGCGGGCGAGAAGGACTCGGGAGCTGAACATCCTCCGAAGGGTAAGACTCCTGCGCGAGCTCCTGGAGGCAAGGCTCCTGCTGAGAAGGGCGCGCCGGTAAGTAAGTCGACTAGCGGGGCGGCCCGCGAGCTAACCGTCTCGGTAGAGCAAGGGTCCGGATCGGCCTCCGGACCTCGAATTGCCCCAGCGGCATGGAGACCCAGGATGGAGACGCAGCCCGGGAACCCTTTAAACGTCGAGGACCGGCTGATGGGGAACACCGACGTTATCGGAGCCATCGCAAAAGCTTGCGCCTTGCCGCGTGACATGGAAGTGCACGCGCGGTACGATAATGAGAGTCTGATGGTCTCGGCGATTCAGGCTAACCTTTTGGTAAGTATTTTCAACGCCTTTCTCCAAGTGCTTTAATTCGGCTGCCGTTATTTGACTTACTCTTTCCTTCTGCAGAACGTGCAGAGGCTCCTGGCAGTGATGGAAAGGAGTGACGGAACATTGCCAAGGTCGCCCAGCTGGAGTCGGAGAGGGAGAGGTTGAAGAAAGAGCTGGAAGAGCTGAGGAAGAGCAGCGCCGAGGCGACCGCTCAGCTGGAGGTAACTCTGGTCAGTGTTACTGACCTCACGTCGCAGACTCATCAACTGAAGGGTGATATCTGGACGAGGACCAAGAGGATTGCAGAGCTGGAGTTGGAATTGGCCAGATCGAGGTCTGAATCGGCGGCTGAGGCGACGAGAATGCGCGGTGAAGTGCTGGCCGGGCGCGCCGAAATCGAGAAACTGAAGTCAGGGAACGCCGAGCTGAAGAAGGAGAAGGCTTCCCTGCTGTCCGAGGCGTAATCCTCTTTCCCGAGGGGGGTGGACCAGGCCACCGAAGAATATGAGAAGCAGGTGGAGGAAATTACCTCCATTTTGTTCGAGGAAGGGTGCTTGGCCGCACTGAGGCGTGCGGGGGTTCCCGAAGACCACCCGGTCTATCGGAACCTGCCAAAGTACTCGGACCCGGTCCCTGAGCCGAGCTCTGCTCCTCTGGGCGAGAGTGCCCCAGTCGAAGCCCCTACAGCTGACCCTGCCTCGGATGTCGCTCCAACTGCCCCGCCTGCCTGCGATGCCCCGGTCGCGCCTCAAGGCGAAGCTTCTTCCGCCCCTGCTGCTGGTGATGCACCAGACAAAGCCGCGGTGATCATACTGGTGGAGTCGCCGAAGCCGCAGTAGTTGCGCTTTGCTCTTTGTAACTTTTTCTTTTCTTTCTTTGTGATGCAATCTTTCAGCCCTGTAATACCCTTTGGCTTTAATGAAAAACAATGCTTCTTTACTTGTGCATTTTCTTTCCTCCTCTTTCTTTTGAATCTGGTTGAATACCTTTTTTGTGAAGTGAGGTGCGAATTTTGAGTCAGAGAGAGTATCGAACGGTCTTCATAGCTATCTGTGCCGATTCTCCGTATTCTGGAGACCATAAATAGCAGTAAGTGTGGCGGTACGACCAATGAGGAAAATGAGCGAACGGCTCCACGTGGTGTCATCGGAACCGCTGGTCAGAGCACAAGAAGACGTGCTCCTTACCTAAGGCGTGGGAGACTTCGCCTCATAATTTCCCTCGAAGACCGGGCCCTTCTCATTCCTATAAATAGGAGTGGTAGGCTCGCCATGGGAGGAAAAAAGAACTAGGATAGTATAATCCACATAGACATAGGAGCCTGTCTTTCTCTGTTAACTAACTCAGTAGCCATGTCTGGTAGATCATTAGGAATATTCGACCCGGGGGGAACCCTTGCGCTAGAAGACGGCTTTCTCCGAGGGGGAAAGTCTGTCGTAGTCTACGCGCTCTCTGAAGACGATCCTCGTGGACTACGCGCTCTCTGAACGCGGGTCCACGGCCAACCCTCCCCCGTCCGGCTGCATAGGAATCTTTGCAGCTGTGGGTTGGTGGCGCCCTCTGCGTTTGGTGGTCTTGTTTTCGTCCCACAGGGCCCTGCGTGGAACCATGCTTTTTGTGGGATATCAAGACCTCCGAGCGGCGGGCAGGATCGAGACACCGCTGGGCCGAGGGGGCTCTTGTTTGCAAACTTTGGTTTGACCAACCAAAGCGTATTGTAGAGCTCACTGAGATTCAGAGTCCCCCAAAGCCTCCAAACAGTGGACCAGCGAGGACCGGAGTCTCCAAGCCTGCAATCCAGAGGGCGTTGAAGAGCTCAGGGCGCTGGAGACTGGACTGAAGAGTCGGTGAAGATCAGGGCCTTCCAGCCTTCGTTTCTTTTTCTGTTTTCAGAGGACTGCGAGCCTCCTTGCTGTATTTTATTTTTCTCTCCTGTAACCCTTGTAATTAAGTGATTACAATGAATAAAAGGAACAGTTTTTGTGATCATACAATTTGTGTATAATACTTCCTTTTTTGCCTTTTTGAACATACAATTGTGATACTTGTATTTCTGTGCTGCTTTTTTTTTTTTGGCACTTTAGTGCTTGCACTGCTCCTTTTCTTTTGAAAACTGTCTTTGGTCGAAACGGACCAGCATTGGCCGAGATGAACTATCTTGTGCCGAGATGAACCCAGAAATGGACCATCATTGGCCGAGATGAACTGTCTTGACGATCTCGGCTGTGCGAGCTTGAGCTCCGGAACGATCTTGAGGGATGTATGAATCCGGAGCCTTTTCCAGGGTCAAGGACCCAAACTTTTGGAGATGGCTGAGTGTATGAACTCGAAGCCTTCCCCAGGGTCAAGGACCCGAACTTTAGGAAACGACTGAGTGTATGAACTCGAAGCCTTTTCCAGGGTCAAGGACCCGAACTTTAGGAAACGACTGAGTGTATGAACTCGAAGCATTTTCCAGGGTCAAGGACCCAAACTTTAGGAGACGACTGAGTGTATGAACTCGAAGCATTCTCCAGGGTCAAGGACCCAAACTTTAGGAGACGAGTGAGTGTATGAACTCGAAGCCTTCTCCAGGGTCAAGGACCCAAACTTTAGGAGACGACCGAGTGTATGAACTCGAAACCTTCTCTAGGGTCAAGGACCCAAACTTTAGGAGACAACTGAGTGTATGAACATGAAGCCTTCTCCAGGGTCAAGGACCCAAACTTTAGGAGACGACTGAGTGTATGAACTCGAAGCCTTCTCCAGGGTCAAGGACCCAAAGCTGCCGAACTCAGATAAGGAGAGATGACACAGATCGATGGCAAAAGCTGCTTTCATTGATTCTGAGGTTCATGTTACATCTTCAGAAATAGAATTTCTTCAAGTGGGATGCATTCCATGGTCTCGGCAACGGCTTGCCTTCTAAGTCTTCGAGCTTATAAGAGGATCGTCCTGCCAGTGAGACCACCTTGAATGGGCCGTGCCAGTTCGGGGCCAGTTTTCCTTCATTTGGATCTTTGTCAGCTGGCAGGGTCTTCTTCAGGACCAGCTCTCCAACGGAGAAACTTCTTTCTCTGACTTTTTCATTGTAGCCTCTGGCTAGCCGCTGCTGATAGTTAGTCAGCCGTAGGGCCGCTGTTTCTCGACGCTCGTCTGCTAGGTCCAACTCCATTGCTAAGTTTGTGTCGTTTCGGCCCTGGTCGACCAATTCTGTCCTCAGAGTGGGGAGGCTAATTTCCAGGGGAATGACCGCCTCCATCCCATAGGCCAGAGAGAAAGGTGTCGCCGAGGTGGATCGCCTTGGAGTTGTTCTGTACGCCCACAGCACGATGGGAAGCTCCTCTACCCACCTCCATTTTGCCTTGTCTAACCGCTTCTTGAGGCCGTCCAGGATTATCTTGTTAGAAATTTCAGCCTGGCCATTGCTTTGTGGATACGCTGGAGTGGAGTAATGGTTTCTGATGCCATGTTCTTGGCAGAAGTCCTTGAAGGATTTGGAGTCGAACTGAGTCCCGTTGTCCGAAATCAGGGTCCTGGGGATGCTGAACCTCGTTATGATGTTCTTCCATACGAAGTTTCTGGAATCCCTATCCGTGATGGAGGACAGCGGCTCAGCTTCTATCCACTTCGTGAAGTAATCCGTAGCGACGATCGGCCACCTCTTGTTCCCCGGAGCTCGGTGAAGAGGTCCCACAATGTCCAGCCCCCATTGAGCGAAGGGCCGTGGACTAGAGAGGGGACTCAGGTCTTGCGCTGGCTGATGAAGAGAGTGAGGGAACTTCTGGCACTTCTCGCATTTCCTGGCGTACACTTGCGCATCCTTCTGCATGTAGGGCCACCAGTAACCTTGGCTTATTGCCCTGTAGGCCAGTGATCGGCCCCCGATGTGGCTACCACAAATTCCTTCGTGGATCTCATACAGGAAGTTGTCCACCTTGCTTGGGTGGACGCATTGGAGGTATGGACCCGTGAAGGATTTTCTGTAGAGTTTGCCTTCGGGAGATAACCAGAATCGAGCTGCCTTGAGTCTGATTCGATGGGCTTCAGTCTTGTCCTCGAAGAGCTAGTCATCCTTCAAGTAGGAGATGATCGGATCCATCCAGCTCGGGCCGAGGTCGGCACAAAGGACTTGTCGAGGTGAGTGGAGCTCTAAGTTTGATCTTGATATCGATCCAACTTCGACAGTCCTTCTCTTTCCTGCTTCGACAGCGGAGGCCAGGTTTGCAAGCGCGTCAGTGTGTGCGTTGGTGTCTCTGGAGATCTGCCTGACGTCGGCTGTCTGGAAATGAGAGAGCAGTTTTTTCGCGAGGGCCAAGTAGGCCGCCATCCTGTCATCCCTGGCCTGGTAGTCTCCAGCGAGCTGGGTAGTCACCAGTTGCGAATCGCTGAAGATCACCAGGTGCTGGGCTCCGAGGATTTGGGCGCTGTTTAACCCTGCTATCAGTGCTTCGTACTCTGCTTCATTGTTTGTTGCTTTGAAGTCTAAGGTGAAGGCTTGCTCTATGACCAGTCCCTCTGGCGATTGGAGGACTATGCCGGTGCCAGCTCGCTTGGAGGTGGACGAACCGTCCACAAAGACCTTCCATGCCGAGGCGGGAGTCTGTTCGACCTCGGTGACTTCAGGCTCATGCCTTACGCCCCTCCGGGACATCAAGGTCGGCATGGAGGGAGCGGGATCTCCCGCCAAATCCTTCCGCAGCTCGTGCCCTGGTAACAGGGCATTCTGGAAGGCGAAAATCGCCATTTCTTCTCTGGTATCCTCGATTTGGCTGTAAATTGCCCAGAATCGCCGGGCGAACTGGGTGAGGGTCTCGCCCTGCTTCATCTTTAGAGCGAGGATGTCGGCATCGGTTTTGGGGACGACGCTGTAGGCCTGAAACTTCTTGAGGAAGGAGAGTTGGAGCTCTTTCCAACTCGAAATAGACTTCTCGGGTAGAGCGCAGAACCACTTCAGAGGGAGGTCGCTCAAACTAGAGGAGAAGATCTTGCAGTTGAGATGGCCCTCGTTCCCCCAGATGGACATCTTTTGGGAGAAATGACGGAGGTGAGCAGACGGGTCAGACAATCCGTCGTAGGGGACGAACCGCGGGACTGAAAACTTCTTAGGCAAAGGAATTCTCTCGATGTCCCGCGTGAATGGAGAGGCCCCTAGATCGGTGGGGCCACAGATCTCTTGCTGGTCCCGCATCTCCAGATTGCGCTGGAGAGCTAGCTTGATGCGCTTGTCGAGCCGCTCCTGCTCGTCGTCATTTTCTGGCGTCGGCGCTCTTGGCTTTCGCTTTGCATGGCCTCGACCATGATGGCTATGAGCTCGCCCGTCGCGGCCACGATGGCTACGGGTGTTGCTCGAGCCCTCATCGTAGGCATGGCTGCGTTTTTGATCCAGAAAGGCCCTTAGATCCTCTCGGGATGGCTAGACTATCTTGCTTTGGACAGCTCTATTCTCCCCTTGGGGCTCTGAGGGCTGCCTTTGAGAGGCATTTTGCACCGCTCTCAGCTGCTGCTGGAGCTGGCGGATTACTCGCTCCTGCTCCTGGAGGAGAGCGTTTTGAGCTGCGATGTCTCCTCCAGCATCAAGGGGTTGCACGTGGCGTGGCTCCTCCACCGCCGGAGCTTTGCCTTTGGAAGGGTGATCACGTCGACGCTCCCCTCGCGGGGGAGGCGGGACTTCATCGTCAGAGCACGAGGTCTCGAACCCCTCACGGAAAGGAGATTCGACGAAGGGTCGCGAAGTTACGCGCTCCTCGCTTGCTGACGCGCCACGGTCCGCTGCGGGCCATCCCTGAGGAGGGACGTCTGCGAACGGGTCTGGACGCACGAAAGTTGCTCTCTGGGACTCTCCGCCCTTCTTAGCTTCCGGAGGCATGGTTTTTGGAAAGATTGGGAAGGTTTGGAAGGTTGGGATAGTGCTTCCCCACAGACGACGCCAATTGTAGGTGCAGAAAAATAATGACTCACAATAATCGGGGTGCCTTACAGGACTTATCCACATGAAGAAGATAACCCGCTGCCTGAAAGCCTGAAAAGAGAGAGCAAACGGTCAGAGGACCCTGGCCTGGGCGGCGCAAGGCTCTCCGATGCCTAAGTCAGTGAATGAACTGGGACAAAGGAAGGAGAGGAAGAAGAGAGGCAGAGTAACGACTCTCTGGGTTGGATTGTGCGTACCTTGCATGTGAAATGAAGCTCTATTTATAGACGATTTGGACGATATTTTTGGATGATATCTTGGTGTGGGTCCCATGACTTGACAGGGAAGTCATCATCAGCCCACAAAGTAATCAATGCGGTCCAATCTAGCCCGCTTTGCATTTAATGCCAGTCGGATCGGCCCATATCGCATTAAATGCGTGTCACGTTGGGCCAGATTGTGTTGGACGCCTTTGGCGGTAGGGGTACCATTGGATCTACCCTCAGGCCTTGCCCTGATTGGGCCTCAGCCACTAGATGCCGCCCTGTCAGGGATCTGACGAAGATTGTGGACGGCTGGATGTCGCATCTGTCTTACTGGCTAGCGCCCCTATTCCTCCACGTGTCCGATGACGTGGGGGGCGAAGGGCGCGAGTGGAGATTCTCCTTTTGCTTCGGCTTTCGTTCCGGCACCTTCGGCCGAGGTGGAGTTTTCAGCCGAGGCGGGCACCTGGGGTAGCCGAGCTCGGCGCTAGCGGCCCGGACCTGCCGGACTTCGGCTGGGGCCCCTGTCCTTGTAGCCGAGGTGAGTCTGGTGCCACGTAGGTGGCACGTGGATGGCACGTGAGAATGCTTAATCCCATTTGATGGCTGTGATTAGTGTAATCCTGGAGCTTTGGAAATCTCTCCACACAGCTAGGGTGATGGTTGAGTATTCATTTATCCTCTTTTCAATTTAATATCTATTAAATGTTTGATGGTCAATTTTGTATATTCATCTTCGGTCTTTATTTTTAAATATTTATGATATGAATTCCTACTTATTCAATTCATATGCCTTCTATTCAAATAAATATGCCCTAAGAGTTATTGGAAAAACATTCACATGCGCACGGTGCCTATAAGCAATGTGCACAATGTGGGACCCACCTAATGAACTTCATGCATTACTCTTGACGTTTCGATGCACGGTGTGCAGGTGAAAATTTGCCAGTCATTGTCCTCATTGGCAGATTGGCAAGTTCATGATTTCAGTCATTAATGTGGTTTAGACATGATCAGCCTCACAGTTGGGCATTATTCTAATTAGAGTAAATTGATGATGAAAGTAGATGGGATTGAATTTAAGCAGGTTGGGTTAAAAGGTGGGTGGGACCCAATGATGGAATTGTAGAAATGGACTTAGAAGAAGACTCGGTAAGTTTGTAATAATGGAAATGGAAATGGAAATGGAAATGGAGAGAGAGAGAGAGAGAGAGAGAGCTGTGGCTTGTAGCTGGCATTGTTGCAACACGCAGGCCCCACTGTGGAGGACGACTCGGGAGGGTCATGCATGCTGGAGTGTGGTTTGAGTATGATGTGGGTGTGGCATGTGTGGTATTATGATGATTTCTCCCCACTCAAATGCATGGATTGCTTCAAGTAGAAGCATTGGTTGGTGAAACTCAGAAGAGACTCTTTATTTTATCACAACTTCAGAACTCAATTGACTCAGTCATCACTTGATTAACTCGGTTAAATTTGAAAGCTCCTCTTACATAGGGGTGGCCATGGCTTGGGTTGAGCCAGGTTTAAGCTTTTACAAGTCTCTGCACATTTAAGCCTACTAGTGAGCCAAGCCCAACCCATTTGCAAGTTTATCATCCGATTGTTACATGTTGGGCCGAGACCGGGCCCATTTAGTGATTAGGCTATGCTTAGACAGTATATAGCCCATTGGCCTAAACCATATCCCAAAGTGGTTAGGGCACAGGTCAGGCTCAAGCTGGTGTGTCCCATGAGCACCCAAACGCTACCCTCTCCTTGTTGCAGTCTTGGAACCAAAGTAAGTCAAATATAAGGATAAGATGAGGGTTGGTTTGGGTCCCTGATGCTTCTTGATGAGGGACAAACTCACACAAGGCCTAACTCTTAACTCCGGATCCAAGTGGGGGTGTGTGCGACTGGGTAGGAAGGCAGCAGTGGGGCCCCATTTACAGTCTGGAAGCATAAAAACTGGGCCCAGGTGCTTCTTTAGGACTTGTTTTTAGTTTTTTCAGTTTGATTTTGGAGCTACAGATATGGAGCCAAAGGTGTCTAGGTTAAGGTCCATGCATCTAAAGCCATGGATGGACCCCAACCCAAAATGGATATGTATGATATTATAACATATATATAATTTTCACCCAAGAGATACCTACACTGCACTTTGGAAAGGCAAGAATATAAACCCTTTGTGGGACCCACTTGAATGCATGCCAATTACGAGGGAAAAAGTGTCTCATTATTGATTAGATTTTAAATATAAAAAGTTACCTCTATCTGATGGTCAGAGTGATTGATATAAGGATTCACTATTTTAAAGTGTCTTGTCTTAAAGTTATATTACCTAGTAAATTTAAGTTTACGGTGAGTATCATCCATGTAAAAGTATTAAATTAGGGTGAGTGCCTAATTAAGTAAATGTGAGGAAGTTGAATTGGTTACAATCGAATCCCATGAGGAAAAAAACTAACAGAGATGATGCCCCTTATAAACAATTTGATAACAAACTATTCAATAGACTTTAAACTCATGCTTCTTCTCAGCAAATTGAGAATGAACTTGTAGTTTATTATTATCAACCCACTTGAAAAGTGTAGCTTGGAGAGAAGAAGACAAAGTGCCTGTGTGTTGAAGGTCTTCCAAGGAGCAGATGATACAACATGGATAATTCAATAACATATCAAGTGTGTTGTTATGTCGCTATTTGGCACATAATCTAAATTTTATCCACTGTCTTTTTCCTGGCACCATTTAGTTGGATCCTTGGATATTGATGTTGCCATTCCAGATTAGACCGGTGCTATGGTTTTCACATTGCAGAAAGTTGACTGCGGAAACTCCAAAACTGTGAGTATATCTTCATTCTAGATATCTTTCCATTTGCAGAATGGTTCACTTGGATTTACAAGAATTGTGGACTCCTTCCCTCTTGCATTTGCATTGCATAGCTCTTGAGTCTCAAGGTCAGGAACCTCCATTGAAATTTGTTTAGAAATTTTTTCAAGCAAAAAAGAGTGACGACTTGTATAGTGTCTTTATGAAATGAAGATTAGATTTAAGTACAATAGAGGGATTTTCAAAATTAACATATTATAGACCAACCAGGAGAATTTTTATTGTGGGTTCCCCCATCTTTGTGGTCCCACGTGACACACTCAAATGGGGGTCTTGACTGTGAGAAATGCAAACAACAAAGGTTTCCAATATGGGCTTAAGGTTGTTGGCATATAGGTTTCTTATTAGAAGCCAAGACTCTTTTATAGATTTTCTAAGGGACTATTATTAATTGAAACATGTGGTTGGTCCCTTCCTTCTGTATAGGGTTGTAAATGGGTACCCGATTCTCCGATTACCCGAAGGTTCCGACCCGTTAGGATCCGGGTCTGGGTCCTTATTTTGGTCCCGATAAGAAAATGATTCCGGTTCCGGATCCTTTTTTTGGAACCGATACCTAAACGGTTCTGGTTCCGGATCCACAGTGGCTCAGACCCGTGGACCCGAGACCCGACCCAATATATACTAACATAAGGTAACGTTATTATGTGAGAACAGAACCCTTTTTATTTTTCAACTTTTCTACATTAGGGTTTTCTACTTTTCTACATCTCATTGCCTGTTTGGATGTGATTTCTGAGTTTTTGGTTAAAAGTGTCTGTTATTGATAGACAAAATGTCACATTAGTATTTATAGGTACGTGATCCAATTGAAATGTGAAAAAAGCATAATTTTTTTAAAGAAAAATACAAGTATTAGTCTAGACCCGGAACCGGAACCAGACCCGCCTCACAAACGGTTCCGGTTCCGGTTCTGGTTCCCATTATTCTTAACGGTTCCGGTTCTGGTTCCCATTATTCTTAACGGTTCCGGTTCCGGTTCCCCTTTTTAGAAAACGGTTCCGGTTCCGGTTCCACCCTGGACCCGGACTGGAACCGACCCGTTTACAACCCTACTTCTGTATCCTGCAACTCACACAGTTGCAACACAGAGAAAGAAGATCTGATTTGGAAGGGCACAGGAGAAAATCCAAGGATCCATTGTAAGCAGACTTCAACTAAATTTGTATAAGAAATCGTGTGGCACACATGCCATAGGTCCCACGTCAGATCAATGAGATGGCCGTTGCTGACAGAGAAAAAGAGTCTCACTATAATAAAAACTTGATCCGTTGTAGATAAGATAAGGATCGGCAATAATCCAATATTAGTGGATCAGATCTTATCCCTACGTAGGAAACTCCTATCTGGATTAGGGAACGTGAGTCTCTGAGTAAAAAAGTCTTTAGGAAGCGTGATTCCTCATATAGATCCGTGAAGCCTTCCATCCATCAGGAATATGTACAAATCTCTGACCGCGTGTCAAGAGTCTTCTAGTCATCACTTTATTGCTTCAAATATGGTTTACGGTTTATAGTATTATGATATGGTTATTTTGTGATCTTGATAGGTCTTTTTGAGCATGCATTGATGCTATCAAACATAAGTGAAATGGAAACCTGTCTAAAATCTAAATTGAAACTAACTTGTATTTAGGAAGAAGATAATGTTAATTAACAATGAATTTCTTGGGGATCCAAACTAGTCTTGATGTAGGCGCGGATCAGTTAAAAACTTAGTCTAATCGTATGGAAGATACACAACTTAAACATGGGATGGAACCATGCTTACTTGGCAATCATAGGGTGCATTTGGCATTCAGTCATTATCATGTTCCCATGTTCCCACGAGATGAGGGTAGAAAAACATGTTTGGTGACTGTAAATAACTGTTCCGAATTGAATTTAATTTGTTCTCGCAGAAAGGAATATCAAAATTTTAACCCCGCTGGCATAAGAAAGTTAGAACAAAAAACCTTTATATTGTTTAAGAAACAAATTGCTGGCACGATTGTTTCCTATTCTAGCCTTTTAAAGAATGTCATTTAAAGACTCTAAATCCTCTCACTCATTCTAAAGGTATGCCCCACGTTCACCATCTCAAAGAAGGTGGGCCCACTTTATAATTCCTAAAGATGGGTCACATGGTCACAATCACAAAAGGTGAGCCCACATTATAATTCTTCTAATGGTGGGGCCACATTATAAGGCTCCATATTCTAATATATAAAGGTTGCATTGTAAATCCTATAAATGTGGCCCCATGTTCTAATTTTTAAAGGTGGGTACCACATTATAATTTCTAAAGGTGGATCCCGTGTTCACAATCAATAAAAAGATGACCCCACATTATAATTCCTATAAAGGTGGGCCCACATCATAAATCCTATGAATGTGCCCTCATGTTCTAATTTCTAAAGGTGGGCACCGCATTGTAATTTCCAAAGGTGATCTGTGTCCATAATGACAAGAAATGTGGTTCCACTTTGTAATTCCTATATGTGAGTCGCATGGTCACGATCCAAAAGGTGGACCCACATTGTAAATCCTATGAATGTGAGTCCCATATTCTAATTTCTAAATGTGGGTGCCACATTTACATTAGAAAAAAATGGTCCCACATTATAAGTCCTACAAAGGTGGGCCCACACAGTAAATCCTATAAATATGAGCCCATGTTCTGATTTTTAAAGGTATGCACGACGTTGTAATTTCTACGGGTGGATCCAATGTACGACAATATTAGATTACCGCAAACAATAAAAAAGTAGATCCCATATTATAAATCCTATGATTCTCTTGCTTCCGTTCATTGGAACATGACCTTTATAATGTTACCAAAACTAAGTTCCATACGGCATATTCTCAGGAGAGTAATTTAATATAATGTAGTCAAACAAGTTCTCCGGGATATAATCTTGGCACAACCTGATCTTAGCACAACGTGAACTGAACACAAAATTGAGAATAACACGACAACAATGCCAAACGGGCCCAAAGCATCTCATTATCTTCCCAACACCTCGTGCTCGACATCTTCCTTTCCATAAATAGTAATAATTCCCTTGCAAAAACAACTAATTTAATTCAAAGTAAGCATACTAGATTAATCTCAATTCTTTATCTATCAACTAAAGAAAACCTTAAATAGGACTAGGTAACTCTCTTAGATGCGCTTTTTTCACCTGAGGGAGTCCAACACCCCTTCTCCCTTTAATAAGCAGCAGGGACCAAAAAAATCTTTCATGGCTGTCATGTGGGAGTCACATACATTTGTTGATGAGGCCCATGTGTGATTACAAATGGGTGGCCCCCAGCCATTGATTAGAACACCCCTCACATTCTTTTTCCGTTTTCAAGTTCGGAAAGGAAAGATTCTAATGCTCTCTTAATTGCATTGATATATAAAGGAGATCCCTCGACCCTATGAGCCCCTCAATAATTGCATTGGTTCAATGAGATGAGAAAAGAAATGAAAGATAGCGACCTGGTCGGCATGGGTATTGCATTACTCGAGACCTTATATGTATGAGTTGTGTTTATATCTCTTCACATGTGTGAATTTCCATCACCCCGTATATGTGAGTTGTGTCTATTTCTCCTCTCACGTGTGAGTTCCCATCACCTCACATGTATGAGTTGTGTCATAAGTGTCAGGTCCAGCCCTACATTGGGTTACCCAAAAAAAAAAAAAAAAAAACAGACTCACCAGAAGTTCATGAGTTCCACATTGGATCCCTTTGAGGCTCATACTCACCAGATGTTCCTGTCTGTATCCCTTTGAGGCTCATACTCACCAGAAGTTCATGAGTTCCACATTGGATCCCATGTTTGAAAAATCAAAATCACTCAAAATAAATTATCCTCTTTTTTATGGTATTTAGATACATTTCATTCTAATAGGAGTTGTGCCAACCGTTAGTTAGATCAATATAAAACATGTGATTTTTTTCTTCTTTATAATATAGATGATTATTATGTTTTATACATGATCAATTTTACAGTGAGACAAACTCTTATTGGAGAGAAATTCGGCTAGATCCCATGCAAGAGTAGTAGGAAGAGGGATGGAGGCTGATTTGTTTTGATCACTTTAGATTTTTAATAGGCGATCCCCATGGTGGAATATGCGGAATCTCTCATCATCCAAAAAGAGAAGAAAATAAAGAAACAAAGTTGGAGAGGGAATAAATGTACAAATGTACTGTGCATTTGAAGCGGCCTACTTTTTAGTGAATATAAGTTAGACATGGTGGGTCCCACATTGCGATAAATAGCGTAGGTAGAGCAAATATTGAGATGTCAATTTGAAAAAAAATGGCACCGGACCACATTATTCTGCCAGTAGAGTTAGAAAAGCAAATCATCAATTTATGAGGTTTCACACCGGGTCTACCTATTAAAAATCTAATAAAAAATTAAATAACAATAGCCCACGTAATATTGATTATACATAAAACATGTAAATAAATACTACATAAAGGTTTATATGTTTTAAACATGATTGTTTGACTGTGGGTCGTGCTGAGAATGAATTCATTTTAAGAACGAGTCCTGCTACATGGACTAACTCATGGACAGAACCATGGACTAACCCCATGGTTCTCATCCAAATATTGGATGTCATCCAATATTTGGATGAGAACCATGGGGTTAGTCCATGGACTAACTCCATGAGTTAGTCCATGCAGACTTTTTGTTTAAGAACAGGCCTGCTTAACCTATTTAACAATATTCTGTCAAAATTATTCCCACCCATCATTTCCCTTGTATATAACTACAGCAATTTTTTTTTTTTTTGGGAAAAAGAGAGTTGATAACAAAGCTGAAGGAAAGGAGAAAAAAAACAAAGAGGAGAGAGAGAGAGAGGATTGAGGGTGGGGGAACCCATACTCTAATAGTACCGTGAGAGTAACTCTCACAAGAGCATCTCCCATATATATATATATATATTTAAAGAAACATGTTCGCATGATTTAAGAAGCACTAGGGAAGAACACTTGCTATAATGGTCACATTATCACTACAATTCTCATCAATTATGCTATATGCAAGACACGAGTAGGAATGATTCCATAGGGGAGAAAAACTTAATGTCAGCTGTTTGTGACAAAGTATTTAGCTTACTCAGTCTGCATTGGTGGGCTCTCCACCCGACTCACCTCTGCTCTTCCTCTCCCTCCATCTAGCCCATATCCACCGAAGTACCAGGAAACCTCCAAGAGCATACACCTGAAAACCAAGCAAGTCAGATGCTACAGTTCTCTATCACAAGGATAACTAACACAGGCATTATAAAGGCCTCAGAATTTGTACAGTTCATTCAGCCCTCAAATCATATACTTATGGGCCCAAGTGATCAAAAGGGTTAGCGGCCACCATAGATGTGGGACACCAAATATAGGTAGTTTAGAGAATCATGGACGATTTTCCATTGCTTTCTTGCTTCTTTTTCTTTCCCCTTTGCTATTTGGGCTACTGGTTAACACCACACACAAGGAGGGAATAAATCAAAGGGAATTCCCATAAAGGTTTCAAACATAGAAATGCATCCCATTCTCGGCAATAAGACAATTGTGTTGCAGGAGTTCAGATAACACAACAATGGGACAACTATGTACAATG
Organism: Litsea cubeba; assembly: GCA_012931725.1. Taxonomy (NCBI): domain Eukaryota; kingdom Viridiplantae; phylum Streptophyta; class Magnoliopsida; order Laurales; family Lauraceae; genus Litsea; species Litsea cubeba. The sequence continues at coordinate 54,722,881 of CM022948.1, forward strand.
TAGTCGTTTTGCTAAAAGATCCAATCACTGATGAAAAGACAAGTATCATGACCCACTAATTCTTCTAAGACCTGCTGCTTAAGCAAAGGCAACTTTTGTGCTTGTTTAGGAAGGATAAGTGTTAATTTTAAATTTTGAATATGAGATTGTTTAGGAAGGTCATAATAAGAATCTATATAAGTAATTGTCATGCTTCTAATCTGAAGGGAAAAAAAATGAGATCAAACATCTCTTTTAGGTTTTCCCTAGTTTTCCCCCGAGGATTCAGGGCCTTGATAGGTAGAAGATGGTGATCTTCTTCCTTAATTGGTTTGCGCTTTCCGCGACGCCAGTTGATAATTAGAAAGAGGTGGTCCCTAGTTCAATGCCCAACGACAAATTGGATAGCCATCCGCCAATGGTGCTAACGAAAAATGAGCAATGACTAAAGCAGCAGTTGAGACTTTCCAACATGAAATTGAAAGGGTCTCACTCGTTGTTAGAAGGTTGATGTATAACCAAGCAGAATACCAATCTCAATGCCACAACATATTCAAGACTAGATACACAGTCAATCAGAGGGTCTGTGATGTGATTAGAAATGGTGGCTGCAGTAAGATCTCCAGAAGAATGGTGGACAAGATGCAATTGAAGACAAAGTTGCAAGATACCAAAAAACACTTAAAAAATTATAAACTTATCCCATGTATTCTAAGAAACGAAAAAAGGTGCCATCCCTGTTCCAAAGCATTTGCAACATCACAGAAGAATCAAAAGAAGTTGGTGATGATGTAAAGTCTACAAAGCTACCATACAAACTAATACCTCTGATGGACGTAAGCAAAACAAAAAAACAAAAAGCCTCTGATGGAAGGATCTTCCTAGAGGATTTCCTACTATGGACATCCAACACCATATTGATCTCATCCCAAGTGCCAGTTTGCTGAACCTCTGACGAGATCGTACGATCCCAAAGGAGAGAGATTCTACAGGGTCAAGTAGAAGAGTTCATTCAGAAGGATCTGATCACGAAGAGTGTGATTTCCTACAACAATTTTGGTATCTATGGGTCTTCTGTCATGAATGCTGCATCTATAGTACAACAGAACTCCCAACAGGACCAGAATCCTCATCAAATCCAACAAAGGCGGCAGCAGCAGCAGCAGCAAGGTGCTTCTTCCGTGACTTCTCACATTACATCACAGACGGGGCAAGTTTCATTACAAATATGTTTGGGGCCAGATGGTTTATTGCTAATGCAGAAGAAACCTCGACTAGATATAGTGGAAGAGCATTTTGTAGCAGCAATGCATGATACTACTCCACTACAAGGGCATAAATCACAACTGCATAATTCAACTCCGCAGGAGAGACTCCTACAACAGAAGTCTGCAACAGGCAGATATTGCAACCTATGCCTCAACTGCAGCAAGCACACAAGTGGCGACAGCAGCAGCAGCATGTCCTACATATATTGCATAGGGTATGAAGTGATCTTTTGATAGTAAACTTTGTGCTCTTCTGCTTATTCAGTACATTTATCATCAGCAACAACCACCGGAGCATTTAATGTTGTTGATTTGTTCAAGTACCATGCCCTCATTGGATCCAGTTAATCCAAAGATCAACTTGGGGGGCGAGTTTTTTTCAAGTAGAGGAAAACTGATGCAGGACAAGTTCATAATCAAGCCAGAAGCACAAGGATAAGTGTTATTTTCAAATTTTGCGTTTGAGATTGTTCAGGAAGGAAGGGTTTTAATTTTAAATTTTTTCTGAGAAAGGAAGGGTGGGTTTTAATTAGGGGTGCACATGGGCGGTTTGGATTGGTTTAGAGGGGAAACCATCAACCAAACTGAGCCCATCTGGTTTTCTATTTTCCCAAACCGAACCGAACCGAAAGGAACAGGGTCGGTTCAGTTCAATTATGGTTTTTTTTGTTTGTTTTTATTTTATTTTATTTTCACAAAAAATAGCAGTTCAATTGGTAAGAGACGTTGGACTTCAAGTAACGGAGTGAGGGTTCAAGTCTTCTTCAAGAAATTTTTCATATTCCTTTATATATTTAATAAAAAATATGTATTTATATAATTAGTTCGGTTCAGTTTGGTTTGAGCGGTTTAACCGCACCTTTAAACCAAAAACCGAACCAAATGGAATGGTTTGAAGGAAATCCAAACCGTGACCGAACCAATCTACTACAAAACCGGGTTCGGATAGGTCCAGATCGGTTTAGCGGTTTTTTTGTGCGCCCCTAGTTTTAATTTCAAATTTCGAGTCTGAGATTGTATAGGAAGGATAAGTGTTAGTTTCAAATTTTAAGTCTAAGATGGTTTATAAAGGTTCATTTCAAATTTTAAAGAGATTGTTTCGGGAGGTCACAGTAAGAGTCTGTATGAGTCATTGTTATGTCTCTAATGAAAAATGAAATCAAGTATATCTTTGGGTTTTCCCTAATGTTCTCCTTGTAGATTCATGGTTTTGATCATAGGGTTCGTTTTCCTTTTATGCATGGGATAGGAAAATGGGTTTTACATATGTAAATGTTACATATGCAACTGTTACAAATGTGAAAACACATTAGCATTTTTTGTCAAGAGCACCATTTTCACCCAAGTATATGACTACATCAAACAGTTTTAGATATGTCTGGATTTTTTTGTGTATTTTACAAATTTCTCAAAATCCATGAAGATTTTAGACATGAAACTGAACGTCTTGATGTTTCTCATTAATACGAGAATGTTGGAAGGGTTCAAATAATGAATTGGGGGCCCAATAAAGTACAAAAAATTAGACCTATAGGTTGGCATTTTTTGGACATTTTTCACAAATTTCTCAAAATCTATGAATATTTAAGATATGAAATTAAGCTTCTCGTAGTTTAATAGATCAATAAAGAAGATGGACGGCTTGGATCACGAACTTGGGGCCCACAAAAGTGCAAAATGATAAGATGGCTGAAGGGATTCAAACCCGCAACTTGTTCGGGCATCACGGCCTGTACCATCGCACAACTACAACTACATATGTAACTATTTACCAACTCTCTGGTATGTAAATGAGAGGCTAAAAATGGCCTCATTTACACACCATTTACACATCACATGCATAAATGAGCGCAAACAAATGCGATGATGCATAGCCATTAGGCATGTGCTGTAGAAGATAATGTGGCTTAGGCCCACTAGGCCCAGCCCAGCCCATCAAGGGCTTGTACACAGCTGTATATTATGTTGCTGATTTATCTCTTATGTACTTCCTTGTATAGATTAGGAGATTTATCTACTTCCTTGTATAGATTAGGAGATTGATTATTCATTATTCTAATTGCCCTTGTTTAGGGTCTGATTGCCCTTGGTTAGATTATTATGTTATTATAAATATACAAACGATCCTCCCATTGAGGAATCAAGTTTCTCTCCAAACTCTCGTCTCTTCCTTTCTTCTCCTATTTCATATCATTACATGGTATCAGAGCTCAAGGTTCTGAGAGTTGTTTTTTTTATTAGCCTAAGAGACTTTCCAACCATCTTTGAATGCTTTTCTACTGGTGTATCTTCATCTCGTGCCTTTTCTCTGCTGATACGTGCCTGGAGTTCATCTGATCAACGTGGCCCACCTTTAATCAATCTCTGGCTACCAGTAACCACTCTCATGATGATCGACTACCCTTCAGAAGTATTTTGAAGATTATTCTGGATTTTTTCATCAACAGTTAAGGTACTGTTCTACCACTTCTTCATCTGATGAGTTTGGGTCCTTTTTCTCAAAAGGTTTTCATCACAACGGTACAGATTTGTGGATCTGTATCCAAATCTCATCAAACTTGGACTAGAGGTCATACAATTGATCTCTTCTAAGATGATCAATCCTAATCTGTGATTGGACCACTTTGTGGGGCCCACAGACAGCTTCTGCCCAGAAAATTCTGGTCGTCTGGCTCTCTTTTTGCACTATTTGGGACTGTGTTTGGTTATTTTCTTTTGGATGCATATCTCAGCCATCCAAACTGCATCCTTCATGCTTGGTTAGTAAAATCATCTCAGATTACATCTTTTATCAATTGTGATTGATGATTTCTCTACTGCTGGACTGTTTGAGTCCCTTTTTTTTCCTACTACTAGACTGTTTGGTTCTCTCTTTGCTACTGGACTGTTTGAAGTCACTTGTGATAGGTTCTTCCACTGCTGCTGCACTGTTTGGTCCTTGTCTGCACCTATCTGGCTTACTGATTTGTGTGGTCTCTCTCTCATTTTGCGGGATTTGCAAATAATGGAAAAATATGATGTTATTCCAGTTAAGTTTAATGGGAATAATTATATGGCCTGGTCTTTTCATCTGAAGAATTTTGTAGAAGGCCAATGACTGTTTGGTTATCTTGATGGATCAATAACTAAACCTACTACTACTACAAGTACTACTGACACAAAAGCCTTAGCCACCTAGTCTAAAGAAAATGCTAAGGTAGTCACTTGGATTCTTAACTCCATTGATCCGTCTTTTGCCATTGCTCTTCAAGCATATACTGCCGCAGCTGATATGTGGGCTTGTCTCAAGAAAGTTTATCATCAAACTAATAAAGCCCGCAAATTTCAATTAGATAGTGAAATTGCTAAATTCAATCAAGGCGATAAATCTATGCAGGCATACTTCAATGGATTTCTCACCCTATGGACTGAGAGGTATGCTATGATTATTCAAATTGTCTCTTCGGGATTTCTGTCTGAGGCTCTTAAATTACAAGAGGAGACTCACATAAGCTAGTTCCTTATGAATCTCAGACCCGAATTCGAATCTGTTCGGTACTTCGGTCTGCTCTCATGAATCGAGAAGTCTCTGAGAACCTGGATACATGCTTCCAAAAGGTCCTTCGAGAAGAACTTCGCCTAAACTTACAGTGTGCCATTATTGAAGAACCAAAGGCCTTCCTCGCTCCTCTTCCGGCTGATTCTACTCTTCTGGCAGCCCCCAATCAGAAGCCTGCTCAATGTTATGAATGCACAGGTTTTGGTCATATTGCCAAGAATTGTCGGAAGAAATTGGTTTGCAGATATTGTAAACGCTCTGGTCATCTTATTGATGACTGTCGTAGCTTACAATGGAAGAATGGGCCCCAGCAGAAGCAAAATCCTTCCACCTTGCCCAGACAAAATGCTCCAGCTGCGTCCCAAGTTCAAGCACCTTTCCCTGATATGGGAAGCACCTCTTCCTGGGCCGTATCCATGACTCTTGCCCAAATTCAAGAACTAATTCAGAACACGGTGAACTCAGCATACGCATCTATGGGCTTTAATGGAGGTCGGTATCAAACTCATTCTCCTATAGCATTTCCTGCTTTTCATTCTTCAGTCTCTCTGTCTTCATCTATCACCCCATCTACATGGTTTCTAGATTCAGGAGCATCGAACCACATGACTTCTGTAGAAAGTAGCTTTACAGACTCTCACCCTTATCTTGGCAAAGAAAAAATCACCACTGCTAATGGAGACCAATTACTCATTTCGGGGATTGGTACTATTACTTTATCTAGTGTCTCTGGCCAGTCCATCAACCTTCCCCATGTCTACTTTGTTCCCAAATTATCAGCCAATTTACTTTCTGTCGGACAGCTTATTGATGATGGGTAACCTAGTTAACTTTTCTTCCACTGGTTGTGTCATACAGGGGCGGCAAGCTGGGAAGTGATCGTGACAGGGAGTAAACATGGTCGCCTGTTTCTGCTGGACATTGGACATCATTCCCTCTTTTCTTCTTCTTCTCCTAATTTCAATAAATTGTGGACTATGTGGCATAGTCGTCTTGGTCATGTGAACAATGCTTCTTTACTTTCTTTATTTAAAATTGGTTGTTTAGAACCCACTATTGATAATAAAATGATGTCCTCTTTACTTCAATCAAAGTGTGAAACGTGTTGTTTGAGTAAGAGTCATATTTTGCCATTTCCTATTCATCGTTCTCATGCATTATCATCTTTTGATATCATTCACACCGATGTTTGGGGAATTGCACCCACATTGAGTAGGACAGGGTTTAAGTATATGACCTTTATTGATGATCATTCTCGATTCACTTGGATTTATTTCATGCGCTTCAAATCTGAAGTATTTTCTCTTTTCCAAAAGTTTTACAATATGGTTCACACACAATTTCAGAAAAATATAAAAATTCTTAGATCTGACTCCGGCGGAGAATACATGTCCCATGATTTTTCTGCCTTTATTTCTGATAAAGGCATTATTCACCAAAAATCCTGCCCACATACTCCACAGTAAAATGGTGTTGCGGAGAGGAAGAACATGCATATTCTTGAAACTGTTCGTACTCTCCTACTTGAATCCTTAGTTCCTCCAAATTTTTGGTGTGATGCTGCACAGACTGCTGTGTATCTCCTCAATCGTCATCCTAGCTCCGTTCTAGGAAAGACTACTCCATATGAAGCTCTCTTTAGTCATACCCCTTCATATTCTCACTTGCGTGTTTTTGGTTGCTTATGCTTTGTCCATCTTCCACCTACAGAGCGCACTAAGTTGTCACCTCAGGCTGCCAAATTTCTTTTCCTAGGTTACAGTACTGAACACAGGATTTTTGTGTTATGACCAATATGAGAAACGCATGCGAATATCTCGTAATGTGATTTTCTCGGAACACATTCCTTTCTTTTCTTTGCGTTTGGTTACTCATCCTGTTGCTGTATCTTATCTGCCACAATTCCCTACGACTACTTCTCCACCACCACCTATTACCAATGTCTATGTCCGGCGTAACACGGTTCCGCCTGTGGGGCCTCCTTCTCCTGATCCTATCCTAATGCTGCCTCCTGCACCCTCAGGTATTAATACTTCCTTTACTGATAGTGTCATACCCTTGCGACGCTCTAGTCGTCCTTCTGTTGCTCCTGATAGATATGGCTTTCCTGCTCTTTTCACTTCTTTGGATAGTGCTCCTATACCCACCTCTTATTCACAGGCTTCGAAGATTGCATACTGGCAGGATGCTATGACTAAGGAGTTGCTTGCTCTTGAAGCAAACAACACATGGGACTTGGTACCGACTCTTGAACGTGCCTCTATGAATGGCAGTAAATGGATCTACTCCGTAAAGGTTAACTCTGATGGGAGTCTTGATCGTTATAAAGCCCGATTGGTTGCGCATGGTTACAAGCAGGAGTATGGCATTGGCTATGAAGAGACCTTTGCACCAGTGGCTAGAATGAAAACTGTTCGTACTCTTCTTTGTGTCACTGCAGCCTACAACTGGCCTCTGGCAAATGGATGTCAAAAATGCTTTTCTTCATGGTGACTTGAAAGAGACTGTCTACTTAAAACCTCCTCCGGGATATGCTTGTCCTCCTCAGCATGTTTGCAAGTTGCGAAAATCTCTTTATGGACTTAAGCAGGCTCCCAGGGCTTGGTTTGATAAATTCCAGGCAGCAATTCTTCAAGCTGGGTTTCGTCAGAGTCATTCTGATAGTTCATTATTTCTTAGATGGACACCGAAGGGTTACACGTTTCTTTTAGTCTATGTTGATGATATGATTATCAGTGGCAATGATATTTCCGGCATTACGGATCTCAAGCACCATCTCACTCGCCACTTCAGAATGAAGGATCTTGGTCCTCTCACATATTTTCTGGGGCTTGAGTTTGCACGTACTAAATCAGGCATTCGGGTCCATCAGCGTAAATATGCTACCGATTGGATCCCCTCAGCAAGACTTGATGATGCTCACATCTTTTATACGCCGATGGAATTAAACAACAAACTCAGTGCGGAGGATGGCCTTCCCCTGGATGCTCCCTCCATTTTCCGGCAGGTAGTTGGTAGTTTGCTCTACTTAACTATGACTCGACCTGATATCTCTCATGCAGTTCATACAGTTAGCCAATTTGTGAGCAATCCTCACAAACCCCACCTTGCTGCTGCTTTGCGCATACTCCGCTATGTTAGAGGCACTCTTACTCATGGTCTCTTCTATCCTTCTGATACTTCTCTGCGCTTATCAGCGTATGCCGATGCCGACTGGGCTGGTTGCCCTGATTATCGGCGCTCTACCACTGGCTGGTGTATGTTTCTTGGCGACTCTCTGATTTTGTGGAAGTGCAAGAAGCAAACCACTATGTCCAAGTCTTCCGCTGAGGCCGAATATCGGGCAATGTCGTCCGCAAGTGCTGAAATCATATGGCTCCGCCGTCTTCTTTGTGAATTCGGTGTCATTGTTGGTGGTTCTACACCTCTTCATGGGGATAATACCAGTGCTACCAGAATTGCTAATAATCCAGTCTTTCATGAACGGATGAAGCACATTGAGATTGATTGTCACTTCATCCGTTAGCATGTTGTCACTGAGAAGATAACCTTGCCTCATGTCTCTACTCATGACCAGTTGGCGGATATCTTCACCAAAGCACTTCCCAAGCCGCGCCATCATGAACTCACTCGCAAATTGCTATTTTTTGCATTACCACATCAATTTGAGGGGGAGTGTAGAAGATAATGTGGCTTAGGCCCACTAGGCCCAGCCCAGCCCATCAAAGGCTTGTACACAGCTGTATATTATGTTGCTGATTTATCTCTTATTTACTTCCTTGTATAGATTAGGAGATTGATTATTCATTATTATGATTGCCCTTGTTTAGGGTCTGATCGCCCTTGATTAGGTTATAATGTTATTATAAATATACAAACGATCCTCCCATTGAGGAATCAAGTTTCTCTCCAAACTCTAGTCTCTTCCTTTCTTCTCTTATTTCATATCATTACATGTGCATGCATTTACATATGTAAATAAGTGCAAACAAACGATCCCTTAGGTTGAAGACGTTGGTCTTCTTTCAAATCCTTTCGAGCTACCTACTACGCCAGTTATCATGCCAACTTGAAGACTCGACCAACTTGATCAAGTAATATAAGCTAAAACTTAAAAGTAAGTATAAAAATAAATGAAAATGAAAAATTAATGATCTAAAAAATACTTTTTCATGGTGTGACCAACTCTTGCCAGTCTTACTGAGTAACTGACTCTTGACCAAGTTTCAACCAAGTCAACTAGGTCTTGACTGCATTGTGACAAAAGCTTTTCATGGAGATGAGTCAATTCTTCTTATGTTGACACACACACACATAATACTAATAATAATAATAATTATTATTATTATTATATAATTCAGATTCAAGGGGTAGGTCACCCATTCGATCTTGTCACAAGATTTTTACCACCTTCGCTTCTTTTACAATGTTCTTGCAATCCATTATGTGCATTCAGATATAATGCTTTCAGCACTGATGAACTCTTAGCAATTTATAGTCTCTTTTTTTTTTCTTGGCCCAAGCTGTGGGTTTGTTTTCCTAAGATGAACTAATGTCTTTCCTTCATCTTTGGCTTGGTTGAGCTGTGGGCTGTATCCTATCTGTTTTTCCCCAGACTGGGCTTTTCCATTGTTTCTTTCTTTCTTCATTTATTCGCCTTATCTTTCCACTCTGAGCCACCAGATGAAAGCCTGTGGCCTCAACAGTGCCTTAGCTTAGGATTTAGTCACTAGGATGTTAAGCAAGGTCATCCTATGTTTAGGTTCTTTGTAATTCTTTTGGGGGGCTATTGCCTGTGGAAGTTAATACATCTCGCTGTACTCCTAGAGTAGAGAAACTCATTCATTTAAGTGCTATATACCATTCTCGCTATGGTCCAATGACAAACATAAGAGAACCTAATAAAACCCTGAAGAAGCAAATGGAAGACCAGTCACTAAGAAATCTAAACATGTGGGTTGCACCAATAAACTGGCAAAATCAAATCATTGGTCATGTCAAAGAAAAAGCATTGACAATGTTGCAGGAAAAAAAATAACAGGCTATCAGAATTATATAGGACCCACTACAATGTTTTTCTCAGACAAGAAAGCGAGTGATGGGATAGATCATAGTTACCTAGTTTGCAGTTCGATCAGTTCGCATCCGAATTCGTAATTTGTAGTTCGACACTTACCTTGATTCAAAAATTCGATGGGGTAGGTTCATTTAGTTCGTTTGTTGATTCGATTAATTCATAGTTCGAATTCGACAAGTTCGATATAGTAATTTGAATTTATATGATTATGGTACCTTTGAACTTCGCTTTTACTTGCATATTCATAAGTCCAACTCATATCCTTTCTTTTGATACATTTCCTTTAAGAATGATGGTATGTGTTTGCAATGATTGCATCCCATTGAATCATTGGTAACTGAAATTTAATTTCAATAGAAGGAGGTCCACCGTTTGATCAATCATGTTTTACACGTATCTTCATAAATTTTGTGATAATTTTTTAAGTGTGATTGTTCCATTAGAGGCTTCCATATTGTTTGTATTGATTATTGAACATATTCTGAGAAATATAATTATGTACCTTTGAAGCGTTTGATTTAGAAAGACAAGCTCCTCTCAACTAATTTTTAAATCTTGTTAGAATAATTAAACACATTATATGCAGTCTTCAATACAATCACAAGTTTAAAACTAAGCGGCACTCACCAAGTTGTCCGAGGAATTGAGTTGATCATAGGTGGGCTGCTATGAGAAAGAAAAGTGTAATAGAGTCATTGCTTTTTATAAGGCATCAATTTAAAAGTCCTCCCCTTTTGATGACGTTTCCTTCTCCAAACTTTTTTTTTGTGATTCAGATTCGATATATCCTCCTTGGCTAGTAGAAAGTTTATTTAGTCTAACCTTGAATCCATCAGTAGGGCCTTTCTTAAAAATCTAAACCATTGAGAATTAACATCAGCCTTCACATTGGTTCCGAGAAAAATTTGCTTTAATTAAGTTTTGCCCTACTTCAAATTTATCACATCTAAACTAATTAGATTTAATTCCTTTGCATTGTTAATTTATAATGTATTTGATCAATCTGACTGCTGAACTGATTTAGATTGGGGTAAAACTTTTTTCCAGCATCCATGAATGTTGATGTATCAATTTTCAACAGTGTGGATTGAAAACAAAGGACCCCAGTCATGAACTTTATATATATATATATATATATATATTTATATAGCATAGACTACTTTTTCAGGTCATAACTGAGAATCCAGACTCTAGCCTACTTCTTGCAAGATATCTATCGTGATTCATGGATATGGATGAAAGCTAAGAGAGGAAGGAGGGTAAGGAAAAACATCCTTTTTTTTCCCCCTATCGTACGGGTGAGGGGGGGAGGGGTAAAAAACAAGAAACTTTCTTCTTACTCTTTTTATCTTCTTCGAACGGTGAGAAAAAAACAATGAAAGTCATCTTCGGTGAGATTCCTGCAACTGAAAACGTCTGCTCAAACATGGAGAGAGTGAGACAGAGTCAACCTTTGGATTTTGAATTTTTTTTTCTGCACCGAACTTTTTTGAATTGGGTGTTTTCTTATGGACGAACTACAGCGAATTATTCGATTCGAACCGTTCGCAGTTCGAGGCCTGAACCACCAAATCAGGTAACTATGGGATAGAACTTCAATCAGTGGCCTTTTAAGTTGTCCCCGGCTGTACTCAGCTGGATAGGGACATCATGTAGTGAGCCAAGGTGCTCTAGTTCGAGTCTAAAAAAATGGTATTTGAGTCAAAGAGGTAGCAAATTTACATAAGACGACAAAATCTAATGAGTACAATTTTAGTGGACCACAGAAAAAGGAGGATGAGTTGGTTATATGTATTCTAAAAAGAAGGGATAAAATAGAGTATAATATCTAGGTGAAACTATACAACAAAGATGAGGGCTTGAGTTGAATATACCAAATAGGATAGGTGCAGGGTAGCCAAGTGGAGTATTATGCAATCATTAGTGCCACTTCAGCTAGAGACTAGTTTATAAGACTAAGTTGGACATGCCTATGAGAATGTCAGGCAACAAAAAAATGACAAAAAAAAAAATAAATGGTATATGATTAATGCTAAGCAGACTATCAAATATGAATATAACTAGAGCGATTTGGTCCTACCAAAAAAAAGAAGAAAGAAACTAGAGCTATTTAGACCCTTTAAACATATATATATAAATAATTATAATATGAGAATGGAATTGTCCTGTATCTGGATCTGGGCAGGAACATATAGCATATGGCTCTAAACTGAATGTTCATGATCCCACATGCATGGATCAGGATCCAAATCCGATCCAAAAATAGGTTCCATGGCCACTCTATTCAAAACTACAGACTTTGGATGTTCAGACAAGCAGATACCAATTAGCAACCCTAATTAGGAATGTAAGTGGTTGGAGTTTGGGTAGGATTAGAAAAGGTTTTTTTTTTTTTCAATTTTAAGGATTAGAAAAAGTTTAAAATGGATAAATTTGGGTTTATTTGGGGCCTATGAAACTTGGGTACCTGTATATGTGTAGCATACTCATATCTGAAGGATATAATACTTGTATTGGTATTTGATACTGAACCAATACTTGTAGGGTGCTAGTTTAGCATGTCCTACTTTACCGAGTCCAATATTTCATATGGTCTATTAGTTTTCTCACTTTTCAAATAAAAAATTACTAGAAAAGTAAATAATGATTGTTCGGCTAATTTATTTTAAAAAAATTAAAGAATATATAAAAGTTTAATTTAGAATATGAGATTTCATGTTATGGATAGATTAGTTGTATCCATATCAATGTTCTGAATTTCCAAAAGCCCAGAATCATATGCCCAATCTGCATGTCGATATCCGTTAGTGGGTATCTTAGGTTGGGGCAAATCTAGGTAGCTGGATTCGAGTTGGATTGTGTCGCAGAAATTACAGTTCGATTAGGATTATAGTTAAATATAAGGTTGAGAGAACGGCTGAGGTTGGATTAAGATGAAGTTAGGGGAGTGCGAATCTGATTTCAATTGGTTTGGAAGTCCTAAATGGATTCAGATTCCTTCTAAAACTGTGCTAACTGCTAACTACTGAAGCTGGCTGCAGGTTGTTGGGAAATCTTTTAATGGGTTTGGGTTAAGGAGTTAACTGGCTTAGGGCTGGGGTTTATTTATTTAAAAGGGTTTCAATTGGATTGAATTCAGAGATGATTTGAGGTGTTTTTAATGGGCTCAAAACTGCCTACACAGATGCTGTGTTTGGGTTTACTTTGAAGCAGAATTATAGGCCAGTTTAGGGCACCAATTAAAAGAAAGTAATCGAGTTCTGGAATCTTCTGGAGCAGCAACAGGCTAACAGCAGCTGCTATAATTGAAATTAGAGAGCTGTAGAGCATCATAAATTAAATGAAAGAGAGCAAGAACAGAATTGACGGAAAACGGTAAAAGAATTCAAAGACCAAGAATAAACTACCTCTATTTTTTTTAAGTTTTTTTGATGTTTTTGGATAAAGAAACTGAACAACTGACAAATTTTAAAACCGATGACTAAGGGCATGATTTGGAACCAAAAACATATTAGAATCCAGTGAACTTACTACTCTGAAACCAAACTTTGTGAAGCTAGAACGGGAACAAATCTTCACACTGAATGAAGCCAATGTGAGTACATGCTCAAAAGTGGAGGTTAGATGTCCCCTTAGTAGTGCTTCCAGAGCAGGTCCCCACTTCTATCACCAAAACCTTTTTTCTATAGAGTTGTAATAAAAAAATTAAAAAAAAAATTACTAGAAAGACTTCTAGAACCCTGTGGACAAGTAGATGTCTAATTGAGCATGTGACATAAATCCATACATATGTATAATATGCCAAAACAACGTTGACATTGTGATGTAGGACAAGATGAACTCTATCCTAATATGGAATGATGAGATCAATCTGAAAATTAATGGAATGATGAGAGCAATGTCATAAGTCCTGCAATAAATGCCCCTCTAGTTGTGAGAGGGAAGGACCTTAATGGAAGTTAGAACTTCCACTTGGTTAGGGAATAGGCAATTCACATGAGTTGCTCACTTACTTGTTCCCGTTACGAGGAATTGAATAAATGGCTTGGCTCAACTTGGGTGTAATTGAACAATGTGTAATTTGCGGCTAAGTGTTAAATTCAAATCTGAAATTAGTGTCCCCACATCATGTTCAAGGCCCAAGTGAATTTCAGATTTATGGGATTGAAGTGAATTAAGGGCTGTGATGGTGAAGTAATGGAAAAATCCATATATATATATATATATATATATGATGGATCAGGTTTGGCCAATGGATTTGAAGGGGTTGATTGGTTCAATTGGGCTGTTTTAGGTCTGATGGGAGTTCGAATAGGGCTGGTTAGAGGTTCAGCCACTAGATCTTGAAGATCCAATGCTGGCAGCTGGGATTAAATGGGTTGTAGGTGGATTGAATGGCTGTGAATAGAGGTTTTGATGGTCGGATGATGGGATCAAATGGCTGGTGGTCTGGATCTAATGGTTTGGAGGTTAGTTAACAGTTGGGATGATGTAGATCTAAAGGCTGGTGGTTCATATCCAGAAACCTAGCAGTTGGATCTTGGCTTGGGCAGCCAGAAACTCCTAGATCAGAAAGTATAGGGTTGAGTAACAGAAAAGGTGATGTAGATCTAAAGCTCTTGTGAGTTGTGACAGTTAGGAAAAATAGGGAAGATAAGAGGAGTGTCTGTCTTGGGCTCTCACCAAACTCCAATCTGGATGTGTTATTGAAGATCCTGTGAGCACATAGTGGAAACTTGAGGAGAACTCAAAAAAGGGTTTCATTCCAATAGCATTCATAACATAACATGCAAAGACGATACAATAAGGTCTCTTAAAAGATAATGCCCTAAAGAGGGATGGCATCATCACTAATTAAATAAAACAATAATAAAAAAAGAAAAGAAATGAAACGGAACAAAGATGGTCTGTGTAGTCCAGCCCAATTTTACCCTCTCGCTTAATGACCTCCACCTACTATCTCTGTTTGTCACCTGCACACAAATCAAAGGTGTCCAGATGTTGCCAAATAGTATCTATGCCACAGTGGCTTCCCGGTTTATTTTAAATTTGTTATATACAACTGTTTCAAGATTTCGTCTTTATTATGGCATGCATTTTCTTGTCAAACTCATGCAAAACATTGAGTCCTCTGCTCCCTCTTTGGACAATACTGAGTTTCTTCAAGGATTCCCTGCTATCAATAAGTACCTTCAACATCAAGAC
Source organism: Litsea cubeba (assembly GCA_012931725.1). Taxonomy (NCBI): domain Eukaryota; kingdom Viridiplantae; phylum Streptophyta; class Magnoliopsida; order Laurales; family Lauraceae; genus Litsea; species Litsea cubeba. The sequence goes on from CM022948.1 coordinate 54,737,948, forward strand.
TTTCAAGAGATGCGTGTCTCTAAAAGCCTGTTACCTTCTTTTTCTAAATTCCCTACTGTGTCATCCTCAAGGACTTCAGTTTTTACACTAATACCCCCTAACTTGCCAAACCTTCCACCGCCTCTTCCAATTATTCCTAATCCTCCTTTGAGACCAGTCACATCTTCACCAAATCGTGACTCCTGTTCAGTTGCATCCTCTTCATCCTCCTATACTCATATTCACATGTTTCAGAGCAGCTCTTCTTCTAAAAGTGAGTCTATTCAACAAAAGTCTTTTCCGAGGCAAATTACTTCTGGACAATGGCCTCCCAAAGCAGCATACTTCACCACTACTCTAGACCAACTTGCTACAAAGGAACCAAAGCTTAACGCAGATGTTAGTTATTAGCTAGGAAGCACGAACACCTCTCCAGGGCCGTGTCGGACACTGACACGCCCCGGACACGTGTCCGACACGCCAAAAGTGGTGTCCTACTTATTTTTTTATATTTTGTTTTCCGGACAAGCTGGGGACACGCCGGGACACGCTGGCTGTTTTAGTTGGAGAAAAGAATTAAAATTATAATAAAGAAAAGAAAAGGGGGCCATTTGTAAAAAAATCTCGTTTAGTTGGAAGGAAAAAAAAAAAAAAAGGAAGATAAGGCAGAGGTGATGATGATCATGATCAAATTGATGGTGTTGATGTGGCAATTGAAATTGCATCAATTGAGTAAACTTTAGACGGAAATTGACTTCTTTTTTGCATTTTGTATTTTTGAAATGGAGGGGAAATTGATGATCCTCCCTTTTCTTTGTATGGATTTTATGGAACTATGGATATTTCATGTTTAATGATTATGAATTATGTTTCAATTTTGTATTACTATTTTATAATTTGATATGTTTGTTAGTTGGTACAGTGGTACACTGGTACTTGAATTTTTATTTATTTGATTGATAAATTGATTACAAAGTTAAAATGATATTATCTTTTAGTATATGATTAGATATATTATATTATTATTACTATTAAATATTAACGTGTCCCCGACATGTCCGTGTCCTACTTTTTTGAGAAATGCCTTGTCGGCGTGTCCATCCCGTGTTGTGTCCGTGTCCGTGCTTTTTTGGTTATTAGCTGATGCATGATGTCAATTACCCCGTTCTTCCGATTTTTTTTTCTTTTTTCTTATTATTGATTTATTTAATTATTGATGATGTCCTGTACAGAATTATGTTTTAAGAGACCTTATTGTATCTTCTTCGCATGTTATGTTATGAATGCTACCATTGTGTGCTCACAGGATCTTCAGTAATGCCTCCAGATCGGAGTTTAGTGAGAGCCCAAGACAGGTACTCCTTTTATCTTCCCTATTCTTCCTTCCTGTCACAAGAGCTTTAGATCTACATCACCCTCTCCGTTAGTCAACCATATATTTTTAGATCTAGGAGTTTCTTGTTGCCCAAGCCAAGATCCAACCGCTAGGTTTCTATATGAATAACTGACCTCCAAACCACTAGATCCAGACCATCACCCACAAAATTCCATCATCCAACCATCAAAACCTCTATTTTGAGCCATTTGATTCACCTACAACCCATTTAATCCCAGCCACCAGCATTGGATCTTCAAGATCTAGTGGCTGAACCTTTAACCAGCCCTATTCGAACTCCCGTCAGACCTAAAACAGCTCAATTGAACCAATCAGCCCCTTCAAATCCATTGGCCAAACCTGATCCATCATATATACACACATATAATATATATGGCGGATTTTTCCATTACTTCACCATCACAACCCTTAATTCACTTCAATCCCATAAAACTGAAATTAACTTGGGCCTTGAACATGCTGTGGGAACACTAATTTCAGATTTGAATTTAACGCTTAGCCGCAAATTACACATTGTTCAATTAAACCCAAGTTGAGCCAAGCCATTTGCTCAAATCCTCGTAACGGGAACAAGTTGTTAGAATATCCAGAACACAAACCAGAAGCATACAAGAGAGAGAGTTTGCAAGAGAATTTTTGTATATCATTGTATTGACGATGGGTACATATATAACATTGTAGCCTAAATTAGTGGATCTGATTAAGATCTGATTACAAGATTACAGGCATAGTTAAGGAAACTAATATCTATTGACAATTCATACAATGTTGACTTGTGGGCTGACCCAATACATGGGTTGTGGGCTGACCCATTGGTCGAGTTGACCTGCTGCTGACCTGCTTAACCAGAAACACCAAAAGCTCAAGCTGGTGGTGAACGGCACAACAATGTATATCAACACCCGGACAAATGGAATTGAACAAACCAGACAGACAGATGGAGGTAACATGCCTCCCAGGGGTTTCAAATTCGTGACCACCGGCTCTGATACCATGTTAGAATATCCAGAACACAAACCATAAGCATACAAGAGAGAGAGTTTGCAAGAGAATTTTCGTATATCATTGTATTGACGATGGGTACATATATAACACTGTAGCCTAAATTAGTGGATCTGATTACAAGATTACAGGCATAGTTAAGGAAACTAATGTCTATCTAATATCTATTGACAACTCATACAATGTTGACTTGTGGGCTGACCCAATACATGGGTTGTGGGCTGACCCATTGATTGAGCTGACCTGCTTCTTTACACAAGTAGCTCTTGTGAATTGGCTATTCCCTAAGCAAGTGGAAATTCTAACATCCATTAAGATCCTTACCTCTCACAACTAGAGGGGCATTTATTGCAGGACTTGTGACATTGTCTTGGTTCATTACAAATTACCCATTTAATTTTCAATGCTAGATAATGTAGATGGTATGATTTATAATTCAGCATTAATTATTAATTTTCAGATTGATCTCATCATTCCATATTAGGCTAGAGTTCATCTTGTCCTACATCACATTGCCAATGCTTTTCTTTTGGACAAAAAATGTTCTCCTTTTCTTACAACAATACAACGAAGAAAAATGGCACTTTTATCAATTCCCAACTCTTCATGAGTTAATGACTTACAGGCTTTCACATGCAAGCATAATGAAAATGCTATAATTCAATTTTAAAAACATACTGTTTTACATTTTTCATTGAGAAAAGGTAAAATAGCCTTTAGGATTATTGTTTTGCACATTTAGGTTTTGTTCTTTGCAAATTAGGAATCTCCTTTGTGGTATCAAAATAGTTTGAAAGCCAACAAAAATTTCAGTGAGAAATATCTCTTTTATTTGTTTTTATTTTAGTTATATTTATAATCACTTGTAAAGGTTTCTCTAGGAACCACTTAAAAGTTAGAAATTAAGCAGGTACGTGATGTTTTCTAGTATGCAGTTAAGTCAAGAATTATGCATGTGCTTTATTCAATTGTTAAGTTACAAAAGGGCCCACCCTCTCTCTCTTAACCACATGCTTGGGATGGAGCCTCATTTTGTAGAGAATGGTCTCTTGGCTACAGTAACTACCTGAAATTTCCTTTAGGGTGCACACTGCTAAAAGATGGTAGATGTCAAAGAAGCCCATACTAGAAACAGTGTCACCAGCACTTAATCTTTCTCCAAATTTTTTTTTATCGGTAACGGAAACTAACATTAAAGGAGTTGGAAAAATACACAGAGAAGAACAAAGTAAAGAAACAAAAAGGGCCAAAGAAGAGAGAAGCTACAAGAGTAATGTAGCCTACTCAATACAAACTTACATAATAAAACCCTACCACTATGAAGCACAGACACGAATACGAGACACGGTTACGATACGATACGGATAAGCCATTTCTCAAAAAAGTAGGATACGAAACGTCGGGAATACGTTGATTTTTTTATTTATATTTTTTATGACTGTGTAATAAAAATCTAACATTATTTCAATCAAAATAGCCATAAAATATGCACTTTCATTGATTTAATCATCATTAAACATTACATTCGATACTTCCAAGTTCAAAATCCAAGTTTCACCAACTACTACAGAAAACATAAGCAAATAACCCAAAAAACAGACAGTCCATCCACTTAAACTTCAATGGCCAGACCACCAGGTCCACCACCATCACCTCCATCACCATATTCACGAAAGAGTCATTAGAGGGGAGAAAACCCTAGCATTCTCGGACACCATAGCCAGTCAACTTGGCTAATGAAGTAATAGAGAAAAAAGAAAAAAAAGGAAAGAAAGAAGATATGAAATCATGAAAACCATAAGCACAAAAGGCCCACCCATACACGTTTTGGGCCTAACTTCACAAAGGTCTATTATTATGCATTTGGCTTCTGGCTCTAACCTAAGCCTGATATTTTATTGATTTTATGTCCCAGATCTAGTCATTCTCCATATAGTAGAGAGAGATGGAAACGAAAAAAACATGACGAAGCGAAGAGAACACCTTGATGTGAGAGAGAGATAAATGTACTAGGACGGTGATGAAGAATCTGACGGAGATCTTTGAGATGACGATGTGGTTGGCCCCAGCTGTTGACAAAGGTGATGAACGCGACGGGCGGCGACACAATGACCTGCAATGGGGAGGCGAGGTCGACTGGTGCAAGGTACTTTCTCTCTCTCTTTTTTTCACTTCTCTGTTTCTCCTCGACTTTTTTTTTCTTTTGATTATGGGGTTTCTGATCTCGGCTTGGGAAATTGGGTTTTTATTGGGGGTAACACACGTTTTCCCTTAAAACGTGTCCCGCATGTGTCCCTCGCATGTCCGAAATTCCAAAAAAAAAAAAAAATCAAATACGATTTTTGCGTATCCCGGACGTATTGCGGGCGTATCCGTGTCTGATACACTCGGGATACGGATTCGTCCACCAAATTTACGTATCCGTGCTTCTCAGCCCTACCATGGTGAAGTTCTCTCAACCCCCTGTTAAGCTAATGCATCGGCCATTGAATTTGCCGATCTAAACACATGAAGGATTCCAACATTAATGTTGGTAGATAACTCCCGAATCTCATTAAAGAGAAACTGGAACTTCCAAGGATTAACCTTACAATTGGACACCCAAGCAACTGCATTTGAAGAATCACTCTCCACAACAAGGACGCCATCGACAAGTCTTGAGAAGTATCAAAGAGCTTCTAAAATTGCCAACACCTCTACTTCATTAGAATCACAAAGACACAAAGACACAAACACCACAGACTTTGAGAACATAGATAATACTTCACCCCTACTATTCCAAAGCACACCTCCAATTCCCACAGGCCCTGGCTTTCCTCTCGCAACACCATCGACGTTAAATGTCAACATACAGAGGGGGGGGGACCAATGGACATAAATCATCATCTTAGAAGGACCACACCGGGATACCCCATACAAGCTTCCCAATTAATACGGATGCCATCAATGGAAAATTTGGAAAACTCCTTTCTAACCAAAATATCCACCTCGCGATCCTCATAGTAACCAAATCAATCAAGTTGGATAGAGAAGATAAGGTACCCTTGAAGATACTATCGTTTCTCTCCTTCCAAATGAACCAAAAAATAATAGAAGGAAGCATTCTCCAAAGAGAACGGCCACACCCAACAAAATAATCTTCCAACCAAGACTCTGCCGCCTCCGCTATTTTTTCCGGACAAGTCCAAGCGACCCCACATATTCGTAAGAAGTGACCCCAAATGACAATCCAAGCCCAGGCCCATTCTGGGTCCAAACTGTATATATTACTTAGTCAAAGCTTATTAGTTGGAAAAAACAGATTTTTAGGATCTGATTAGATACTTACATGTAATCAGGGATTTCATCCCCTTTATAATGAGAAGAACAGTCGACCAAGGAGGTCACTGGATTAAGCCATCTTTGCAGAATTATTTCTATCTTCTTAAAATGATATGGTATCAGAGCCTGATCTAGATCATTCAAGTCATTTTCCTTGTCTGAAGCACTCAGTGCATCTCCGATCAGGTGTGGCCCACCTGAGATCTTCTCCATCAACTCAGCGGAACCAGACCATGTTGGTCGACTAGCATTGCTGGTATTTCTGGTGATTTTTCAGGAATTTATTTCACATCCGAAGTGGGTTTTCCATCGCCATTTGTGGTTCGTCAGATTTCTCAATCTGATTCATCTCGGCCGTCTAAAATCAAGGATCTTGGTTATTTTTGGCTGAATCTTCTTCCCTCCCTTGCGAAAATTGGCTATGCCTTCATCCCCGACCTCTGATCTATCATATGATGATCTGGTGGGGCTTCCGTTTATGGAATCATACTGACAGAATGGTCGTCAGTCAGTTTTAGTGCAGATCTGTGCACTGTTTCGGTTGTATGGTCATTATTTGTGCATCTTCTCCATTATCAACCAACTATTATTCGCTGGAAGACATTTTCTGCCACCTGATCATCTGTGATCATTCCTGATCATCTCTGATCAGCCGTGGCCCACCTGCGATCATCCACCTCATATCAGCAAAAGAAGCTCATCTTGGTCGACTGGGTCTCCTCTATTTCTGGACATTTTTCAAGATTTTTGGATCATCAGAGGTAGGCCTTCTACTCATTTTTGTGAAAATTCAGTTTTCTCAATCTGTTTTTATCACAGCCGTCCAGATTTTTGGATTTCTGTTGGTCTCTGCCCTGGGACCACTTCCATTAGGTGCGAAAATAGTTCATCTTTTCATCCACACTCTGTGATCTGGCCATTGATCCATTGCTGGGGCAACCGTGGGCATTCACTCACTGACGACAGGGTCGTCTGTTGTGCAATTTTCCCCTGCTCCAGTTCTGTGTGCTATCTGGTGCTTGTGCTGTCAGATATCTGGTCCTGTTTATGTTTGTTTTGGGACAATTGCATGTTCTTCTAGCTACAACAACTGTTATAATTCTTTCTGGTCCGGCTGTTCTGCTGTGCAATTGTTCATTTTGTCTACTCATCATGGAAAAATCTGAGATTAAAATGGTTCAGTTTGATGGAACCAATTATACCTCCTGGGCCTTCCAATTTCAAATTTATTTAGAAGGCAGGAACTCTGGTCATATATTGATGGATCTGAACCCAAGCCGGCGGAAGATGACAAGAAGATTTTAGCTTGGAAAACTAAGGATGCTAAAATCAAAAACCTGGTTGTTGGGCTCGTTGCGCCCCATTTTATCCTCAACCTCCGCCCTTGTAAAACTGCCAGGGAAATGTGGGATTATCTTCAGATGATCTATCAACAAGGCAATGCTGCCCGTCAATTTCAATTGGAACTTGACATTTCTCAGTTCACTCAAGGAACCCAGTCTATTCAGGAGTACTATAATGGTTTTCGCCGACTGTGGTCAGAATATGATGAGATTAAGTTTGCCAAGGTGTCCGAGGCACTCCTACCTGAACTCCTTCCTTTACACAAAGTAGCCATCGGATCAGTTTCTGATGAAACTTCGTCGGGAGTTTGAGACAGTTCGATCTAACTTAATGAGCAGGGCTTCTCTTCCTAGCTTGGATGACTGTCTTCAGGAGCTTCTACGGGAAGAACAACGTCTGTTAACGAACTCTACTCTGGACCAGCAGGGTTCTACTGAGACTCCACTTGCCTATGTTGCTATCACCAGACCATCTTCCCGGGATATCAGTAAAGTTCGTGCCATAACTGCAGGAAATATGGTCACTATGCCAATCAATTGCCAAGGCAAAAAAATCTGCCGTATTGTAAGGTATCTGGTCATGTTATTGAAGAATGCCGGAAAAAGAATCGCAATTCTACTTCCCGCAATTAGTTGCAGTCAGGCCATGGTACTTCCACAGTGATGTCAGCTCCTACTGCTTACACCATAACCACTCCACAATATGCATCATCTGACTTCCGTGGTTCTCTGCAATCTGATTCATCCTCCCTGTCTGGTTCCTCATCACATCTGCGTCCCAGCTCCTCTCACCCCTGAAATGGTTAACCAAATGATCATCAATGCCTTGGCCTCCATGAACATCTCAGGTACTGATTCCTCTCTTTCCAATACATGGTACTTAGATTCTGGTGCAAGTAACCATATGACCTCTTCAACCCGTACCATTACAGAATGTTGTTCCTTACACTGGTCATCTCACTGTTCAAGCTGCCAATAGAGATCATCTCCCCATCACCTCTGTTGGTGATACACCTGGCCCCTTACCTTTAACCAATGTTTTCGTTTCTCCCCATCTTGCTACTAATTTGGTTTCTGTGGGTCAACTTGTTGAAAATAATTGCAATGTCTCCTTTTCTTCTTCTGGCTGTGTTGTGCAGGACCAGGAGTCGGGGGAAGTGATCGCGAGGGGGCCTAAGCGTGGCAGACTTTTTTCTTTACCAGTGTCTTCCATTATTGAGAATAAAACTTTACATCAGTTATTTTTGTTTTTTTATTCAGAATAATTCTCGATTGTGGCATAATCGACTTGGTCATCCAAATGCCTCTACTTTGTCTACTTTATTTCAATCTGGATTGTTACATAAACCTATTGACTCTGCTTCTTTTTGAATGTGATGCTTGTAAATTAGGAAAGAGTAAAACTTTACCTTTTCCACACTCCCTCACACGGAGCACTGCATGTTTTTGACTTAATTCACAGTGATGTTTGGGGCATTGCTCCGACCCTTTCCCATAGTCATTTCAAGTACTTTGTAACTTTCATTGATGATTACAGCCGCTTTACTTGGATTTATTATTGCATTCGAAGTCTGATGTTCTTAATGCATTTAAATTCTTTGTTAACTATGTTGAAAACCAATTTTCTAAATGCATTAAAACTTTGCGCTCAGACTCAGGGGGGGAGTATGTTTCCAAGGATTTTCAATCCTTTCTAAACAATAAAGGAATCATCTCTCAACGTACATGTCCGTATACTCCACAACAAAATGGAGTCGCGGAACGGAAAAACAGGCATCTTCTTGATGTCACTAGAACTCTTCTGATTGAATCATCCGTTCCCCCTCGTTTTTGGACTGAAGCTCTCACCACGGCTGTCTATCTCATTAACCGCCTTCCATCACATACTATTGCTCATTGCACGCCTCATTTTAAGTTGTTTGGTCATCATCCTGTGTTTGATCATCTACATACATTTGGCTGTGTTTGCTTTGTTCATCTCCCTCCCACAGAAAGAACAAAACTGACAGCACAATCTCGCAGGTGTGCTTTTTTGGGTTATGCCACTAATCAAAAAGGTTTTGTTTGTTATGATCCCATTGGTCGTCGTATCAGGGTTTCTCGAAATGTTATTTTCTTTGAAAATCAATATTTCTTCCAAACTCACATAGATTGTCCTTCACCCTCTTCACCAGCTCTCTTACCAGGTTTTTCGGATCAACCCTCTGTTACTAGGTTTAATCCTGCTTTTGTATACCATCGACGGGAGAAACCTTCCATTGCCGATGGCCCTCCCCCTGATCCTCCACCGACAACTAGTTCAGCGCCTGCTTTACGTCGCTCTTCCAGAACGTCTAGACCGCCAGAGCGATATGGCTTTACCCATACTTCTTTGATGACCACTCTCTCTTCTATCTCTATCCCAAGTTCTTATTTATAGGCTGTCCAACACGATTGCTGGAACCAGGCCATGAAGGAGGAATTAGATGCATTGGCTCTGAATCACACATGGGATATTGTGGAGTGTACTCCGGCAGTTAAGCCCATTGGTTGCAAATGGATTTACTCGATCAAACTTAAATCTGATGGCTCCTTGGATAGACACAAAGCCAGACTTGTGGCCCTCGGAAACAGACAGGAGTATGGCATTGACTATGAGGAGACATTTGCACCGGTGGCAAAAATGACCTCTGTTCGGTTACTTCTCGCCATTGCTGCATCTCAGTCTTGGCCATTATAACCAAATGGATGTCAAAAAATGCATTTCTCCATGGGGATTTGCACGAAGAAGTCTATGCGTATACCACAGGGCGTCACCTCTCCCTCCAAGAAGTCTGTCTGTCGGTTGCGGAAATCACTTTATGGTCTAAAGCAAGCTCCACGGGCATGGTTCGAAACCTTCAGGAGTCGATTATGCGAGAATGGGTTTACTCAGAGCCCTTATGATCCATCTCTCTTTTTGTGCCACACATCTACAGGGGTTACTGTACTTCTGGTGTATGTTGACGATATTATTTCACTGGTACGGATGATGGTATGATCAAATCTCTCCAAGCTTCCCTTCGGACTTCCTTTAATATGAAGGATTTGGGTCCTTTGCATTATTTCTTGGGCTTAGAGGTGCATCAATCTCCAAAAGGTCTTTTTGTTAATCAACACAAATACACATCCGACCTTATTGAGTTGGCCGACCTCCAGGATTCTTCGCCTGTTGATACACCCGTCGAGGTAAATCTCAAACTGAGTAAAGATGATGGAGAGCTTCTTCCTGATCCTCATCCATACCGGCGCCTTGTGGGCAGTCTAGTCTATCTCACCATTGAAATAATCTATGATAAGATTATATGAAGAAGATCAATACAATATTGGGAGAAAACTCGATCCCATACAGAGAGGATCGATTGTGTATTTATAATTACATTATACCCTAATCAAGGGCAATCAGACTAATCAATAAACAATCTCCTAATCTATACAAGTAAAGAGAATAAATCTTATAATCTATACAAGGAAGAAAATATGAGAAAAATCAGCAGGATTTTATATACACAACACCCTTGATGGGTTGGGCTGGGCCTAGTGGGCCTAAGCCACATTATCTTCTACACTCCCCCTCAAATTGATGTGGTAAGGCTGAAAACATCAATTTGCTAGTTAGATCATGATGACGCGGTTTGGGAAGAGCTTTGGTGAAAATATCCGCCAACTGGTTATAAGAAGAGACATGAGGCAGAGTTATCTTCTCAGTAACAACATGTTGACGGATGAAGTGACAGTCAATCTCAATGTGCTTTGTTCTTTCATGGAAAACCGGATTGTTGGCAATTCTGGTAGCACTGGTATTGTCCCCATAGAGAGGGGTGGAACGACTAACAAGAACACCGAATTCACACAGAAGGCGGCGGAGCCAGATAATTTCAGCACTGGCGGATGACATCGCTCGATATTCTGCCTCAGCCGAAGACTTTGATACGGTGGTTTGTTTCTTGCACTTCCATGAAATCAGAGATTTTCCAAGAAACATACACCAGCCAGTGGTAGACCTCCGAGAGTCTGGACAGCCAGCCCAGTCAGCATCCGCATAAGCTGTTAATTGCAGAGAAGTATCAGAAGGAAAGAAGAGTCCATGATGAAGAGTCCCTTTAACATAGCGGAGGATGCGTAATGCAGCAGCAAGGTGCGGTTTGTGGGGATTGCTAACAAACTGGCTAACCGTATGAACTGCATGAGAGATATCCGGCCTAGTCATAGTTAGGTAGAGCAAGCTACCAACTATCCGCCGAAAAACAGATGGATCATCCAGGGGAGTGCCATCATCGGAACTGATTTTGCTGTTCAATTCCAGAGGCGTATCAAAAGGGACAGCATCATCAAGCCTGGCCGATGTGATCAAATCTGTCGCATATTTACGCTGAATGACCCTAATGCCTGATTTGTTACGCACAAACTCAAGTCCCAGAAAGTATGTGAGAGGACCAAGATCCTTCATTCTGAAGTGGCGAGTAAGGTGGTTTTTGAGATCCGTAATGCTTGCATTATCATTACCACTGATAATCATATCATCCACATAGACTAAGAGGAATGTGTAACCCTTCGATGTCCATCTCAAAAAGAGGGAACTATCAGAGTGACTTTGATGAAATCCAGCTTGAAGAATTGCTGTCCGGAACTTATCGAACCAAGCCCTAGGAGCTTGTTTAAGTCCATAAAGAGCTTTCCTCAATTTGCACACATGCTTCGGAGGACAAGCATAGCCAGGAGGAGGTTTTAAATAAACAGTCTCTCTCAAGTCCCCATGTAGAAAAGCATTTTTGACGTCCATTTGCCAAAGAGGCCAATTTCGGGCAGCCGCGACACAAAGAAGAGTACGAACGGTGGTCATTTTTGCCACTGGTGCAAAAGTTTCCTCATAGTCAATTCCGTATTCCTGCTTATAACCCTGTGCAACCAATCTTGCTTTGTAGCGATCAAGAGTCCCATCAGCATGTAATTTGATGGAGTATATCCATTTGCTGCCAATCACAGAGGCTCTATCCGGGGCCGGTACCAATTCCCATGTTTGGTTTGCTTCAAGAGCGACCAATTCCTCAGTCATAGCATCCTGCCAGTAGAAATCTTTGAGGCCTGTGAATATGAGGTGGGTATAGGAGTACTATCCAAGGAAGTAAGAAGAGCAGGAAATCCATAGCGGTTAGGGACAACAGAAAGACGACTAGAGCGTCGCAGAGAAATGGTGTTAGAAGAAGTATTGTTACCTGAAGACTCAGTAGGCGGCGCTGGGAGAGGATCAGGAGAGGAAGTCGCCAGAGGAGAGACCTTGTTCCGCCGGACATAGACTTTAAGAGGAGGTGATGGAGAAGTAGACTCTGAGAATTGTGGCAGATAGGAGACAGCAATAGGATGACTATCCAAATGTAAAGAAAAGAAGGGAATATGTTCCAAGAAAATAACATTACGAGAGATACGCATGCGTTTGTCCAAGTGATCATAACACAAAAAACCTTTGTGTTCATTACTGTAACCCAAAAAAATGCATTTAGCAGCTTGTGGAGATAACTTTGTGCGCTCAGTAGGAGGAAGATGAACAAAACACAGGCAACCAAAAACACGCAAGTGAGAGTATGAGGGGGTTTGACCAAAGAGAACTCCGTAAGGAGTAGTCTTTCCTAGAACAGTACTAGGAAGACGGTTGATAAGATACACAGCGGTATGTGCAGCATCACACCAAAATTTGGGAGGGACTAACGATGCAATCAACAGAGTACGAACAGTTTCAAGAATATGTCTGTTCTTTCTTTCCGCAATCCCATTTTGCTGAGGAGTATGTGGACAAGATTTTTGATGAAGAATTCCTTTATCAGAAAGGAAGGCAGAGAAATCATGAGACATGTATTCTCCACCAGAATCTGATCGAAGAATTTTGATAGCTTTTTGAAATTGAGTTTGGACCATGTTATAAAATTTTTGAAAAAATGGAGAATACTTCAGATTTCATACGCATAAAGTAAATCCAAGTATAACGAGAATGGTCATCAATAAAGGTCACATAGTATTTAAATCCCGTCCTACTCAAGGTAGGAGCAATTCCCCAAACGTCTGAATGAATGATGTCAAATGATGCCAAAGCACGAGCATTATGAACAGGAAAAGGCAAAATATGACTTTTACTAAGGCAACAAGTTTCACACTTTGATTGAGATAAAGAAGACATCATTTTATTATCAATAGTAGAATCCAAATAACCAAATTTAAACAAGGAAATTAAATTTGCATTGTTCACATGACCAAGACGTTTATGCCAAACAGTCCACATTTTATTGAAGTTAGAAGAAGAAGCAAAAAGAGAATGATGTCCAATGTCCAGCAAGAACAGGCGCCCATGTTTACTCCCCGTCGCGATTACCTTCCCAGTTTGCCGCCCCTGTATAACACAACCAGAGGAAGAAAAGTGAACAAGATAGCCATCATCAATAAGTTGTCCTACAGAAAGAAGATTGGTTGATAATTTGGGAACAAAGTAAACATTGGGAAGAGTGAGGGGCTGGCCAGAATTACTAGATAAAGTAATGGTACCAACTCCTGAAATGAGAAGTTGATCACCATTAGCAGTGGTTATTTTCTCTTTCCAAGGTAAGGGTGGGAATCTGTTAATCCATCTTCCACAGATGTCATGTGATTGGATGCTCCTGAATCTAAAAACCAAGTGGAAGAGGTAATAGGAGAAGAAAGAGAGGCAGAGGAATGAAAAGCAGGATATGCAACATGAGAATGAGTTTGATACCAACCACCAGATATGCCCATAGACGCATATGCAGAAGTAACCGTGCTCTGGATCAGTTCTTGAATCTGAGCAGGAGTCATGGATACAGCCCCCGAGGAAGTGCTTCCTGTATCAGATGATGGTGCTTGAGCCTGGAAGGCGGAAGGATTAGTCTGTCGTGGCAGATTGGAGGGAGGCTTCTTCGGCAGCACCTCATTCTTACGCTGGAGGCTGCGGCAGTCATCTATAAGATGACCAGACCTCTTGCAGTGGCGACAAACCAACTTCATGCGGCAATTCTTGGCAATATGACCAAAGCTTTTGCATTCATAGCATTGAGTGGTCTTCGGAGTTGGGGTTGCTAGAAGAGCAGAGTCAGCTGGAAGGGGTGCAAGGAATGCCTTGGGTTCGTCAAGAATAGCCCGCTGGGAGGTGAGACGAAGTTCTTCGCGAAGTACTTCTTGAACGCAGGTATCAAGATTAGCTGACTGTTCTCGGTTCATTAGGGCAGACCTAACCGATTCAAAATCTGGCCGTAGATTCATAAGGAACTGGCTAATATGAGTTTCTTCTTGGAGTTTAAGAGCCTCGGAGAGAAAGCCAGGAGAGACTGTCTGAATCAACATAGAATCCCGTTCAGTCCATAAAGTGAGGAAGCCATTATAGTATTCCTGTACAGATTTATCCCCTTGAGTAAATTTAGCAATTTCACTATCCAAGTGAAATTTACGGGCTTTGTTGGTTTGATGGTAGATTTTCTTAAGATGAGCCCACATAGCTGCTGCTGTAGTATAAGCTTGAAGAGCCACTGCAAGCGAAGAATCAATGGAGTTCAGAATCCAAGTAATCACTTTGGCATTTTCCTTGGACCAGGTGGCTATGGCTTTGGAGTCTGTGGTACTCGTAGTAGAAGGTTTGGTTACTGTTCCATCCAGATAACCAAATAACCCCTGACCTTCTACGAAATTCTTCAGATGGAAGGACCAGGCTATATAATTCTGCCCATTAAACTTAATGGGGATAACATCATATTTTTCCATGTTCTTAAAAATCAAGAGGAGAAGGTGTCACAGAGAGATAACAACAAACAGCAATGCACAGAAGCAAAAGGAGGCCTGTCGTCCCTGTCAGAAGCAAAGGGAGGCCTGTCGTCCCTGTCGGCAGAGGGGTTAATTCACACGTGGGCCCCACAGGTTGATCTGAACACAGATCAGAGTGAAGAGATGAAAGGAGAGAAGTTTTACCCAAAAACTGGAAGTGGTCGCAGGAAGATCAACCCTAGATCAAGGTTTTTGGACGGCCGAGATGAAAACAGTGTGAGAAAATGTACTGAACACAAATGGTGATGGAAAACCGTCCTCTGATGGGAGAAAAATTCCGAAAAAATCTCCACAATTATCAATAATGTTGGTCGACCAAGATGGGTATGTCTGTGAAACAGATTGTGATCATCTCAAGTGGGCCGCAGTGAAACAGAGACGATATAACACAGTAATCGTCAAAATCGTCATCTCCCAGTAGATGATCGATATCTACGTGTGCTCCCGTAGATTATCTGCGAGCAGATCAGAGGTGGGGGATGGAAGGAGAAACTATTTTCGCAACT
The DNA here is from genome assembly GCA_012931725.1 of Litsea cubeba. Lineage (NCBI taxonomy): Eukaryota > Viridiplantae > Streptophyta > Magnoliopsida > Laurales > Lauraceae > Litsea > Litsea cubeba. The sequence goes on from CM022948.1 coordinate 54,753,334, forward strand.
CCAGGCCAAAGTCTCGCTCAAAATGGATCAAAATCCACAAAATTGAACGGCTGAGATGAAAACTGTTGCAAAAAACTGAAATAGCACAAAACAAGGTGGATCTCCTACCTCTGATGGCCCATAAATCTTGAAAAAATGTTCATAAATAAGAGGAGAAATAGACGAACAATATGGGCTTCTTCAGCTCCGATGATGATGATGATCACAGGTGGGCCACGTTGGATCAGAGATGATCAGAGAGGCTCTGGCCGAATAAAATGATCAAGGATGACTACCAAGGAGATGATCAGAGATTGATATAGCTCTGATACCATGAAATAATCTATGATAAGATTATATGAAGAAGATCAATACAATATTGGGAGAAAACTCGATCCCATACAGAGAGGATCGATTGTGTATTTATAATTACATTATACCCTAATCAAGGGCAATCAGACTAATCAATAAACAATCTCCTAATCTATACAAGTAAAGAGAATAAATCTTATAATCTATACAAGGAAGAAAATATGAGAAAAATCAGCAGGATTTTATATACACAACACCCTTGATGGGTTGGGCTGGGCCTAGTGGGCCTAAGCCACATTATCTTCTACAACCATCACTAGACCAGACATTTCATTTGCTGTTAATCTTGTGAGCCAGTTCATGACCGCTCCTCGACACCTTCATTTGACAGCTGTGAAGCGCATTATCCGTTATCTGCTAAGAACTGTTCATCGTGGTTTATTTTATCCGAAAGATAATCCTCTTCAACTCGCTGCTTATGCGGATGCTGACTGGGCAGGCTGTCAAGACACGCGTCGTTCTACTACTGGTTGGTGCATGTACCTTGGCAATTCGCTCATTTCTTTGAAATGCAAGAAACAGGCACGTGTATCCAGATCTTCCACGGAGGCTGAATATAGAGCAATGTCTTCTGCTTGTTCTGAAGTCTTATGGCTACGGGGCCTTCTTTCGGAACTTGGGTTCACTCAGACCTATCCTACTCCTTTGCATGCCGACAATACTGGGGCTATCCGAATCACTGAAAATCCCGTATTCCATGAACGCACCAAGCATATTGAAGTTGACTGCCATTTTATTAGGGATGAATTTCAACGGGATGTCATCAGTCTACCTCATGTCCCTACAGAATTTCAGTTTGCCGATATCTTCACAAAGGGACTTCCTCGGCCTCGACATCAATTTCTTGTTTCCAAATTGCTGCTTTATGACTCCCCAGCATCAATTTGAGGGGGGGGTGACAATCCAAGCCCAGGCCCATTCTGGGTCCAAACTGTATATATTACTTAGTCAAAGCTTATTAGTTGGAAAAACAGATTTTTAGGATCTGATTAGATACTTACATGTAATCAGGGATTTCATCCCCTTTATAATGAGAAGAACAGTCGACCAAGGAGGTCACTGGATTAAGCCATCTTTGCAGAATTATTTCTATCTTCTTAAAATGATACCAAATACCAGTTGCCACCTCATAGTGGAGAAAAACGTGGTTGACTGATTCCTTTTCCTTTCGACACATCACACAACTATTTGATATATTTGTCCTCGGCAGCCATCTTTTTCTCAAATTGTCCGCCGTAGATACCTTTGCCTCAATTGCTAACCAACAAAATGCATCCACCTTAGGAGGAACCAACCCTGACCAAATAAAAGAAGAAGACGGTCTAAAAGGTTGGTTTCCTTTTTAAGGCTAAGACAAAGGCTTTCACTGAGAATGCCCCGGAAGTAGAATGCTTCCAAATCCGATAATCGTTGGAATTCCTTCACACACAAAAATAATAATAATAATAATAAAATAATACAACTCAGTAACTCTCCATATTGAACCTCCTTCGAAGACCAAAGGTTCCTCCTAAGGAAACACCCCACACAACGGAATCATCCTGCACCTCATAGCAATCACTAACAAACGCCTCCTTATTGGTAACCACTCTAAATATCCTATGAAATAACTCACACAAAGGACCTTCCCCCACCCAATCATCCAACCAAAATCTCACATCCCTTCCATCCCCCACCACAAAGCCCACCTCTTTGCACAACACCTTTCCCATCACAGAAGACACATCCCCCACCGAAGCAATGCACACCTCACAAACCAAATCTACGGTACCTAGGGCCAATATTAGGCCTCCAACCCCACTTGTTCACGCCATATTTAGCAGCAATGACCCTCCTCCAAAGCACCTCTGTCTCCTCCCCAAACCTCCACCACCACTTAACCAAAAGTGCCCCATTCTTATTCTCCAAATTACCCAACCCACCACACCTTTTTGGTTTAATTACCTCACTCTACTTAATTAAATGGAATTTCTTCGTCTCACCCCGACCCACCCATAAAATATTCCTACGAATGCGATCCACTCTCTCCACGACAACCTCCAGCATTTTGAAGAGTGACATATAGTAAACTGGAATATTAGTCAAAGCGGCTTTAATTAGCGTTGTCCTCCCTCCCAAAGATAAGTACTTTTTTCTTCCAAGCTGACATATTTTTCTCAAATTTTTCAATAACTAGATCCCACAAAGACACAGATCTCGGCTTCGCTCCGATAGGAAGACCCAAATACACAATAGGAAGTTTTCCTGGTTACCGATCAAGGCCGCCAAAGACTGAATGGTTTCTTTAGAACACCCAATACCCACCAACATACTCTTGGACAAATTGACCTTTAGACCTGAAACCGACTGGAAGCACCTCAAAATTCTTTTCTCCCCGTATCTTTTCACTTTGGTTTCCTAACACACCCTAAGCAATTGAAACTTTTGAAGGAAACAAATGGAAGTCAGATTGGATATTAAACCACGTCCTAAGAATAAATTCAGAGCTATTTCGGCAACCTACTTTAATGTCATCAGTCTCAGGAAGAACTAAGAGGCTCAATCCCATAAGAGCATGATACCCACAGTGCTTTTACATTAATAACTGTTAGGAAGCAAACCTGTCACATCTCCATATTAACAATAGGGTTAACGTGAGATTAAGAGTCAAATTAGAAACATACAAACCTTATTAGAAATTAATTTGACCCTCAATCATAGTCCACAAGATCGAAGTCCATGGTGGGATGATCAAATCATTCATTTATAATATTAACGAACTCACTGTACATCATCAGAGTAAACCTCTATAAACTTAATATTAAAGTTCACAAATTGCTACAAAAGTTTTAAGTACAAAAGTCTATATATACAAATCTCCAAACGGATAAAGTTCAAAACGAGGAGTGAGGCACTCTTGCGCGGTCATGACGACTCAGTTAACGTCATCTGCGTACCACTCATGTTCATCAGACCGATCTGTCTGAAACGTCTCCTCCTCCTCCTGGGTAAAGGTGGGTTTGGTACCTGTTTATCAAGCATAATACCATCAACCAAAAGAGCTGGCAGGTAGACATACATATATTGTAACAGATATGTATTTGAAAGCAATTAAAATCAGAAACTCTCAATTCCAAGTAACATTCACATCCGCTTTTCAGCAGACGCCAGCCTTCAATGCAAAAATCCTCCTTGTAATCATCTTCTTCTTCTCTCCTACAAACTCCACAAAATTCTCTTCAACCTTCAATTGTATGGTTTTGTTAAAGCAGTCCATAACTGCATGATAATTGGATAACCAGTCCATCCCCAAGATCACATCGAAATCGGTCATCGGCAAAATTATCAAACTAGCCAATAACACGAAATCACTAATCTTAATCCGACACTGGAAAATACTCTTCACATCGAATATGCTTTCTGTCAATCTAGGAACTTGTATTAGAAAGTTAGCTATAACTTAGGGACTCTAATTGTATTAGAAAGTTAGGAACTCTAATTGTATTAGAAAGTTAGCTATAACTTAGAAAGTTGTTTTGTATAAGGATACTAATAATAGGGTAATCAATCCCAATAAAATGAGAAGGTTCAACCCTAAGGGGTACACGGTTTTTACCGCCAATAACATTATTCTCTCCATGCATGCATAACTGACATGGTATCAGAGCTATTGTTCATGCGCTAGTGCCCTAGTGTTCTTCAAGATCCTGGATCTGGATTTGTTCTGACTGGGACCACTTCCAATAGTTGCGTGATTATCCAGTTAACCCATCCCCAATCTCTGATCTGTCTAGAGATCACCAGGCGGGGCCCACGTGCTGTTCTTCACCCTGACGACCTGGACATTTTTTGGGTTCTGTGCACTGTTTTTTTTGTTGTTGTTCTGTGCTATTTTTTTGCTGCTAGATTGATCTTCTGCTGATGTGTGCTGTTTTTTACTGGATTTTTGGTGCTGGTTGTGCTGGTTTTGGTGCTGCTGATCATCAATCCAGTGCTTACGCCCTCTGAGCCCTCATCCCCAACCTAAGATCAATACCTTGATCATCTGGTGGGGCCCACGAACACAACCCAACTGCTGTGTTGGTTCGTCAGCCCTGTTTTGGGAGTCTGGTTATTTTTTTTCACATCTTCTGTCTGAAGCAACTGTTCTGGGAACAGTTCTGATCTATTCTGAATTATCTTCTTGGCGTGTGGTTGTCTCTTCTATCATTTTCTGTTGCTCTTCTGACGGATCTGTCTCATTATGGAGAAATCTGAGATTGCCCTGGTTCGCTTTGATGGAAAAAATTACACCTCTTGGGCCTTTCAGTTTCAAATTTACTTAGAAGGAAAAGAACTATAGGGATATATTGATGGGTATGAAAGTAAGCCGGAGGAAGATGACAAAAAGATTTCCTCCTAGAAAACCAAGGATGCCAAAATCAAAACTTGGCTTATGGGCTCTGTTGAACCACATTTTATCCTCAACCTGAAGCCTTGCAAATCTGCCTGTGAGATGTGGGACTACCTTAAAAAGATTTATCAGCAAGGCAATGTTGCTTGCCAATTTCAATTGGAGCTTGACATCTCTCAGTTTACCCAATGCACCTTATCCATCCAAGAATATTACAATGGGTTTCGAAGACTATGGTCTGAATAAGATGAGATCAAGTTTGCCACTGTGTCTTAAGCACTTCTATCCGAACGCCTTCCATTACAGCAAAATAGTCATCGGGACCAATTTCTCATGAAACTTCGTCCGGAGTATGAGACTGTTAGATCAAGCTTGATGAGCCAGGCTTCTCTTCCCAGCTTAGATGACTGTCTTCAGGAACTTCTTCGCGAAGAACAACGTCTGGTTACCAAAACTTCTATGGAACAGTTGAGATCTGCTGAGGCTCCACTTGCCTATACTACTACCACCAGACCACCTCCTAAGGACGTCAATAAAATTCAGTGCTATAATTGTAAAAAATATGGTCATTATGCAAACCAATGCAAAGCAAAGATCTACAGGTATTGTAAAGCCATTGGTCACGTTATTGAAGAATGTCGGAAGAAGGGTCGCAATTCTACTTCTCGCAACTATACGTCGTCAGCTCTTGGTACTTACACAGTACAGTCCGCTCCTAGTACTTACACAGCAACATCTCAACATTATGCACCCTCTGACTTCAGTGGTTCCCTCCAGTATGAGTCTTCTTCATAGCATGGTTCCTCGTCACAATCGGCATCCCCCGCTTCTCTCACCCCTGCCATGGTAAATCAAATGATTATCAATGCCTTGGCATCTATGAACATCTCAGGTATTGATTCATCTCTGTCTCATACATGGTACTTAGATTATGGAGCAAGTAACCATATGACATCTTCACCTACAGCACTGCAAAATGTTGATCCTTACACTGATACTCTTACCGTTCAAATTGCCAATGGAGACCATCTTCCTATCACCTTTATTGGTGATATCCCTGGCCCCTTACCATTAACCAATGTTTTAGTGTCTCCTCATCTTGCTGCAAATTTGGTTTCTATGGGTCAACTTGTTGAGAATAATTACAATGTTTCTTTTTCTTCTTCTGGTTGTGTTGTGTAGGACCAGGAGTCGGGGGAAGTGATCGCAGGGGGCCTAATCGTGGCAGACTATTTTTCCTTCCAGTTTCTACATTTCCTCGGAACAAATTTCTACACCAGTTGTTTTGTTTTTTTCTTCAAAATAGTTCTCGGTTGTGGCACAATAGACTTGGTCATCCGAATGCATCTACGATGTCTCATTTATTTAAATCTGGATTCATAAATAAGCCTTTTGATTATGCTTCTTTTGAATGTGATGCTTGTAAATTAGGAAAAAGTAAAACTTTACCTTTTCCTCACTCCAACACACGGAGCACTGAATGTTTTGACTTAATTCACAGCGATATTTGGGGCATTGCCCCTCACCTTTCCCATGGTCATTTCAAGTACTTTGTTACTTCCATTGATGACTACAGCCGTTTTACTTGGGTTTATTTATTGCATTCTAAATCTGATGTTCTTAATGCTTTTCAGTTTTTCCTCAACTATGTTGAAACCTAATTTGCCAAATGCATTAAAACTTTGCGCTCAGATTCGGGGGGGAGTATGTTTCCAATGATTTTCAATCTTTTCTAAAGAATAAAGGAATCATTTCTCAACATAATTGTCTGTATACTCCTCAACAAAATGGAGTCGCGGAACGAAAAAACAGGCATCTCCTTGATGTTACTCGAACCCTACTGATTGAATCATCAGTTCCTCCTCGTTTTTGGGCAAAAGCTCTCACCACTACCGTACATTTAATAAACCGTCTTCCATCCCCTACCATTGCTCACTTAACACCGCATTTTAAACTGTTTGGTTATCATCCTGTGTTTAATCGTCTACATACCTTTGGATGTGTTTGCTTCGTTCATTTACCTCCCACAGAACGAACAAAATTAACCACACAATCTCGCAGGTGTGCTTTTTTGGATTATGCCACCAATCAAAAAGGTTTTGTTTGCTACGATCCCATTGGTCGTCGCATCAGGGTTTCTCGCAATGTTATTTTTTTTAAAACTAGTATTTTTTTTCAAACTAACTTGGATTGCCCTCGTCCCTCTTCTCCTGCTCTCTTACCAGGTTTTTCCGATAAAAGAACCGTTACCAGGTTTCATCCTGACTTTCTTTATCATCGTTGGGAAAAACCTACCACCGCAGATGCCTGTCCTCCTGATCCTCCGCCGGCCATTGGTTCCACCACTCCTCATCTCCTGCGTCGCTCCTCCAGACCTTCTTGACCACCTGAGCGGTATAGACTTACCCACACTTCTTTGATGACCACCATTTACTCTGTTTCTATACCCAGTTCTTATTTGCAGGCGGTACAACATGATACTTGGAACCAGGCTATGAATGCAGAATTAGATGCTTTAGATCAAAATCACACTTCGGACATTGTGGATTGTCCTTCAGCAATTAAACCAATTGGTTGCAAATGGATCTTCTCCATCAAACTTAAATCTAATGCTCCTTGGTTAGACACAAAGCTAGACTTGTGGCACTCGGTAACAAGCAAGAATATGGCATTGACTACGAGGAGACATTTGCACCTGTGGCAAAAATGACATTTGTTCGGTTACTTCTCGCCATTGCTGCCTCCAATTCTTGGCCGTTATACCAAATGGATGTTAAAAATGCCTTTCTCCATGGGGATTTGAAGGAAGAGGTCTACATGAGGATACCGCCGGGTGTCACCCCTCTATCTAAAAATGATGTCTGTCGCCTCCGGAAATCTCTTTATGGTCTAAAGCAAGCTCCTCTGGCGTTGTTTGAAACTTTTAGGGGGCGGTTATGCACAACTGGCTTTACTCAGAGCCCTTACGATCCCTCTCTATTCCTGCAAAGAACATCTACTGGTGTTATTGTTATAATTGTGTATGTTGAAGATATTATTATCACTGGCACTAATGATAGTATGATCAAGTCTATCCAAGCTTCTCTCAGGGATTACTTTCATATGAAGGATTTGGGCACTTTACATTATTTTTTGGGCTTAAAAGTGCATCAATCTCCCAAAGGCCTGTTTCTCTATCAACACAAATACACATTTGATCTTATTGAGCTTGCTGATCTACATGAATCTTCTCCAGTTGATACACCTGTAGAGGTTAACCTCAAAGTGAGTAAAGATGATGGTGACCTTCTTCCTAATCCACATACCTACAGGCCCCTGGTGGGCAACCTTGTCTATCTTACCATCACTCGACCGGATATCTCCTATGTTGTCAATCTTGTGAGCCAATTCATGACATCTCCTAGACACCTTCATCTAACTATTGTCAAGTGCATAATCCGGTATTCGTTGGGCACTGCCACTCGTGGTTTATATTATCCCAAGGATAATCCTCTTCAGTTGACCGCTTATGCAGACGCTGACCGGACGGGCTGTCAGGATACTCATTGCTCTACTACTGGTTGGTGCATGTATCTTGGCAATTCTTTAATTTCTTGGAAATGCAAGAAATAAGAACGACTTTCTCAATCTTCCACGGAGGCGGAATATAGGGCGATGTCTTCTGCATGTTCAGAAATCTTATGGCTACGGGGACTTCTTTCGGAACTCAGATTTGCACAACTATCTCCTCCATCCTTGCATGCGGATAATACTGGGGCTATCAAGATCACTGAAAATCCTCTCTTTCATGAACGCACTAAACATATTGAGGTGGATTGTCACTTTATTCGGGATGAATTGAAGTGTGATGTCATTTCTTTACCTCATGTCCCTACTGACCTTCAGTTTCCTGATATCTTTACCAAAGGACTTCCTTGGCCTCGACATCAGTTTCTGGTTTCCAAATTGCTGCTTTATGACTCCCCCGCATCAATTTGAAGGGGGGGGGGTGTCAATTATTCTCTCCATGCATGCATAACTGACACTTTCCCACAGGGGTACTAACAAGAACTACAACATCTAAACTTTCTACCTTCTCCCCACCCAAACGACCTGCAAACATAGGGGAAATATAGGAATGACTAGATCCTGGATCAAATAAAAACTTAGCTTCTACATCAGAAACATAAATCAACCTTCAATCTGCTGAAGCTTCTGCATACTGCCTATCCATCGCATAGACCTGACCTGACTGCTAAGGTCTTTGTTGTTGCCTCTGCATTCGTCCTCTAGGTCTAGAGAGTCCGCTCTGAGATGGAGCTATCTGTCTGTAATGCTGTTGTTGTGGTTGTAAAGGTGGTCTGAACTACTGCAGAGGTGTTGGCGCTCTAAACTGAGGTCGCCGTTGTCCTGCCCGAGGCTGTGGCTGATAAGGTCACTGAGGCCTACTCTGTGGTGCATCTAGCCGTGAAGGCTGGTGTGGAAGTACAACTGCTGTGGATGGGGCCTAAGAATAGGACTGGCTCCCTTTGGAAAAAGAACAATCAATTGCCTTATGTCCCATATTACCACACTTAAAACAAGCACCTGTCATCCATCTACACTCTGAAGTAAAGTGACCTTTTTCCACAGCGTTCACACAGCTGCTGCTGCGAAGACATAGCACCAAATCTCTGCTTCTTAGCTGGAGATTGCTGAACAAAAGACCTCTGAGATACTTGTGGTTGAAACTGTGCTTGTGGAGCTTGATATGCTTCACACAATGAAGGATCATAGCACCTCTTCAATGCCTCTTTGGCCGCGAAGGCATCTTTCACAACTCCTGCATGTGTTCTTATGATCCCTAAAAATCTGTAGAAAAATATCCGGACAAAGACCTTGCAAAAATCTTTTCACCCTCTCAGACTCAGGTGTAACCAACTTAGGTGCATATCGAGAAAGCTTCGTAAATTCTAAATCATAATCATGCACTATCATATCTCCTTGTCTCAAATTCTCAAACTCCTTCATCTTTTGATCCCGAATATGATCTGGAATAAACTTGGTATTAAACTCCTCAACAAAAGTAGTCCATGTAGCATCTTCTGCAATAGTATTATAATTAGATTTCACTATAGTCTACCATGTTTCAGCTACTTCTCAAAACATGTAAGCTATAAGCTGCACTCTCTCCTTCTTGGTACTTTGAAATACATCAAATATCTTCTCCATTTGATTTATAAACTCATCTGCTCCCATTGGATCCTCACTTCCATAAAATTCAGGTGGATTTCTCCGCTTAAATTTCTCAAAAATCTCATTTGGATCCTTCTCCTTAGGTGCCATTACAACTTGTATAGGCTAAGTAGTCTTCTGCATAACTGCTAACATTTGTGCCTGGAAGGTAGCCTGATCCTCCCTTTGCTTAGCTATTTCTGCGGTTCTTTGTTTCCTCTCCTCAACTCTGCTCTCCTGTGACTGAACAAAATTGAGTATGAATGGCTGTAATCTCTCTTCTGCAGACTAAGGTGGGGTAGGGGTTTCATCGGCACTACTGCTGGGAGCCTGAGGATCTTTATCTTCCATAATTTGTAAAATCAAAATTAAAGACAATATAAAATCCTATATAACCATTTCTAACAGCACAAGGCTATAGAATCCATACACATGTAGTATAGAAACTATCTAACGATTCGTATCCTCACACACGTCCTATTGTTTTTAGTCAATTTTATTTCTAAAAACAAGCCTGCTCTGATACCTTCTGTCACGTCCCCATATTAACAATAGGGTTAACGTGAGATGAAGAGTCAAATTAGAAACATACAAACCTAATTAGAAATTAATTTGACCCTCAATCATAGTCCACAAGATCGAAGTCCATGGTGAGGTGATAAAATCGTTCATTTACAATATTAACAGAAGTCACTGTACATCATCAGAGTAAACCTGTATAAACTCAATATTAAAGTTCACAAATTACTACAAAAGTTTAATTACAAAAGTCTATATATGCAAATCTACAAACTGATAAAGTTCAAAACTAGGAGCGAGGCACTCTTGCGCGGTCATGACGACTCAGTTAACGTCATCTGCGCACCACTCATGTTCATCAGACTGATCTATCTAAAACGCCCCCTCCTCCTGGGTATAGTTGGGTTCGATACCTGTTTATCAAGCATAATACCATCAACCAAAAGAGCTCGCAAGTAGTAGGGGTATGCACGGATCGGATTGGTGCGGATTAAGCCAAATCTGTCACCAGTCCATTACCTACGGATTGATGGATTTGGAATCCATCACCAATCCGTGGATGTTAAAAACCGATCCGATCCGATCCTTAATCCGTTGAATCCGTTGAATCTAATGTTAAAGAAAGAAATCAAACATGTTGTAAAGAGTTTCAGCATACAAGCTAGCAATCCACAAAAAAAATACAAATTACAAATATGTTTTTTTGTCCCGGAAGCTAACCAATTGATCAATACAATTTTTTATCTACATTACAACCAAAAGAGATCTAATCAACAAATAAAGCCAAACGTGTTGTTAAATTCATAAAAATCACACTCCATCTATCGAAACCTTGAACTCTTACATTTTAACCCTTGAAGTTTTTTCTTCTTTTATATTTAGACCTCTTAACTTATATTTAGACCCCATAAGTTTTTTTTTTTTTTTTTATATTTAATGTCAATGGATCAGATCAAATTGAATCTGCGGATTGAGGGTGAAATCTGTCACCAATCCGTTTACATTTGGTTCGGTTAAAAATCCGCGGATCGGATACATTTTACGGATCGGCGGATTTTTTGTGCACCCCTAGCAGGTAGACATACATAATTTGTAACAGATATGTATTTGAAAGCCATTAAAATCAGAAACTCTAAATTCCAAATCAAATCAAATTTCATAAGTTCCAGAGAAATCATAATTTCATATTATAAAATACACCACTTAGGCCTTTATCATGACAATATGCCATGGCGCTTCGGGTCCTTACCCAGTCCATAATTTCTTTTGTCCACCAGATATTTTCCGGGTATCTGACCCTATTCATATATTTTTTTCCAGATTTTTTGGGAATCTGTAACCCTATTCATAATTCATATGTGGATTTAGCTCAATGGTGTTCATTCATATAGATAGAAATGCATACTTAAAATCAAATAAAAAGAGAAATCAAAATTTCCTTTAAATCTGTGATGAGTCCTCTAATATAGTTTCAAGGGTAGCATAAAGGTCATAAAATCTAAGGAAAAGATCCCAGTTTTCAAGAGATAACAGGTAAAATACAATCAATATTCGGTTAACCTAGGGGTTGACCGACAAAGTGGCTGACTACACAAAAGTTGTCAAATTTCATGCTCTCTGATTTCGGAACCGATAGGGAACCGAATGTAGTTTGGTTTTTGGTTAACCGAACTTATTCCGGAAACTGAAATCTGAAGCTCGACATAGCTTCAGTTATAGGGAGTTTTTCCCTTTCATTCATTTCATAGGGCCAAGCCCTCTTCATTTGTGCTAGACAACCTCCTCATTCAACCCATTCCATCATTCATTCCACCAATTTATCAAATTCATTCTTTCATTTCATTAAACATAAAACCCATTTCATAAACAAATCAATCAATTCAATTGAATTCTAAATGACAAAACATACAATTATAAACTGAAATTCTGAGTTAAAACATGCATATCAATTCCAAGAAATGTATTGCTACTTGCCTTCCTATAGGGAATTCCAAAAGCTCAAACCCTAGCTCCAAATTCCTCAAAACCTATGAAGTAGAAACAAACCCACCCAATTAACAACACAAATCCAAAGACTCATCTATAACCTTAGAATCAAAAACCCCAAACCATTCCTAACCTACTCAAGAAGAAGCTCTTACCTACAGATGAAGAGTTGGTGAAATTCAAAGAAACTTGTATGTAAAGAAAGCCTAGACTCCATGGAAGATGATGGTGAAGAAAATTTGAGAAGATGATGGCTTCTTGGATGAGTAAATGGCAAGATTTGCCAAGGAGAAAAAGAAAAAGAAAGAAGAAAAGGGAGAGAGATAAAGTTTTGTTGATGAATATGAAATGGGTAAAGTAACCCATAGTTGGATATACATGAGCTTAAATGGAAATTACATATGAAACCCACATATAAATGAAAATCTTTATTTGAGTTAATTTATGGTTTGAGTCCCATTTTGATGATGATCTAGGGTTCAATTCAAGATGATATAGAAGACAAAGATGAATGAAATTAAAACATCTGCCCAATGACACTAAAATCACTAAAATCTAAAATTACAAAAAACTCCCTCAAATTATCCTAAATTGCACACTAACCCCCTACTATGGTCTAACGAACTCAAATCTCAACGAAACTTCGCACACACGTTTCTAATATTAATTCGGATTTATTTGGCTCTTAAACGAACTTAATTGGCTAACAACGCATCGGGACTTTACAAAACCCATGTTGGGTTTCCCTTAAAGCAGTTTCAAAATAAATAAATAAAAGGTTTCAGCAATCCGCATTTAAAGGAAGAACCCATTAAAAGGCCCAATCTCTATGCAATTTAAACCATCATAAGCAAATCACACTTGGATTTGCCTTAAAGCAGTAACAGAAAAGTCCAATTTCATCATACAAAGGAAGAGTCAATTAGCTTAACCAGAGAAAACGTGAAAAGATTCAAAAGAATCAGTCCTTCACTGTATATTTGAACTTCTTTAGAGCAAAACCACTGTTGCAAAAATCGGCCTAGGCGGCCGCCTAGGCTGCGCCTAGGCGCTAGTCGGCGGTCACCGCCTAGGCGGTGCCTAGGCGCTAGGCGGGGATTAATCCGACTAAGAGGGGATTAATCGGGCTAGGCGGGGATTAATCGGAAATTAATCCCTAGTCCATGCCCACCGCCTAGCGTCCGCCTAGCGATTTTTACAACATTGAGCAAAACCCATTTGGGGTTTTCCTTAAATAAGTGATAAAACTAATATGGTTTCAAAATAACATCCATTGAAAGAATTCAGGACTTTTATAAATAAATAAATAAATAAACCCAGAGGTTCATCATTTGTACATCTTTCTACTATAAACAACAAAACCCATTCGATATTTGGTCTTAAAACAGCAGCAGAAGAATATAATTTAACCACAAATAAATGTGAAAGCATTCAACCTACTTCATCTTTTGACAATACCCATTTGAGAGATAGAGATAAGAAGTGACCTGCCACATGTTACGAGGGCTCATGTCTTCATCAGACTCTTCGACTTTCAGCTTCAACGAAAGGATAGTCTTGGCGAGAGACTGGAAGGGTTACGGAAGCGGGCCCCTGTTTTACCTCTTCATCTTCTCTTTTCAATAGCTCTTTCGCCATTTTCTGCAATCTCTATGTAATCTCTTCTTCTCTCAAGAGAAATAAAAGGTTGAGAAAAGCTTCCAATCTAGTTGCAGTTCCAGTGTAGTTGAGTTGTAATTGTTCACTAGCAGCCGCCTCCTTATTGGTCACCACTTTAAATATCCTACGAAATAACTCACATAAAGGATCTTCCCCCACCCAATCATCCAACAAAAATCTTACATCACTTCCATCCCCCACCACAAAGCCACCCCTTTCTCATCACAGAAGACATATCCCCAACCGAAGCAATGGCACCCCACAAACCTAATCTACAGTACCTAGGGCCAATATTAGGCCTCCAGCCCCACTTGTCCACGCCATATTTAGCGGCAATGACCCTCCTCCAAAGCGCCTCTCTCTCCTTCACAAATCTCCACCACTACTTCACCAAAAGTGCCCCATTCTTATTCTCCAAACTACCCAAACCACCACACCTTTTTGGTTTAATTACCTTACTCCATTTAATTAAATGAAATTTCTTCTTCTTACACTGACCCTCCCATAAAAAATTCCTATGAATGCAATCCACTCTCTCCACCACAGCCTTGGGCATTTTGAAGAGTGACATATAGTAAACTGGGATATTAGTCAAAGAGGCATTAATTAGCATGATCCATTCTCCCAAAGATGAGTATTTTTTCTTCCAAGCTGACAATTTTTTCTCAAATATTTCAAGAACTGGATCCCACAAAGACTTAGATCTCAGCTTCGCTCCGATAGGAAGACCCGAATACACAATAGGAAGTTTTCCTGCTCTACAACCGATCAAGGCCGCCAAAGACTGAACGGTTTCTTTAGAACACCCAATACCCACCAACATACTCTGGGACAAATTGACCTTTAGACCCGAAACCAACTGGAAGCACCTCAAAATTCTTTCTCCCTGTATTTTTTCCCTTCGGTTTCCAGACACACCCTAAGCAATTGAGACTTTTGAAGGAAACAAATGGAAGTCAGATTGGATATTAAACCATGTCCTAAGAATAAATTCAGGGCTATTTTTTTTTATAACTAAATTCAGGGCTATTTCGGCAACCAACTTTAATGTCATCAGTGTCAAGAATACCAAAGAGGCTTAATCCCATGAGAACATGATACCCACAGTGCTTTTACATTAATAACTGTCAGAAACTAAATCGATGTTGGGTTTCCCTTAAAGCAGTTTCAACACAAATAAAAAAAAAAAAGTTTCAGCAATCAGCATTTATAGGAAGAACCCACTGAAAGGCCCAATCTCTATGCAATTTAAACCATCATAAGCAAATCACACTTGGATTTGCCTTAAAGCAATAAAACAGAAAAGTCCAATTTCATCATACAAAGGAAGCCTCAATTAGCTTAACCAGAACAAACGTGAAAAGATTCAAAAGAATCAGTCCTTCACACTATATTTGAACTTCTTTAGAGCAAAAACCATTTGGGGTTTTCCTTAAATAAGTGATAAAATAATATGGTTTCAACATCCATTGAAAGAATTCATGAGTTTTATCAAAACGAGAAAAAAAAAAAACCCAAAGGTTGTTCATTTGTACATCTTTCTACTATAAACAACAAAACCCATTGGATATTTAGCCTTAGATGTGAAAGCATTCAACCTACTTCATCTTTTGACAATACCCATTTGAGAGATAGAGATAGAGAAATGACCTGCCACATGTTACGAGGGTTCATGTTTTCATCAGACTCTTCGACTTCGAGCTTCAACGAAGGATAGTCTTGGCGAGAGACTGGAAGGGTGACGGAAGTAGGCCCCTGTTTTCCCGCTTCATCTTCTGTTGTCAATTGTTCTTTCGCCATTTCTACAATCTCTATCTAATCTCTTCTTCTCTCAAGAGAAATAAAAGGGCGGCGATATAGATACTCGTGGAATGGAACACGGTGCCTTTCTCCGGAATAGCAATCGGGTTATCCCCAGTAGGTTGCCAACTTGAGTCATGGAGGATAGTTCATTCACGTCGGACGATGGATTGGAAGTTGGGACCCAAAAGGGGAGGGGGAAGTGGGTCCATATAATGATAACCTCCAATCATATATCCTCAAATTTCACTTTAATAGGATTCGGATCGGCCATCGGATTTAGCGCAAGACTGATGATTCACTTGCAGGGGTGTTCATGGGCCGGACTAATGAATATCCAGGTCCGGCGCAGCTTTTAAACAGTTTGTCCAAGCCCAACCTAGGCCTGAATCGGGCTCTAAGGAGATGGCCCAAGCCCGGCCCGGTTGGAAATGTGTAAGCCCGAGCCTAGCCCAAGATTAATATATAATTAAAAAAAAGAGCAAAATTAAATGGTGTCAAGTGTAGTTCAAGTGGTTTTTGGACTTGACCATTAATGTGAAAGGCCACTGTTGGAAACCCCCCTCTCTACATTTTACTTATTTAGATTTTTTCAATCGGGGCGGGCTTTGGGCTCTCCACAATTGAGTCCAAGCACGCCCCATCTATTAAACGGGCTGAAATAAGTAGTCCGAGCCCGGCCCAAGTACTAAAACAGAGGTCCCAAGCCCGGCCCAAATCGGGTTGGACCCGGGCTAGGCTCGGGCCAGCCCAGTCCATGAACACCCCTAATAGCTTGATAGCATAGACTCTTATGTATTACTAGTCCTATATGTCATTCCCGTTGTCAAGCATATGCTCTATTTGACGGTGGGACACACTCCTACTAAAGTGAGATTTGTGAATATCTCATTAGAGGGGATGTCATTCATCTTGAATGATTCGAATTATCATTATATGAGCCCAAATTAGAGTTATGGACATCTATTACTTGGGAACATGGGATGCGTGTACCACAATACCACAAGGGATCCAGATGCATGGGGAGGGTTCTAGCCTTCTAGGTAGGCTTGTAAAGTTGGTCTCTTGTCGTGACAGCGCAACCTGCTTCTCGAGCCAAGCCATGCAAGGGCTGGACCATGCTGTCTGTGTCTAAGTTGGTAGGGGCTTAACCCACACACGCCCTTAAGCACAAGCATAGATATGCCAAATCATCCATGACTCGGGCAGGTTTGGAATGGGCCGTGGCAGTCTATGGGACTTTTTTTCTAATATTTCTTAAAAATTGATGTTTTCATTGGAACTTTGAAGTCATTTGTATGGATCAATCTTCAAATCCCTAATCCATAAATAAGTCTTTTAAATACATTTACTATTTCACCAACATCCATAGGTTTACCCACCCTCCAAAATAAACAGCCCACTTATCCTTGCTAGGATGGGCCGGGCTGGTCTGTGTGATAGGGCGAGGCATGACACATTGACCAACATGTTGGGCCTAGACGGCCTAACCCAATTTACAGCCCTAGGTTTGGGAAACCGCTGAAAAGGTGTGTAACATGGGTTAGGAATGACTTGGGCTTTACTCGAACACATGTGTGCAAACGATTGCAAAAACTATCACGCCCAGGGACTCGGGTGCCTTGTATCCCGGGACATGAGTGTTAAGTATCATAATAAACATATAAATCAAATAAAGAGGACAATTTAAAATCCACATATTTTTAGAGATGGGAGAAATAGTACATTTCAATTTCAAATATGACAATTACAATATGTTTTTCAGTTGAATTAATACAAATCTAGAATCCAAGAAGGCTAACCCAAGTATACCAAAAGGGTAAAGTAAGCAAGGTAGATGCGTGGCTCTCGAATGCATTAACGGAACACTTCTAAGTCACATCAACTACACATCCATCTAAACATCCCTGCAAATCTTACACTAAAGTGTTACCCTTGTGCTAGCGATCAGTGGCCAAGAACCTACAAGCACCAAGAGCAAAGTTAGACCTAAAAGGCCAAGCAAGTATTCATGGGTAAATAACATGACATGTATACAATAATAACTATGTACTCATGTGTGTGTGTATATATATATAGGGAAATATTCAAGTGCATCTATCCCTCACCATAGGTGACTTTTGAGAAGTTCAAGTACAAAAGTGACTTTTCAAGTACATAGGAATACTCCCTATGTATATCTATATAGTGGCCAGCCTCCTAAGCTCAAGCCTAGAATAAGATAAGCTCAAGTGTGCGGTGGGGCCCACATGGGGATGGGGATGTAGGGAATTTTAAGGACTCCCTACGATCTTCCTCTCAGCAAAAAATCAGCCCACAACCTTGATTTCTATCATCTCTGTAAGGTCTGTGACCTTACTGGGTCAGTTGGGCCCAAAACCCGGCCCGTTGACCCGTTTTAATTTGTTATTATTTTATTTAATTATATTTTAGAAATTTAAGTGGGTTTAGATCATGAGCGAGTTTCTTTTAGCATTAGAATAGTGCATGCGAAGTTTTATTCGATTCCGAGTTCGTTTGATCATAGCAGGGGGGTAGTTTGCAATTTAGGAAAAATTGAGTGTTTTTCCGAAATATTCCAAACGCCG
This sequence comes from Litsea cubeba, assembly GCA_012931725.1. Taxonomy (NCBI): domain Eukaryota; kingdom Viridiplantae; phylum Streptophyta; class Magnoliopsida; order Laurales; family Lauraceae; genus Litsea; species Litsea cubeba. Next base: position 54,771,802 of record CM022948.1, read on the forward strand.
TGATTTATGGGTTCGTTGGAAAGGTCTTGTCGTACTGATAACTTTTGTCTCTTGATTCATCGCGATCCGGCGATCAGAAATCTTTCAAGTGGTCCATTCTTTGACCGGACCCACTTAAAGGGCGATACAGTCTTTTCCCCTTAATTGTCTTCTTAAACGAAAGCCTAACCCTAAATTCATTTCATTCTCTGCAACCGACGAAGAACCGCAGCCATTTCTTCTTCCTCTTCCTTTCTCAAGCCCGGAACCCTAGCCCAGGAGACTCTATTCGGAGATCTGATCCGCTAGGATTCAACCTCGCTATTTCCTCTTGCTCCCGGTATCAAATTGGTAAGCATTCTCATACTTTCATCTTTTCATTCATTTTTTTTTTGTTAGATTTAGGTCCGATCTTGATTCGTTTCCTTCCTATCTTCTTTCTGGTTTACTAGATTTCGATTTCTCGGGTTAGATCGTGGATCTTGCGGTAGGAAGATTTCTCCTCGCGTTTACCCAATTTCAATCTTCTGACATTGAGGCAAGTAGATTTACACTACATAATATAACATGTGTGTTGTTCCTTTATTGATTTGCAATGGTTCTTGATAGACTTCCCCTTTAATTCCAAGCTTGTCTGATTTTAATTGGAAATCATTGGTTAGGTTATGTTTTGGAGAAAATGTTGATATTAGGTTGATTAGAGTTTGCTTAAGTTGATTAAATGAAATGGAATGTGATGTATGGATTGATGGATTGAATGAGATGAATGGGGAGCACGAAGGCTCAGTTTTCTGCAGGTTTGGTCTTAGAATGACCGGAAGAAAAAGGGAGCAGAAACCCAAATTCGGGCTACAGGTTCGCTGTCCGATCGATCGGTCGCACAGTGCGATCGATCGGACAGTGAACAGTTCCCCAAATTAACTGTGGACGATCACAGTCCGATCGATCGGTCTGTGAAAACTCTCAGTTAACTGGGAGGTGCCCAGTGCCGATCGATCGGTCACTCAGTCCGATCGATCGGACTGTGCACTAACTGTGAGGTGTTCAGTGCCGATCGATCGCACCCCGATCGGAGGGTACATGGTCACTGAAACTTCAAGGGCTTGTAATTATCAATCCGCCCGTTGGATCTTCACATATAATATATCGTTGGAAAGCCCTTGAGATAGATAATCCAATGGTTCTGGTTTCATCACGATCGGAGATCGGAAAGTGATGTGATTAGTTGAATTAATGATTCGACTCTTGTAACTTAAGGAAGAGACTGTTTGACCTAGGTTTGGGACTTAGATGTTGGAAACCATTAACTTACTATCACATGACCATAAATGGGTTTGAAATCGAATCACATGCTTGGTGTGAATTCGATGGGTTGTCTAGGTATTCGTGTATTACACGTAGCGTAACCGAATGCACAAGGAATTGAATTTAATGATGCTCAACATGATTGTACACCAAGGAAGTTATCTTAAGAGCATCATTAATCCAATTTCCTCATGTACTCCGTTAGAATACGTTGAATACAGGGATGACACCACTTACTTAGGATTTGGATTGTAATTCCCCTTTGACTTGTGATTTATCCGTTGATAACATTCCTTGTACACTCTCTTGACATAAGACACGTAATCAATTATGAAACCTAAATTCTTGTAGAATATAAGTCTTGGACTTGACTTAGAGTGTACCATAGGAACCCGTGTCTTGTTTTGATGAACATGACTGGCTAGTATGAAGGGGATTATCAGGTGGCTTGTCTTGTATTGATTTGGAAGAGATAATCCCTAAGAACTTGTCTTATGCTTGGAACTAGCCAGACTTGCTTGTCTTGTCTGTTCTTGAGTCAAAACCACTTTATTATTGTTTGCATATCATGGCCATCTGCAGTTTGGGATTTAATGACGAATCGGTTACTCCGGTTGTCGGGGTGGGCAGTCGGCGTAGGACGGCGTCCATGGCGTTGAATAGCTGGGAGCGGACTAGGACCGTGCTGCTATTCCCAGGACAGGGAGCTAGGATCCCACTGGAGCCGGACTATGGTATCAGTAGTCCAAGGGGATTGTTACTGGTACCCCGGGAGGTGGCATAAGACATCCTCGGAGTCTCCCTCTTGCTTGTCTTGCTTGCATTTGCATGGATAGTGGTTATAGCTAGATGATTGCTAGGATTCATGTTATTGTTTCTGCTTATTAATCTCGCTTTATGCCTAGTTTCATATTCTTGTATTCATATGATCTTATACTTGTCCTTACTCTACACTTGATGCATGTCGTGTTTATTATGTTTTGTATATCTATTGCTCAACATGTCGTTGACTTTGTTCCTTGATATACAGACACATCAGGTGAGTTCTTCTACGAGGAGCAGGCAGGTGAGGAGATCCCAGAGGATCTCCAACCAGCAGAGGAGGCACGAGAGTGGCGTGCCGATGACGTAGAGTAGCGTCATCACTCCCGGCACGAGAGAGATACATGGGGATTCTTTTAGATTATTCTTTATTCTTTATTTCTCTCGTTGGACCTTTCTTTTATTATTGACTTCCATACTTTTATTGGCCTCATATCTTGGAATGGCCAATGTAATAAATAACTTAATTCTTAGTTTTGTTACTCTTTCTTGAAATTTTAATTTAATGAGATTAGTATCCATTGCTTGAGATTCCATATGCCTAGAGTTCTATGAACTCCATGTTTATTGGTTTAAAAGAGGTTTGAAATATTAAATCCTCACCGCGGACTACGATCCGTGGGCCCAAAGGACAAAATTTTTAAATAGTCCTAAAATTCACTCTTCGGATCCGGTTATTTCTTTAATCGGGTTCGGGGGACGTGACAATCTCCATATGGCCCAAAAAGTTTAATGATCAACAGTACACTCGGATCGATACATAGTCGATCCAACGGTCCAGTAAATTCGGATCTGACCGAAAGTTGGTGGACATGTGCAATTTAGGGGGGGCGGGTGTCATATATTTGGTTCATTTGGATGGACCAAAGGTGGGTTCCACAAGCATGAGCTTACGAAATTTTATCTTAAGCTTGAGCTTAGGAGAGCATTACCTGTACCTGCAAGGAAAAAGTAACTCGTATAATGTTAGTAGATATGCCAATAAGGTAAAAGATGACAGTACAAACATCCAACAATAAACAACATCAATCCAAATACAAGCAACAACGATAGCAAACAATATGAGGGAAGTCTCGTCCCTAAGGCCTCTTGAGGCCATCACAACACCCACAATCCAACAACCATTGTGTCCATCCAAACCTAGTAATCCAATGTCGAGACGTGCACATAGCTTCTATACGTAAGATACCCAATCCAACCTAGCAACCAAACATCTTGACATACCCATATCTACCGCGCATGTTATTAAACCAAACAAACATCATGTGGGCAAGGTAACATACACACCGAAACTTGCAACATAATAAATGATATAACCAATCTCATAATACGCACATCGAACGGTGGTGTATAACACGGTATATAACAAATAAAGTAAACGGAGCGGACACACTCACATCAATCCGTATCTAACATCATAATCACTCCACACCGCCACAACCACACATCATAATCAAGTGCGCATCATCACCTAATATACTCATAACATACTTATCTTCACATTAAAATGCGCACCATAATCACACTCAGGTCTGGTCCAACCCAGAACCATACTATCCAAATTTCCAAATATCCAAACTTGGTATCCTGCAATACTTACCTCACCCAGTGCCCGCATGCTGGTTGTCTCAGTAACCGATGATATCTACTGTACACAAAGCAAAGCAAATATATACCCACATAATGCGGTGGCACAATCATATAATATAAAAGACATAACTTACTATTTATTTAAAGTGGGAAGTGTGCAAGTGTATATAAGTGTCAACCATTTTACTTAACAAGGCCCATTGTTACACTACACCTAGGTCCTTATGTAGACATCATCCTACAAGGGCAGTACCGACTAAGGTTATGATTCTCTTGTTGCTTTTGAAGGTAGTGGACACCCAGAGCTCCATAATGATATACCCTTAGATAGCATTACCTTATACTTGCCTCATGGGTGTCTAGCAGTCCTAATAGACGAGGCACAATCATAGAGAAGGGTTAAGGTCCACTAAGGCCCTAGGTCAAGGGTCATGTAAAGGCACCAGTGCAGTTAAGGTTTTGGGTCCAAGATTTAGTGAACAGTAGATGGGCCAACACACAACTCCTACTTCCTAATAAGGCTTCCCACTCCTCACTATCAAAGTGGGATGGTTCATACACTAAATGCCTTAGGGTCCAAGAGTTGGTAGGTATAAGGGTCCGAGTTCGATGAAGTGTCACATAGTGTAAGTCATCTACAACCCTAATGCTAGTCCTAGGTTATCATCTGCCCTCTTTGGATGGACATCTTACCATTCAACACGATAATCATAGTGGGTCCCGAATATCATCTACACCAACCTTAATCCTATAATGACCAAGAGTATTCGCGGCCCACGGTCACAACCCCCCTTTGACATGGTTTGGTCTCTCACGCGTTATTACAAACACTTGGTAGGCAATAGCTAAGCGCAGTTTCCCATTAATTATAGCTCCCATAATTGTAGGCCATTAGCTAAGACTAAGGCCATCTCATGTGGGGTTTCCAACACGCCTAACGAAATGGGTTTCCATTACAATGATCTTAACAACATTTAGGTAGTAAAAATAAAAGAATTAATAGTGCATTAACATGTATGCCAAATGAAGTACAATTCATCTTGGGTGAAAATCCAATAAATCACTTAGCAAATGACATGGACTAGAGCCAACCACACCTCACCCATATGCACCACAAAGTGCCCAAATTTACTTGCATAAAATATTAAGACTAAAGGTCCAATTTAACATATGCATCAAACTCCACAACAAGCTCTGACCACATATTTCATACCTTTGAACATTATAGTCTGCATACAACATTATAGATGAAATATGATTTAATATGATTATCTCCCATCAATAGAAAATTAGAGAATTTAATAATGATATTAAGGCCTAACACAAGCATTTAACATGGTTTAACAAATAATACATTCATAAATCACGTAATCCCAATTTGTATAAATACATGAAATGGAATTCGCACATATCTACTTGCCTTATGTTAGAAATCCTCAAGAAGCTGTCCAAGCCCTTTATTGAGATCAACCCACATCCTACACATAAAATCCCAAAAATCATAACCTAGGGTACCAAGAATTGGGGGAAAACAAGAGAAGAGATGGGGTTAGACCAAACATACAACATGAATAAGAGGAAAGGAAATGAGCTAGGGAGACTCACCTATCCGAATTTGAAGCTTGGGAGGGATGGAGAGGTTTGCTCTTGCATCATTGTGGTCGCCGGCCGTGTGAGAAGGAAGGTGGACATGATGGTAGTGGTGAGGCTGATGAGAGGAGGCTCCCTTGGTAGTGGGGTGGTCGTCGGCAAGGAGGAATGGAAGGGAGAAAGAGTAGGAAGAAAGAGAAGAGAGAATAAGATGAAGAAGAGAGGAGGCTGCTTTGATGGAACCAAACAGAGATAAGGAGATGGGGTTAGAGCATCTCCAATAGAGATGCCAAATTTAGTTTGGTGGCTGATGTGGAAAATTGACCATTTGAAACTTGACATCTCAATTGGAGGCGACTACACCCCCTGTGCAAAATCTAATATTTTATTATTTTTTTTATTTTACCTCTTTTATATATTAAATCCAACTCATCCACACTAGTACATCTGGAATAAAATAATGTAAAATATAATTTGGCATCTCACTTTTTCACATGCCAGATTTGGCATCTCACTGCCATATGCCAAATGCCACCTCATTTTTGGCATAGCTATTAGAGTGAAAAATAATGACAAAAATCCCATGTGGCATGTCCACCTTGGATTAATAGAGATGATCTTAGAGCATCTCCAAGAGACATTTCAAATTTGGATATGCTTTCTTCAAAACAAAGGCTTATGTGGCAAAAAAAAAAGGCATATGTAAATTTGACATCTCACTTGGACAACTCCAAGAGAGATGTCAAATTATTATTTTTTATTTAACCCTTATTTGCTTTATTACATATGTACCAACATTCACTTACCATCACAATTATTTATTTAAAAAGTAAGAAAAGGCAGCTCACTTTATGGTATGCCAAATTTGGCATACCATTTCATACTTCAAATCCATGTAGGATATGAAGTAACCGTTGGAGTCTCTCTCATATGCCAATTAGAGCAAAAGGAGACTGACATGGCCAAAAGAAGTATGTGTTGGAGTTGCTCTTAGGTCTTTTGTAAGGGTTTGGAGACAAATGAAAAGCATGTCCTTTTAAACTCAAATGAGATCGAAATGGTTTATGGGCCACTAGGGGTTTGTTTGGCGTCGAAAGGCTCTATATCCTTAGCGAAAGATTCACCAAATAATCTTTTGTATCCAATGAGCCCCATATTGCTGTACTTTTGAGAATCGCGGCAATTCCCTCAATTTTCTAAAAAGACAACTACGCCCCTACTTGCCCAAACTTAGCCTAAACATACTCAAAACCTCATAACCCCTAAACTAACAGGCAAACATAATTAATTATCAACTAAACAAGGTTCTTGACCTACTTTGAATACCCAAAATACCCATCATAATGTCGAATGACTAAGCCGCCTTTCTTAGACCAAACTTAGCCTAATTGCAACCAAATTGATTAGGCAACTATTATAACTCCTAAACTTACTTAATTAACCCTAGTTACAATTAATTTATACTAAACATAATTATCTAGGGATGGGACCTTACAAAAACTGACTCCACGGACTTTCACTTTTTCTTATTTTGAAAAAAAAGTTTTTCATATCACCCTTAGAAATGATTTTTCCTTGGAATGCGGAAAATTGAGAACATTTTTATCCTTTCCCTTGCAGAAATGTAATAGTACATATCGATAAAAGCATCCCACTTTTCATCGCCCTTTACATAGAACCATGGTTGAGATGTGTTATAAGGACAACGGTAAAAAATACACCTAGTGGGCAAGCTATGTGACAAAAAAAAAAACTACGCTTAATTAAGGACGTATTTGTACAACCGCTTCCACATAATGAAAAGAGCAATATATATTTTTCCTCAAAAGAGATTTTCAACTGTTTGGCGCAAACATTTTCCTATAATTAAAAACATTAAAAAAAAAAAGAAGTTAATTTTCCGCAAACTCATGGAAAAGTGATTCTTACAGGGGGTTTAAAAACCTATCGAAAAGCGAAAGTGTGCACACTTCTATTTCCGTAGAAGTGACAAAAACATATCCTAAAAGACCACAGATAGATGATGTGTTCCTATATCAATACAAGCTCGAACCTTCTACTTCTACATCCATAAGAACTCATTTGTGTTTGGAATAAGTAACGACAGTGGGGAAGTCAAAAACCTCTCCTAGGAGCAAAGATGGTCGGTTGACATAATGTCAGTAACTACTTTACCTCCTTTTCTTTTCCATTACTAATCACATAAAAAAAATTCTATTAGTTCTTTTATAAGTAATGTATTAATTGAATTTATCAAAAAAAAAAAAGAGAAACTAAGAAAATCTTCACTAAACTAAAAATGTATGAAAAATAGCAAGCTCTATAAATATAAACATTTGTACACTAATACACATAATGTATAGTTGTATACAGAAAGATAAAAAATAAAAAATATGCAGGGTCTGTAACAGATCTAGAATTGGATCCTCTAGATCTATAGTTCTTTTTCACTAAAAGTAGGATTCATTAATAGCCAAAAGATGTACAGACTAGATAAGTGAGATTCAAATTATTTAAAAGCTACCAACAAAAGCCCTATTCCATTGACCAAAACTAGTATAAAAAAAAAAACACCACGACATCATAGGAAGTGGAACATCTGACGAGGAGAACAATGATTCTGGTGCTGAGAAGTAGATGCATGCTACAGAGGGAAATGGCAAGGGATCCTCTGGCTTTCTCTTCTAGGCATGAGTGGGGAATTCAGCATGGTGCATTTCAGCTTTCTCCTATTGGAGAAACTACTTATGAAGAATGTTGTCCAATACCCCCAAGTATAAGGGTGCGTTGTAATATTTCCTGGTGAGCACAAGGTCAATCCATAGAGAGCAATTGTGGAACCAACTTGTACTTGTCCTAAGAAAACCTAGTATGGAGAGCAATTGTGGAACCAACTTGTACCTGTCCTAAGAAAACCTAATGCTAGCCTAAATAAAAGCTAAACAAATACAAGAGATCACTACTAATGACTGAAATTAAAACTAATTACAAACTTTACCAATGAATCAAAGAAACCTAGTCTAAGAGAAACCTAAACTAGAAAACCCTAGTTAAACTAGAATATGCAAAAAACATAGAAAACATCAAAACAACCAATTGATAGAATAAAAATCAGAATAAATAACTAAAAATAAAACGGGTTTAAAAGATGGATAAAAGTATGCAATTGAAGATTTTGGAAATCTATTTATGCCTAAGGATTGAAAATATGTGCAGTGTAATTCTCTCCCTTCTAAACAGAACGAGGACAAAACATGAATGTTTAATATGATGATGGAGAGCGAGATATCAACCTCTTCAATTTGCCAATATCAACGTTTTAAATGGTTAGTGGTCTTAAGCATATGAAATATCTGGAAAAAATAATATATGAAAGAACATAGCCAAGGAAAACTAATCAATCAAATTAAAATCATTCACACTAGAGAACTTGTCCACGTGCAATGATCAATCAAAAGCTTCAATTTCACTCCTCATTACTTGAATTACATGAAAAATAATCACTCCTCCTTCATCACCAAAGCAAAGTATGTATTTCATTCCCAATGTATATATTTAAGTTTCAAATACAAAGATATATAAAGTTTATATATACGTCAGGGCTATCCCAAAAACTTAAGTCCTGGAACAAAAGATATACAAAACGAATACGACAAGTCATAAAGATCAAAATATCAAAAAATGAATTAACATCAAGGGGATCCCTCGTGTAAGCACTCATGTGATGGGAAAGATGACGTTTATGCTACGTCATTGGCACACCACTCCCATTGCTCGTCCTCCTCTGGGATCGCCTCAATGTCCGGGTCGATATAGTAAGTGGTGTCGCCTGCACACCAAGGAAATGAAAGTCAACAACATGTTGACAAGAAGATAATCGGTGTATAATGTTCATAACAAGTCTCAATATAAGAGTAAAGACCAGTAAAGTGATCATATGATGTCAAGGTAAGAAGCTAGGCATGTAAGCAAGAATAAGTACAAGAATAATGTGAATAATAAATCCTAACATCATCTAGCAAGTGTAACCACCAACACATGATATGAAATGTCAAGCAAAGGGAGACTCCGAGGGCATCCAAGCTATCTCCCGGGGGTATCAACGTCACCCAAGCCGACTACCAACACCCAAAAGTCCGGCTCTAGTGGTATCCAAAGCTACCTACCAAGGATAACATCTCTGTCCAAGCCGACTACCATTACCCTATGCCGTGGATGCTGTCCAAAGTCGACTGCCGACCCCAGTGTCCATGTACCGGCCCACCATAAAACCCCCCAAACTGCAGCTGGCCATGATTGCAATCCTCCCCACAGTGGATCCGACTGTGGCTGGATAAGGTGTACTGATGTGGTGCGTAACACGAGATTCAAGACAAGCACATCTTGCTAGATTCCGTAGTACTAGACAATACGATGGGGGCTACTCCAAGTTAAGCCAAATCCAAGACAAGTCCAAGAATTTCGACCGAGTAGTCTTCCATTGACATTCACACGTCAAGATAAGTCTACCCACACGTGTCCATCAAGTACAAGATACACAAGGTACCTAAGAATACACTCTAAGTCTGGTCCAGGCCCTAAGTCTAAGCAACTTATGTTTTCAAGTTATACAAGTATTTTATGAATAGAGTGTATAAGGTATGTCAATTAATGGATACAAGGTTGCGAATCAAAGAAGAAGTCAAGCCAATCCTAGGTCAAGGGTTGTCCACCGTGTACCGTACGTGTTCCCAACGGAGTATGTATTGAGGATGAGTCAACGATGCCCTAAATTGTCGTGCCCTTAGTGTACGGAAGTTATCGGGCAACAATTGACTCAATTCCATGCGTATTTGAACAAGCCACAGTCAATACACTAAAATCCTGGACAACCGACGAAACACACCAAGCCAAACGTGCTCCGTTTTTATTTCCCCGTGTTGGTCGTGCAAGGGTAGGGCCAAAGGATCCCACACCTAGGTCCAAACTAGGTTTAAATGTCCACTTTCAAAAAGTTGACAATGGCCCAGCTCGCTTGAGTGAAGGTCAAGCTCGCTCGCTCTGCCTGGCCACCCTGAACCAGCAGCATGGCTCGCTCGAGCGAAGGAAATCCTCGCTCGAGCAAGGCTTCAAGTTCTGCACGAGTTGAGGTAATTTTGTGCTCTGCCTAAGTTGGTTTTGATCCCCTTCTCTCCCAAGCCTCTCTAAGGCCATTACCTGCACAAAAGGAGCTTCCATGCTTTCCACATTCCATTCCATCCCAAGATTAAATTATCAATCCATGCATCATCCAACTTAAGTTCCAATTCATTAACACCCTAATTCTAACATGTTAAATCCCAACATAGCATAATCAAGCTTGAATTCAATGGGTGTCTAAGCAATTAATGAATTGAAATCAAATAATACCGCATGCATACTTCTAATACATTGCAAATCAACTTGCCTTTGAGAATTGAGAAGAAACTGGGGAAGAAATGGAGAAAAGAAGCTCAAACAACCTCTCTAGGTCACTCTAGCTCAAACCCTCCTAACCACAAGCTCTCCACCACTCCTAGAGCACAAAGGAATAGAAAAAAGAGAGATTGAATGACATGCAACGCATGAATCTAAAAAAGGAAGGAATTTGTTGAAGATAGAGATGAGGACACTTACCACAACTGGGTTCAATAGAAAGAGGAGATTAAGAGGAAGAAGAAGATGTGCTTAGATCCTTGAATTGCCTCCTTTAGATGCAACATGCAAGAGAAAGGAGGAGGAAGAAGAAGAGCTCCATCACTTTCTCTCTCTCATGCAATGAAATGAAATGGAAATGAGAAAATCTGCTGGAATTTGAGTTTAAATAGAGATGAAAAGTGACAAGTCCAAAATGCCCATTTTGAATAAAATGAGAGAAATGTGATTATTTGAGGGACTTTGGGGCGTCAAATCCCGACCAACCAAGAACGGAAAACGATAAGCATGTCGAGACCTTTCCAACGAGCCCAAATTCTGCAAAAATTGGATTTTTTTGGAAAAACACCCAAGTTTTCCTAAAACTACAACCTACCCTCTACTAGGACTAAACACACTCGAAACCGCACGAAACTTCGCAGACATCTTTCTAATGAAAAAAAGAAATTCGCTCAAGCACTAAACCCACTTAATCCACTAATATGGCAATTAATTAAGCTAAACTCAAAATTAACGAGCTAATCACAATGTCCAATACTAGATTATTTTTTTCAAACACAATAAAAATATATGGCAGCACATGAGATAAATCTAAACCCAAGTCCACCAAGTCAAAAAGGAAAGAAAAAACTTTACGAATAAGATGAAGTTACAAATCTTGATCAATTTTTCTATTACTATTCTCAATCATTGAACTCTTTGTATTTTGTACACATAAATATATAAAAATGTCCGGATGATACGATGCTTATTTCCTATGCTGATGTGACATGAGTTGAGTCTTTCATCTCCCATATAACTAAGTCCATCGCCCCCTTCTATAACTCTGCTTTTGACAGTTCTAAACAAATTTATCAAATGTTGAAAATTTATATATTTTAGCTTTTTATTAGTTGGGTTCAAAATTAATGTTTGACACCTACCTTCATTGACTACCTCTCATAGTTTTATCCGGTGCATGTGGATATGCCCCTAGGAATTAGTTCTCGGCTGTCCAGAATCGAGAGTCCCTTAGGCTCAAGGCCAAAGGCTCCTGAGTTGAGTCGGCTAAGAGATACCCTGGGTTATAAAAAAATATCATTGGGGTTCATATTCAGTTTGACCCATATCAAATCTAATCCGGTGTGAACAGCATGGTAGGCTCCAATACCGGTCATATTTTGGGGCCTCCACATAATGTCAAAATCAAGTGGGTGATCAAAACTAAAATTTCTCTTATCAAAATCAGCAACTTCAATACATATAAATAGAAAAGCAAAGTTTTACGCTTCCTTGAAATTCAATTACATGAAACAAAGAGAAGTATTATTGAAACACTCAAAATCAACTTTTTTATTAATGGTAACCAAGCCTCGGCTGGGACCTAAGAGAGAGCCCGCATACACAGGAGAAGACAACCCGCAGAAGCAAGAAGAAGGCACATACAAGTGTGAAAAGGTGGCGTACCTAGGGTTCTGCCGCCACTTACCAGTGAGATAAGTGGCCGTTATCCACTCAAAATCAACTTGTAAATTACATTAAGAAAATAAACTTGTAAATTGCATATTTTGAATCCATTGTCTCCCACCTGGAGCATGCTTTTGGCATTGAATAATTTGACTCAGATTTACACGTTTCCATTGTATGGAGCTTTCAAAATATTACCAATATCAATGACAAATATGTACCGAACATCTGCTTTAACAAGCCGTTCCCTGGCAGTGCTTATATAAATTATGGGAATAACCTCAACATCTGTAGTGACATTGTGCTTTGCTGCAAAATTGATCATCTCTTGGGTTTCTTTCATTCCTCCAATGGCGCTTCCGGTCATAATCTTCCTCCCTACAAAATCATTGACAAAATATTGTAACTTTTTTTAAGCTACCATTTTGGATGTAACATCAATTAGTTGGGATTGTTGATTTTAACCAATAGGTTCAGATGCAATAAGTTGGGCAGAATCAGACAGGCAGATCGGCTAGAAGCTATGAGCCAAAACCTAAATCAGAGACTCTGCCTGAAATACTTAGTCAGGTTAGTGGTTACAGTGACAGATGCAGGGGTCACTTACCTACAAGCAAGGGAAAGACCAGTAGCTCGAGTGGCTTCTCAGGTGCACCCACCATAATCAGTTTCCCATGAGACTTGAGCAGATCAATCAATGGCAGAAGTGAATGAACAGCAGAGACTGTATCGATGATGCCATCCAAGGTGCCCTTGGTAGCCTAAACAAAGCATAAGATTAAAATCAATATCTTGCATAATGAAATGGATTTTATATTTTAAGTGTATGTAACTTGGATTACATATGACTATGTAAGACCCCGTCCCGAGTTAATTGAGATTAACTCTAATTGATCATAATTAGTCTTAATTAACTATGTTTAGTTGAGCTAATAATGATTTATGACCAAAATGAATTGAATTTGCTTAAAAGGGATGATTTAGACTTAATGGAATGCTAGTGAAGGATTGTAAATGACTTGAATAGAGTTTTGAACTCAAACATGAAATTATAGGACTTTTATGTAAATATGAATTTCCACGTATTTCATCAAATACAGAAACTCTTTATACCAACGCATGTATCTTAAGGAGTACATTTACTTTCGTTAAAGACTCGAAGTCGTTTGACGAATATTGGATCAAATGACCCTTCATTTGACTCAATTTGAAATAAGTTAAGGAGGTGGAGGGCTTAAGTGCAACTTCACACTTATATAAGCAAAGAGATGGATGAATGAATTGATTCAACTCATTTCCATCTTCATTCAAACCCTAGACACCATTTCTCTTCTCCTTTACTCTTCTTCTTCCATTTCTTGCATCAAGAGTGGATACTAAGAGCTTACAAGTGAATTTTGAAGAACCTTCACCCTCTTCTTCATCTTCCTCAAGTTGCTTTTCAATTGTGGAACTTAAGAGCTTGGATTAAAGGAGTTTTTATCTCAAAACTCAAGCTTTCAAAAAGGTTTTCTTCATTAAATCTTCAATAGAGGCAAGTACTTACATGTTTATGATTCATAATGTGTTTAGGACTTGTTAGGACCTTAGGAAGCAAAAACCCCAAGTTTTAGCTTCAGAAAATCCGAACTCAGAAATGAGTTTTGGGTGTAGCTCGGCTAGCCGAACTGGAGCTGTCGGTTAGCCGTAGGCTAACTGAAAGCTGACTGACTAAGTGACCGACGTGCATTTTTGCCGTTTTGTTCACTCTCTGGAAATCTAACCGAACTGAGTTCGGTCAGCCGAAATGGAGACTTCGGTCAGCCGACAAGCTGACCGACATTCCTGATGGAAATTGGACATAAAAATCCACTCTCTGAAATCTGACGACGTGGAGCTGTTGGTCAGCCAACGTGGAGCTGTCGGTCAGCCTACAGCTGACCGACGTTGTAGAATAGTTCAGATTTGTATCTGAATCTTTTTTATGTCTTGAAGCCTAATGTATATAGGCTGGTATTTGTTAATGTCTAAGCCTTCATAGATGTAAACTAAGTTTCCCGAATGCACTATATAATCTTTTTAAAGTGATATTCATCAAAAATAGCACGTACATTAGAAAACGGATGTTTCACTCATTTAGTTGGTTTAGAAGTCAAATAGTAATAGAATTGATTTTTGCCTTTAATACGGTAATTGAAACCCTTAAACTCATATAGAGTTGAATTGACATAATACATTTAATTAGTAAATGGAATGGAAAGTTACTAAAGGTAACAACGAATTAAATTGAATTGAATAAATAATTCATGCTGCAGTAGATGTATGAGGTGTTCTGGAGCCTCGTGGAAGTTAGTGATCTCTGATCAAGACGCTGACAAATTCCACGCCATTTGATAAGTCACCAAAGCCATGTAATAGAAAGTTAACAATCACTGAATAACGAGATATGATATTACTTGACCATGTTGCTTCCATTGGAAGAACTCAGTTGAAATGGAATAGATGTCACAATAGATATCAGCTCAATGGTATTACTTGACTCATTGTTAAATGAAATGAAGTGAATGTTGTGTATATTGAAATATATAGAACTGTTAGATTGATGAATCGGCAGGTTCTTCTAATTGATAATATGTACTATCATAGATAGGTATATACTTATTGAACCGTCGTGTTCATAGTGCTATTGATGAATGTCACAGACTCAGATGTCGTGTCAGTCCTGCAGAGACCGCGCCGCCAGCGGAGAATGCCCACCCGATACCTCCAGGAGGTTTAATCGAGTGGATATGATCTCGGAGTACGAATAAATTAGTATATAGTTTCTTTTGAGAAATACTTTTGTTAGTTCATTTTGGATTGTAAATAGTATTCCCTGCATTGTATCTAAATATGCAGTGGTTAACTTTGATAAGAAGTAGAAGGTTTGAGTTAATCTTTACTTTTCATGTAAAGAACTCTTATTGTATTATGTTTCCGTCAATATATATCTTCCGCAATTTTATACAGTTGACAGGTTAATGTAATTCAGATCCCTTGTGAATTTCATTTTAACTTATGTTAATTCGGAGTTTACGGGAGTAAGTATGCATTCGCGACTTGTGGTTTGTCCGAGTTAATCAGATCTCGGGACCGGGTCGTGACAGACTAAGGATTCATTATTTGAAAAAAAAAACAGAATAATCTATTAGAAACATTTAGTTTGCTCTCTGTCTAATCATTTATAGTTAAAAAGAGTTGCAAGCAATTAGAAGCACTTTTTGTCACTGTCTTATGTCGTTACCTTTGGTCCAATCAGGGTGTTAAACTCGTTTTGAGACGCCTAATTAGGAGACTCAACTGTAGATCATTGAGTTGGGCAAGTGACTTGGATATGATTGAATCTGATCAAAAAACATGGTTTGGCTCAACTGTTAGCCTTGTAGTAGTGTCAAGTTTCTTAGTTTTTAGACACAAGTAGTCCTATGGAAGGCCCTCTTTGTCAGCCAGGTTATCAATAGCTCGGCTTGGATTCATTTTAGGGCCTGGTTCTTTAGAATATTTCCTCACAGGTTTTGGGGATGTTGGGGGTTTTCTTGAAATGAAGTCATGGTTTATTCCCTCGTATTTGTAAGTGCCACGTTTTTTTATTAGAATTCTAAATTCTAGCCACTCAAATGACCTTTTAAAATTTATGAAATTCCAATCTCTTTTCATTTTGCTGGAATTTCAAGTGATCCGCTCAAGAGGAGGATTTAAAAACTCCACAGTTCAAGGGACAGCTTTTGGAGATTTGAAATTCTCCAGACAAGAATTCTTATAAAGAAACATGCACTTAAGCCCATATTTGATTTGGCCAAGCCAGAAGAAGAAGAATTGGTTGCATTAGCTCTTAGGCCTTTGGGGTCTAACATAGTACAGAAATTCACCTCCATTTGCTTTGGATCACGACTGACTAGGAACGAGTCAACACCAAGTCACTTAACTGCTTCCTTCTCCTTGCTCGGCGAAGTGCTGATTACCATCACCTTTGGCCCAAAAGCCTTGGCAAACTTCACCGCCATGTGACCAAGACCGCCAAGCCCAGCCACTCCCAAATGCATGCCTAGTTTGCTTAATCCAAAATACTTCATTGGGCTGTAGACAGTTATCCCAGCACATAACAGTGGTGCACTGCCCTCAAGTGGTAGGTTTTCAGGGAAACGAACGACGAAGTGCTCATCGACAACGATCATATCGGAGTAGCCACCGTAGGTGAGTGTGCCATCGTGTAGATAGCATTATAGGTGAGTATCATCTCGGAGCAGTATATCTCTCCATCTTGATTGCAGTTCGGACAGGCCCGACATGAGCCCACTAGACACCCAACACCTGCCTTATCTCCAACTTTGAGTTTTGTTACTTTCTTTCCCACCTCAGTCACTATGCCAATAATCTCGTGACTGTGTGGGAAAAAAATCATTTTAGATAGGAATGAAGTCTTCCAACCACTGTTTGATTAGAATTCTAATTAAGTTCTTTATTCTTAGTTCTTCTTAACTAATAGAAAGTTAGAAACTATTAGTCGGGTAAGGGTTGATAAAGGCCAGGTAGGGTAAAGATACCCGAACTCGACTCGACTCACACTTACACCATCCGAACTCGAGTACCCCTCTCTTGATGGTTGATTGAAATGTGATACCAAACTCATCCCATGATGAGTTAGGTTAGAGTCACCCATTTAACTAACCCATTGCCATCTGGATCCTCCATTGATTATTGCAAGGCTAAAATCGATAGGAATAGTTGCATTAGAGGATTCCCACTTGTTGGACAATGGGGTCCACTCAGTTGTGTAATGGTTTGATAATGCATTGCCCAATTATTCTTTTGCTTTAATATGTGCATACCCAGGGACCATGGGGAAGATGGAGTTTCCCCATTCATTCTTGATGGAGTGAAGGTCCGAGTGGCAGACTCCACAATATAGAATCTTCAAAGCAACATCCTCATCTCCGTTAGCCCTGTCTACATAAGAAGTGACACAACTTCGTTATTAAATGTTAAACAAAAGGGGCACAAACTACCAATAAAAAGAAATGACATGTATAGCAGTATTTATGGAGCCATTTGCATCAAACATGAGGACTTTAGGATCTAACCATATTCATTGAATATTATCCACCCAAAGATCATTTAGGGCTGGTTTGTGTAATTGCCTTTTCCTTCTTTTTTCTTTTTGCAAAAAATGACAAAATAAGCTAAACATTTTTCTACCAATTTTTTATCCTTCATCCAGTGTAAACACACACAGACAAAAAAAAAAGTGTTTATAAGAGGTTCTCTCCCACTTTTAACACAAATATGTAGAGAGAAGTTGCTTGCACACGTAAGGAGGCAACACCATTCTTGCAAAAAGATGCTAGTACAGCCTCTCACGATATGTTTTTTTTCTCATGGTCCTCATAAACCTCCTTTTATTTTTTATTTTTTATTTTTTTTTTCATTTTGCATGCCCATAGTTGTAATCTAAACCGTTCCATTTCTTTATTAAAGTAACAAACACCAAGACCTTAAAGCTGATTATGTTAAATTTCTATAGATTTTGAGTAATTTTTGAACAAGTTCCAACTTATAAATATGATTTTATCTACTTTTTTGGGCCCCCAACTCATTGACGAACCCTTCACTATTATCATATTAATGGTATGCATCGAGACATTTGTTTTCACATTATAAGTCTTTTATGGATTTTTGCGAAATTTGTTTAAAAAATTCCAGAACATCAAAAAATATCTTAAGCCGTTGAATGTACTAATTTAAGTAAAAGGTGATATTTTGAAGAAACATGGTAATGTATTTCTCATGTGAAATATTTGCATATGTTATATTTATATATTAAACATTTACATATGTAAATGCCATTTTTCTATCATAAATAGCGAACAATCCATTAAGGCTTATAAAGTTATGAGAGCCTTCAAGAAATAGGTGAAGACTATATTCAAATCTAATTCATAGAAATCCATCTTTTTTAACGTTGTACAAAAAGGATGGAACACAAAAAAAAAAAAAATGTTTCACGGCACTAAATAATTAAAAAAAAACTTAATTGTTTTACACAAAATGGAATCATTGATAAAACACCAATCAACACAAACATACACTTAATGCTTTTCTCAAAAAGAAAGAAAAAAGAACAATCTTTTTTTCACCTTATAAAAGGCGCCCTTAATACAACAAATAAACATCCAAACAATCTTTTTGCGCCTTATCAAAAAAGCCATTAATACAAATATACAATAAATAAACCTCCAAACAAACAGATGCTCAAAAAGAATACTCTTTATAGCTATTGATTGGAAAGATAGTTAAAACTCTCTAATTTCATCATCTCTGTGTGGAAACACAAATAAACACAGGAAGTATAACTGTATAAGGGGAAAAAATTAAAGATGGTAAATGGGTAAGTGCAGGAAAAAAAAAAAAACACCTCAAAGATAGAAAAAGAAACCACATTGCTTTAGCTCAAGAAACAACATAAAACCAAAACTATAAACTATTTTGATGTTTCAACACAAGACAAACCTTCTTAAGAAGTTGAAAGGAGAGAGAATGCCGGATGCATCTCTTGCTGCCTAGCCAAAGGCCTTTCGAGGATGTTCTTCTTCTGGAGATTTTGACATTTTCCTTCTTCTAATGGGAGTGTTGGGCCTAGTGGGTCCAGACCAAGTGGGTTCATGGTCATGGGTATTTTGGTAATTGTACCGGGACTTTCTTATTGACTAAGATAGGGTTTCTTTGGGGATAAGAAAGAGAGCATTATATATATGATGTAATGTAAATATATACTGTACTGCATATCATAGAGAGTGAACCTAAAGGAAAGTCGAGTTTCTTTCCCGTGGACGTAGGCAAGATTGTCGAACCACGTAATTCTCTTGTGTGTGATTGTTTGTTCTTGTGTGGTTGACGATTGCTCGATGCATTGATTCACGTTTCCGCATACACGCGCACAACAAGTGATATCAGAGCCTAGGGGATTGTGTTGCATTGCGATCGACGGATCGGATCAAGGGTATCCAAATTTCGGTGCGTGGTTCTTGGTCGCAGAAAATAGTGATTGTTTCTGATCTCTGTTGGGCCACACGATCAGTTGCAGAGAACAGGGCAGAAATTGTTGAGTTCAGTTTCGAAATTGCAGGGGTTCAGTTTCGGACTTCTGCAAGTGGAGAGAGATCATTTTTTCCGATCTCTGTTGGGTCACACGCATCACACGGATCGAGTTTCTGAAACAGAGAGAAGAAACCTGAGGGATTGGGTTTCTTTGATCCTCGCTGGGCCACAGAGGAACAGGTTTCTGTCCAAAAGGGGTTGTTCCGGATTTTTTGGATCGAATTCAGAAGATTCGGACTGCTTCTGTTCACTACTTGTCACCGGAGAAAAGGGTCGCCGTTGACTGCGTGTCGCCGAAGTCTTCCGCCGCCGTCCCGCTGCTGCCGCGCCATTGCTGGAGAGGAAGGAACAAAGCAGGTGCCTCCATCTGTTTCTGGTTACAGAAACCAGACGAAGAAGACAACCTGGGTTTTTCGCCCAGGCCAGGTTCTGCGCAGGTCCAAGTTGGGTTCCAAGTCAGGTTGACCTAACTCGTTTGCAGAAGCTCAGCTCAGTACAGCACACGTCAGCAGAACGTACGGTCAGCAGGGGTTTGACCAGATTGACGGCTGAGAATTATTCTCGTGATAACTTGATCATCCGAGGTCTGATCAGAGATCCGTTTGCGCCTACAGACTCGTTGCGAGCAGATCTACGTAACTGTAAAAGAAGATTGGCAGTTTGACGGTCAACAAGAAAGTTTGACTAAACGGTGCGCACAAAATAGTTTTTGCGATATCAGAGCCATCCGGAGTCAGATTTCATATCCGTTTCGTCCAGCGTGCTCGTGGTGACGAGATCTACAGATTGGTACAGAAATTGAGGTTAGTGATAGTTGTTTATAATACTGATTATTTAATTGAGATGGAGAACAATATTGTGAACACTACCATGATCAAACTCAACCATACCAATCGGTTGATCTAGAAACCTAAAATCGAGGATATCCTCTATTGCAAAGACCTCTATGATCCCATTGAGGGGGATAATGCTCGACCAAAAGAGATGTCTGGTCCAGATTGGAAAAAGATGCATAGAAAGACCATTGGTCACATCAGACAGTGGGTGGATAACAACATATTTCATCACGTGTCTAATGAAACCAATGCGAGAACCCTTTGGAAGAAGTTAGAAGAAAGATATGAGAAGAAAACCGCCATGAACAAAAGTTTTCTGATTAGAAAGCTTGTGAACATGAAATTCAAGGAGGGTGGTAAAATTGAAGATCACATAAATGATTTTCAATGCATTGTGAATGAGTTGGCTACAATGAAGATGGTCCTTGATGATGAAATGCAAGCTTTATTTCTTATAAATTCTAGGGCTGTGAAAATTGACCGAAATAACCGAACCGCCCGGCCAAACCGACCATTTGGGCGGTTCTATATATATTTTTTTGAAGAAAACCGACCAATCGGTTATTTGTTTCACCTAAAAATTACACGACGGTCGGTTTTTTTATAAACTAAAAAACCGTTCGGTTAAAACCGAACCGACCGAATTGTTAAGCAGCTGGAGACTGCACTAACTTAGTGACTTGAACTATTGAGCATCTGCATTTTTTAAGTACTACTAGCTAGCTGCTGGGCCTGTACTTATTGTTAATTGATGTTGGGCTTGTTTTATTTGTGTGTAAGTTACTAAATTAGATTGGACACTTAACTTATTTAATGAAATTAAAGGCCCAATGGCCATTTAGACCAATACAAAACGAGGCTTGACCCATTTAAATTAGGACCTAGCCCAAAA
Organism: Litsea cubeba; assembly: GCA_012931725.1. Lineage (NCBI taxonomy): Eukaryota > Viridiplantae > Streptophyta > Magnoliopsida > Laurales > Lauraceae > Litsea > Litsea cubeba. The sequence continues at coordinate 54,793,027 of CM022948.1, forward strand.
CCGAAAACCGACCTGAAACCGACCAAACCGAATGTTCGGTTTCCCCACTTGCACTAAATACAGTGGTAGGTTTTCGGTTATCTATATCCAAAAAACCGAACATTTGGCCCGGGTGCAGAGGTGACTGAAAACCGATCAAGACCGACCACCGACAGCCCTACTAAATTCTTTGCCAGATACATGGGAGACATTGGTTGTTTCCGTGAGCAACTCTACTCCAAATGGTGTGTTATCAATGAGTCAGGTAACTAGCAGCTTGTTAAATGAAGAAACAAGAAAGAAAACTGTAGGGATAGATAATGCACAGGCCTTTGTTACTGAGAAAAGGGGAGGAGTAAGAGTAGGGGCCAAAGGAGGGTCGTGACAAGTCCAAAGGTGGATCACAAACTAAGAAAAAGTCTGAAAAATGCTTTCATTGTGGCAAAGAGGGTCACATTAAGAAGAATTGCTTTACCTTGAAGGAAAAAAAAAGAAGCCAACAATGAGCAGAAGAATGACACTAACACTACAGCTACTTTGGATAATGAAGAAGTGATTTTGACCAGTGAAGTTGAAGAATGTTTGAGTGTTTAGATGATCAGGTTGAGTGAGTTGTTGACACGGCAGCATCCTACCAAGCTACTCATTCTAAGGAGATGTTCACGACGTACAAAGCAGGGCACTTTGGCACTGTGAAGATGGGCAACACAAGTCATTTGAATATTGTTGGGATAAGTGATGTCTGCATTCAAATCGATATCGGTTGCACAATGACGCTGAAAGATGTGCGACATATTCCTAATCTGCGGTTGAATCTGATTTCCGGGACTTCATTGGATCGTGCAGGTTATGAAAGTTACTTCGAAAATGGCAGGTGGAAACTCACTAAAGGGTCTCTTATTTTTGCGAGAGGGAAGGCGTGTAATACGCTGTACAAGACACATGTGAACCATGCAAAGGTGTGTTGAATGCTGTTAAAGACAGATCCTCTCCAAATCTATGGCATAAGAGATTGGACATATGAGTGAGAAATGACTGCAGTTATTGGCAAAGAAAGATCTAATTAATTACTCCAAAGGTACATCCCTTGACCCTTGTGATTATTGTTTGTTTGGTAAACAGCATAATGTTTCTTTCTCTAAAATATCAACGATAAAATCTAATGTGTTGGATTTGGTATATTCTGATGTTTGTGGTCCCATGGAGGTGGAGTCATTGGGTGGTAATAAGTTTTTTGTCACATTTATTGATGATGCATCTAGTAAAAGTCTGGGTTTATGCGTTGAAATCGAAGGATCAGGTGTTTCCAGGTATTTCCGCAGTTTCATGTCATGGTTGAAAGAGAAACAGGAAAGCTCTTGAAATGTCTCCGCACAGATAATGGTGGTGAGTACACATCCAACCAGTTTAAAGGCTATTACTCGAAGCATGGTATTCGACATGAAAGAACAATTCCTGGTACTCCACAACAAAATGGTGTAGCAGAGAGAATGAACCGCACTATTCTTGAAAGGATGAGATGCATGATTAGAGTGGCACAGCTACCCAAGTCATTTTGGGGTGAAGCTGTACTGACTGTCGTTTACCTGATTAATAGGTCCCCCTCAGTTCCTTTGGATTTTGATCTTCCGGAGAAGGTATGGACAAGTAAAGATGTTTCTTATTCTCATTTGAATGTGTTTGGGTGCAAGGCTTTTGCACATGTACCAAAGGAGCAGCGTTCAAAGCTGGATGATAAGGCAATATGTTGCATTTTTCTTGGCTATGGTGGAGCTGAGTTTGGCTACAGGTATGGAATCCAGAGAAGAGAAAAATTATCAGAAGTAGGGATGTGGTGTTTCATGAAGACCAGTTCTTTGGAGATATTGAAAAGATTGAAAAGTCTAAAGAAGTTGTTGATGGAGTGGTTGATCTCACGCCAACTTCTTCTCCAGTGCAGACTACAGGTGAAGAAGGTGGACAAAATGATCTAGATCGTGATGAGGCGCAAGGGTTGCCAGATGAACAGGGTGTTGAGCAGGGGGGGCAGTCTCCTCAGTCAGAAACCACGGAACCTCAGGCTAGGATGTTACTCGAGAGCGTCGTCCATCAATAAGATATCCTGCAGCAAATTATATTTTGCTTACTGATGAGGGGGAGCCAGAGAGCTACCCAGAAGAAAAAACTCATGCAGATAAAGATGAGTGGATGGAGGCTATGCAGGATGCGATGAGTTCTTTGAAAAAGAACAATACTTTTGAGCTTGTGGAACTTCCAATAGGCAAGAAGGTTCTGAAGAATAAGTGGGTGTTCAAGCTGAAGAGAGATGACAATGAAAAACTGATAAAGCACAAAGCACGGCTAGTGGTTAAAGGCTTTGCGCAGACGAAGGGTATTGACTTCGATGAAATCTTCTCTCCAGTTGTGAAGATGACTTCTATCAGAGTTGTCTTGGGTCTAGTCGCCAGCATGGACCTTGAACTTGAACAGATGGATGTGAAGACTGCATTTATTCACGGTGATCTGAAAGAAAAGATCTACATGACTCAGCCGGAGGGGTTTGAGGTAGAAGAAAAAGAACAGTTGGTTTGCAGGTTAAAAAAGACTCTATACGGGCTGAAACAAGCGCCGAGGCAATGGTACAAGAAGCTTGATTCATTCATGGTGAGTCATGGGTACCGGAGGACAGCTGCAGATCACTGCATTTATGTTCGTAAGTTTGGTAATGGCAAACTTATCATCCTTCTTTTATATGTAGATGATATGTTGATAGTTGGACAGGATAGTAACATGATTGGCAGGTTGAAAAGGGATATGTCAAAGACTTTTGACATGAAAGACTTGGGTCCCGCATGACGGATTTTGGGAATGCAAATACGTCGTAACAGGAATGCCAAGAAGCTGTGGTTGTCACAGGGGAAATATGTTGAACGGGTGCTAGCGAGATTCAACATGATAGATGCTAAGCCAGTTAGCATGCCTTTAGCCAGTCACTTCAAGCTCAGTAAGATATTATGTCCTACTACAGATGAAGAAAAGGAACAGATGATGTCTGTTCCATACTCCTCAGCAGTTGGGAGTCTTATGTATGTCATGGTGTGTACACGGCCAGACATTGCTCATGCAGTGGGTGTAGTGAGTAGATTTCTTTCTAACCCTGGGAAAGAGCATTGGGAAGCAGTGAAGTGGATCTTCAGATATTTGAAAGGTACATCAGATTTTTGCTTGTGTTTTGGAGGCTTAAAACCAGTACTTGAAGGCTTTACAGATGCTGATTTTGCAGGCGATCTTGATCGTCGGTTGTCTACTTCTGGGTATTTATTTACTTTTGCAGGGGGAGCTATTTCCTGGCAGTCTAAGTTGCAGAAGTGTACAGCATTGTCTACAACCGAAGCAGAATACATAGCTGCTAATTAAGCAGGGAATGAGATGATTTGGTTGACGAATTTCTTTCGAGAACTCGGTTTGAAGCAAGGAGTATGTAGCCTACTGTAATAGTCAGAGTGTTATGGATCTTTGCAAGAACACTACATACCATGCTCGCACGAAGCACGTTGATGTGAGATACCATTGGATTCGTGAGGTCATCGAAAAGAATCTCATGAAGCTGGAAAAGATTCACACTGACAAGAATCCCTCTGACATGATGACTAAGGTCGTGTCTAAGGGAAAGCTGGAGCTGTGTTCAGAGTTGGCAGGACTGGACTCCTAGTAAGGTTCAGAGGCGTCTTCCCCATGGTCTGGAGGGGGAGCTTGTTGGGCCTAGTGGTGACCGATTTTTGCCTTTTTTGTTTTTATGGGCCCCACATTCAAGATCTGAACCGATAATATTGTTAAGAAGGTCCAAAACGGTCATCTCACAAAATTTCAACCATTGATTCATCTTAGATCTTGAGATATTTGCAAAACTGTCCAAACCGTTAGATGGCAATTTCTGAGATGCTGTGGGCCAAAAATATGGGGATTAAATCCAATCCGTTTTTTTTTTCGAATTTCTTGTTCCTGGGCCCCAAGATCATGATCTGAACCGGTAGTTATTTCTGAAAGGTCAAACACGGCTAATTAACCAAATTTCAAACGTTAATCCTTACCATATCTTGAGATATTTGTAAAAAAAGTCCAGTACTAAAATATTAATTTCTTATTCTTGTGGGCCCCCTTTGCACGATCTGAACTGTACATATTCTCTAGATGACCACAAACTACTTTGAGGTGAAAGTTGAAGTCTTGATTTTTCATGAATTTTGGAAATTTAAAAAAAAAATGTTTGTGACCATTGGATCATACATTCTACAATTTATAGGAAACCTCCCTCCATCCAAACATGGAACTCTCATTGGGAATCTCTCTTGAGGATGTATTGATTTTTTGGAGATGGAGAGAATCCTCTAAATAGAGGATTCTTCTACGTTTACAAAACGTGCCCTAAAGGTAATTTTAGAAAGCCAAACACGGATCTTGAGAGTCCACATGGGCTAAGCCATAAGTGGGCTCACTATTTTGGTTTCTGGCCAATCACTTTGATAAGGTTAAATTGGAAGTAATCAAAGTTAACAGGGATTTAGGAAGGTTAAAGGGAACTGATAAGTACCCCTGGAAATAAGGGTAGGACTTCTAACACCTATATGGATATATGGGGCAGCACCGCAGCAGCCTAAGTCAAGTTTAGACCCAAACTCACAAGGCCCAGTGACCAATAAAAGATTTGTTATAATAATTTGGATGGCTAATGAAAGCCCAAATGGGGCATGTAGCCACTCAGTGGGAAGCTCTTGGGGAAAGGATTATGATAGTGGGCCTGATTATGGACCAGATCATTTAAGTAGTTTTATGGGCCCAAAAAAACTTGAAAGCTGTTACCTAACATGTTTAGATGGGCATATGGAGGTCCAAACCGGATCCAAATAGGTCATTTGACCACTGTAGCAAAGCTATCTGGAAGAGGAATCTAATTGTGGTACCACACTTGTTTATGTGGGCCCCACAGGTGCGTAACTCCGAGTGAACTAAGCAAGGCCTAGGGCCCAGCAGGTCAAATTTACTTACAGACACATTTGGAAGCCCAATTAGAACCACTCCAAGTTCTCAAGAGGAAACCAATTGCCAACAAAGGGGAGGGTGTGTGCTTCAAAGTTCAAACCACTTGCTCTTTCCTCTTTCATAGCTCTACTTTCCGCTGGGATTCAGGAGTGAGAGGCTCATTTCCTTTAACAGTTATGCTACATGGACAAACAGTTATGATCAAGGGATATGATAGGGTTATCATAAGGGTTGTCACAAATTCTGCCCAAAAGTTTGTCCATGTAGACTTTTTCTTTAAACTATGGGCCTGTTTGTTTACATTAAAAAAACATAGGAACTAAATGAATATCAAATGACCTTTCCTTTTAAGAAAATAGAATAAAAAGAAGATGAAAAATGAACCCTAATAGTTTATTTCCCGTCTTCTTTTGATTCGATTTCCCTATAAAGAAACGTTATTTGATGGAATATTTTTTAAAGGAAAATATTCAAGTGAGAACTAGTTTTCACCTATTATATGAGAACTTTTTTACGGAGCCCAACTAGTAACCCATCCAAACCTAGCAACCAATAGGGAACCCCCCGATAGTCACTAATCCCAATGATTGGCTCACATCCGAATGGATTGAACCGTTGGATCGATGGTTGAATATTTTTTTTGAATATGAAGCCATTAAATTTGTGGGCCACGGATGAAGGGGGTTAATTAGGGGCATGAGTTTGGGGTCAAATTTGACACTTGGGATGGTCTCACATAGATCTTTCCATCCCCCTGATCCCATCCCCAAATGGACCCCACAATTGGGCCCCAGAAAAAAGTTCTCACATGAATATTACCATTTTTTAAATTCACATTTGATCTTCATTTTACGGTATAAATTATATGTATTCAATTCCTATATATTATAATGCAAACAAACTTACCTTGAGAAATTCAGCGGGCCCGGAAGCCTAATATGAAACTTAGCTGAGTACCTGGTCTTTATGCCTTTACCAAGAGCAATTGAAAGTTCAAGATTAAAAAAAAAGAGTGGGATTTTGCTAGGAATAAGGATCTCCTGTAGGTGGGGAACATGATTAGATTTTGGCAACCTTGACTATTATCTGCTAGCGCCAGCCATGTTCCTCTTTACACTGGTGTGTGACTGAAGGTTTTCATTGGAGGAATTCGGTGGCATTTGAAGAAAAGACAATTCTTAGGACACAACCACAAGCATTAAATCCACTATATATTTGTCATTGAAATTAATTACCTCTTTTCTTGAGAAATAAAATGATTCTCTACATGAAAGTAACATCTATATTAATTAGGGTAAATTAGCCAAAAGTCCCCTCAACATGGTCTTGTAAGGCCTCCAGTCCAACAACTTTTTCTCTAAAGGCCTTAGTTCATACAGCTGGACATATTTTGGCAAGAGGCCCTACATACTAGGGGAAAAAATGATTCCCTACATGAATGTAACAACCATTGATGGAAAAATCCGCCTGCTAGGAGCCTGGAAACATTGATATCCTTTTTGAGAGGAAGGATGCCCAAAATACACCCAGTTTGTTTTTTGTGTTGACAAATTGTAGGCTAAGAATAAAAACCCAGATATCCATAGAGTAACTAGAAACAAGAGAGTTCTAGCCAAAAAAAAACAAGAAAAACTAGAAACAAGAGAGTATTTGAAAGGAGCTTGAATGGGACCATAGGAGCAAGCATCCTACTTATGAGATAGAAACTTCTAACAAGAGCATAAGACAATAAATTCTTTGGAATATACATATTCAGCAACAAGGATCTAGCAACTTTAATAGATGGGAGCAGATTTTCATTTTGGCTAAACCATTCTATTGAGCCAAACAGGGACGAATGTTTGATGCTCAATGCCCTTCCCTGCAAATAAGACAACAACTCCTTGGCCCTATGTTCTCCTCCAGTTTCAGTCTTGAAAATCTTAACATGATATTTGTTTTTTTTTGGATGACTTGGGTATCCCTAAGGTCTTTTGATCCAACCGGACTAATCCCCCGAGTGGTGCCCACTAAATCCACACAAACGCACAGTCGGCAAATCTAGAGCGGTTTTGAGCAAAAGACATGGGAAGCAAATCCACACCTTACGCTACTCCACCAACTCCCAGGTGGGTATCTTAACATGAGCTTCATATTATTTAATTTTTGTTCTTGCTTGAATAATCTTAAATTTACACCCAATTCATCCCAGTTTTCATCAAATAAGTCCAAGTAGCACAGGAATAATCATAAAAAAGTGAAGGAAAAAAAAAAGATACTTGATTCCAACACAGCATACTGTGGTAGGCCTCCAAACATCAGAATAAACCTGAAAGAAATATTTTCTGCATCCTTTTTTTCAATGAGGAAAAAGAAATTAAGTTTAGCCAACTGATGTATCAAACTCAACCTGGATCTACTTGATTTAAAAACTTCAGGAACCAATTTTTGTAAACCCTCTAACGGACGGCAAAGACAAAAGTGCCACTTCATAGCTTGACTTTGATTATTATTGAGTTCAGAACTGAAGGCAACTACAGGTGGAAACACAGTCAGAGTTACTCTGCCATCTGCACCAATCGTCTCCCCCAGCCTCAAATCTGGAAAAGACAATGAGTGGGAAAAGAGCCACTGAGCAATTCAACGGTTTTGTTAGACTACTAACTGAGAGAAGATTTCAGATAGTTTGGAACATATGGATACAAGATAAAGAAAAGGAAGGTTTTAACTGGTTGGTTCCTTCAATGAATAAAGGTGTGAGAACCATTAGCCAATTGAACCCTTTCCTTTTGTGGAATCATCTTGAGTGTTAAAAAAATGGAAATTTCTTATCAACCATATGGTGAGTAGCACCTGAGTCGATAACCCCAATTATCTAGATATAGAGCACACATGGTAGGCTGAGCTAGTTGTAACCAATGGACTGGAACTGTGATTGAGTGAAATTCTTCTCTAGCTTAGTAATCTGAGAAAGAAGCTCATGGATTTGGTCCTCGGTGGAGCTTGCTGCAATCAGTTGAGGTATGGCTCCATTAGAGGGTTTTGTAGTGACTGCATTTGCATTTGCACCACTTGCACAGGGTGGTCATCTAACAAGATACCGGGGTTTTGAGAACAGGGGGTTGCACTTGATTGGATACCCTGTTTCTCACCTAATTGCTCAGGGTACGATCCCTAGGTTCCTCTTCCTATAGGAGCGGCTTTTATCTCCCTAGCTGGGTCTTCTCTTCCTACAGGAGCAGGCTTCTTTCCCCATGGCTCTTTCTGCAGGAGTAGCTTCTTTCCCATGGCTGGGTATCTCGTACCAACCTCCTCGGCTGGGTAACCAAAATAAAATAAAATAAAAACATATCCCAGCAGCCATCCCAATATGATTAGTATGCCTACAATGAGGGCACTTATGTCTCCATTTCATGTCTTCCTTTTCCATGGCCTAGCCTACTATTTCTTGCATTGTAATAGGAGTTTTTTTTTTTTTTTTTTCTCCTTTACAAGTGACATGTCTCATAAGCTCATATAAATGTCTCCCGGCTGTTGCTCAACTGGTTAGGAACATTAGTAGTGTGGTTGTGTGAGTTCAAGTCCCTTGTATAGCAAACAAATAAAATAAAATAAGTCAGATAAATATAGAAAGTTTTTGGCATGTCACATCACTTAATCTATAGAACATCTAAAAATCGATTACTATGACAATTTAGCATCTTCACTACCACTGCCATACAATGAGGATTCCTCTCGCAACAATTAAGTATCAAGTCTCTAATCCCCATGGCATTGACATTACTCAAAAAGTCCACACCCTATTCCTATCATGATATCAATTTATTTCTTTCAAATCTCAAGTACTCATCTGCATAATCCACACAAGTGGTTTATCAATGCAAAAGCAAGACCTCAAGGCGAGTTAATCTTCTGCCTTAACACAAAAGAATCATGCTACAAATTGAAACATGACTGAAGCCAGTTTGAATTTTTGATGAGCAACATGGACTTCAGCACGTGCAGTGAATTAGAAAACTGAATTACACATTGCTTAAGTACTAATCTTGTCCAGGGTTAAAAATCACAAAAAGCACTACAACTCACCAGTCCAAACAGTAGATGGATGTGTAAAAGCAACTATGACCATCCGATCACAAGATTCTCAATCAAAAGAACATTCCTAAAAAGATGAATTCGCAAGATGCTTCACGTACATGTATTTGTTTCACACCAGATACCATTTCAATTATATTCCTACAAATGTAAATCACCATCAACGCATCCCTTGTCCGCATCCAATATAGTGATTTGTTTACAAAAACTGTTTCTGTTACACAAAATTCTAAAAATTGACTACCAACTCAATTCTTCCAAGACTCTCTCATGTCCACAGAGTCCCTGTTTCCAAAAGCACTGTTGACACACCAAACTATATCAATGCAAGTCTAGAAGTCAAAACTACAAAATAACGATGGGGATGGGGCCTACTGCTTGCAATATATAAAAAATGATCCATTATATCAGCTATCTATCAAAACATCCGTCTCATTAGTAGTTGCTAGCTATACAATTGAGTAATCGGAACTATCAAAGTGCACAATAAATGAACAGTTTGCAATCAAAGAATGGGGCATTCCTGCTACTATCCACCCTTCTTTTCTTTGTTTTTTGTTTTTTTTTTCTCTCTTGTTAGTACTTTTAGCTATTGATCTACTAACATATCATCTATCATCATAAATCAAAGAACATTAAGAAATAAATAAATAACCTCAATTATCGATGCATAAAAACTCAACTCAATCCAACAATCCAAATTCAAGCAACAACATCATAAAGAAGACCAAAGAAGAAGATGCCAATGAAAATTCAAGAAACCAACCTAATTGAAGAAGAATCAAAGCGCATTGAGCATATCCTCAGCGCTGCTAAAGGTGAAGGCCCCTCCCTCTTCCAAATTCAACACCTTAACGACTCCATCATCGACCAGCATAGCGTACCTTCTCGACCGCACCCCGAGCCCCACCGGCTTATCGCTAAGGTCGAGCTCCACCCCGATCTTGCGCGTGAAGTCACCGTTCCCGTCGGAGAGCAGCAGGACCTCGTCGCCGATCTTGAGGTCCTCCTTCCATGCGCGCATCACGAAGGCGTCATTGACGGAGATGCAGGCGATGGTGTCGATGCCCTTGGCGCGGAGGTCGCTGGACTTTTCGACGAAGCCAGGGAGGTGCTTCTGGGAGCAGGTGGGGGTGAAGGCGCCGGGGACGGCGAAGAGGATGGCTTTCTTGCCCTTGGTGAGGTCGGAGACGGTGGTGGTCTGGAGTTCGCCGGCGGGGTCGAAGTAGGAGAGGGTGGAGTCGGGGAGGGTGGAGCCGACGGAGATGGAGGCGGAGATGGGGGAGGGGGTGGAGGAGGTGGTAAACTTGGGGAGTTTGAGGGGGGATTTGAAGCGGAGGGAGAAGAGTGAGGAGGAGGAGAGGGTTGAGGGTTTTAGGGTTTTGGAGAAGAGGCGTGGGGTTGTTGAGGAGAGAGAGATGGATGTGGGAATCATGACCCTTGTGGTTAGAGAAGCTGCAATTGCCATTGCTTTTAGGATTTTTTGTTTTTTTCTACAGAGAGAGAGGGAGAGAGAGAGAGAGAGAAATGAATGTGAGAGTGGGGGAGGGTGTTATCTTGTTTTTGTGAGTGAAGAGGTGGTTTTTGGACGGAGGTAGCGAGGAGGACGAAGAAGTCACGTGATTCTCACGTGTGATTTACGGAATCCTATTCCCACCTAAAAATGTAACAAACCCTAACAAAAGTTGTACGGCAAGTCGTGCCCCAATCTCCAACATGCAGGGCACGTTTGAGATGCATCCATGCTAGGGAGAGATTTTATGATCACGAGATTCCTCTATTCAGTGGAATCCACTCATCCTCATATAGGATTTGTGCAGAAAGTTCTAGGTTTGGTATTGAAAGAGGATTCCCACTATTAGTAGAATATGTGAAAAAATAGTTAAAAGTTTTTTTTGAAAACTCACGATCTATGACGAATCAGGACCTCGATTTTTACTCAAGTCAATTTGGACCATCTAGTGTATTTGAACGGTTCGGATCGTGCAAAGGGGCCCCACAAAAAGATAAAAAAATATTTTAGAATCTGGACGTTTTTGAAAATATCTCAATATCTAGAAGATCAACGGCTGAAATTTGATAACCTAGCCGTTTTCGACCTTCCAAAGATAGCTCACGGATTAGATCTTGATTATGGGCCCACAGGAACTAAAAATTGAAAAAACTACACTGTTTTTCATCCCGTTTTTTTACCTTGTGTGAAACCAACGATCAATAGTTTTTGGGCCTTTTCTCATGATCCATATTGATTCAGGCTGCCAAATTTGGACCCTGAGCCGTTTTGGGCATTTTGAAGAGATTGGACGGCTTGGATTTCGCAAATGGACCCCACAGAATTTCAGAAATTAGCATCCAACGATCTGGACGTTTTTGTAAATATCTCAAGTTCCGTGAACAATCAACGGTTGATATTTCATGTACCAGCCGTTTTGGGCCTTCTAAACAATACTAACGGTTCAAATCTTAATTGTGGGGCCAATAAAAGGTCAGATTTTGAAAAAAAAACGGACAACCCTATATTACCGTCATGCGCACTGTAGCAGCGCCTTTCCGCCCATGGAGTGATTCTGCCTTTCCGAGGGGGGAGGCTCTGACCGTGGAAATGCACAGGAATGTGGATGCATAGAATCCTTGATGAAGGTTTCCTTGCATTACCAAACATGGAGTTTCCACGGAAGCACAGAAAACCTGCGAGAAATCCTCACCGAGGATGCTTACCAAACGTCACCGCAAGGATGGTTGGATCGGAACACGTGTTTTGATGCCTACACGTCACATCGATGTAAAGTTGGTTTTTTTTTTTTTTTCGTTTTTTCTTTTTAGTAAATTGACTTTATGGTAATATTAAAGAGATTTAATCGGAAAAAATACTTAATACGCACGCGTGATGCAATCAAATATTTTAAATGGCGGTGCACCAATTAGAGCAATTGGGCCGAAATTTTTTTTTTTTTTACCTATTTGGCACATCGTTGGTGCCGACCTTATTAACACTAAAAATGTAACTTTTCTAGGCGTCGGAAAAAAATTTCAAGTCAGGGTCGGTGATGACCCTAGCAGTGTAAAATAAGGTCATCACCGACGCAGGCTTCCTATTTTTTTAACTAAAAGTTGTAACTTTTCCAGGCGTTTACGAAAAAAATTCTAAGTCAGGATCGAAGATGACCTTAGTAGTGTAAAATAAGGTCATCACCGACGCAAGTTTCCTATTTTTTTGATCAAAAATTGTAACTTTTTTCAGGCATTCTCTGGAAAAAGTTCTAAGTCAGGGTCGGTGATGACCTTAGCAGTTTAAAATAAGTGTACTAAGTGCCCCTGTTTGGTGCAGGAATTTAGAGAATTCATGTCTGGTGGAATTTGGAGAATTTGGAATGCTGGAATTCAAAATGCTGCTAAATTTATCCTGAATTCTAATTCTCTGTTTGATTCGTTCATGAATTCAAGCCTGAGAATTCAATATACCCTGAATTCCTGAAATTCTCTGTTTGGTAATTTACAAGGAATTATGAAAAAAAAAAAGGCATGTGAGGAAATCATAAGTGTTTTTTGGAACATTAATTCACTTCCATAAAAGGAAATCAAAAGTGTATTTTTTTTTTGTTAATGTGTTGGAAAATCAGAATTGTTTTTAATGGTATATAGCTTCATGTCTTTAAGCCTTGAACGAATAATACAACATGACAATTTCTTAACACTTTCGACATCTAAATTCACTTCCATAATGTGTATGTGTTTTGATGGAGCCTTTTGGTGATGTGCTTGATACTGAAAAAGCCTAAAAATAATGAATTCTTAAAAAGTCCATCCGTGTTGGCCGAAGGATTTATCTTTCTTTTAAATTTTGAAGACTGGAATTCGAAATAATGTATTCATAAAAACCATGCAAGAAAGTAGTAGAAATGGGCATTGAAACTTATGATTCTACCCCTTGTTTATCTATGTTATTTCTAAGAAATGAACATCTAATCAATGCACGGTACTGAAACTAATTATTGGAGTAGAAAAATTCACTTCTAAATTCACTTCCACAGTTTATGACTTTGTAACTTCCTAGGAAATTTTTGATAGAATCTCCTCTATATTTTGGACCCCGGGAAATATCTCGGGTACACAAAACCTATCACTTCTAAATAAACAACTTCATATATCAGACCGGTGCCCCTCAGAACTCCAATATCGACATTTCATACTATCCACCATACATAGAAAGTTGTACATAAGTCATCCATTAGATCCTTTCACTATAGGGTTGGGTCCTAGCAGTTAAGTTCAAAATATCAAAGGATAAAGTATTTCAATGTTACACCTTACGCCTCAAAATAGCAAGTTATAACACAATCACCAAAATATTAACCATCTAACTTTCATCTCCATAGTATGTTCTTGGAAACTCAATGACCACTACTAGATGAGCCATGAAGGAAATGTATCTCATACCATTGCTGCTTCATCTGGTCATTGTAGGTGAAAAATAAGTTGGCCATAGAAATGTCCTTGGCAAGATATTAAGTTACATGCACATATGCTTGCGGAGGTATAAATGGGCACGATGTCACTGCGGTTGTAACCTTGTTCATCAATATATGAACGGGTTCAGGTGTGTTTATCCTCTCCGCAAGTGCATTAACAGCAATTGCAACACTTGCCAATGCGTCCCTTATTTCATCACCTACCATCGTCTTACGTTTTTTAGCAGCATTCCTGTTATTCGTCGGAGTTGGTGGTGGTCTACTTGCCCCATTTGTTTCTTCATCCATTTGAGGCAAGCTACCATCATCCATATCATCCAAGCCTCTAGATGTTAGCCCAAAGGTTATATTGACAAATTCTTCATCTGTCATCATAGCCTCGACATTGATAGTGCTGCGTTCAGCGCCAGTCATTGCAATGTTTCCTTCGGCAACATCATCAGCAACAAGGTCATGTATCTCATCAAAGAAATTGACGTGAATAGTCCGATAATAACTCGATCAATTTGTTTTTTTCCTGTAAAAAGTCAAATGGGTTAGAAATTCATTTATTAAAACACCTTGAGCAATAATAAAGTGAATGAATGTAAAATTTTTGGTATACCTATATTAAATATTGCCATACATCATTTGAAGTCGTTACCATCTTCTTTGGGTCATCCCATCCAAACCCAGACATATTTAGGAGTTGCCTAACCTCTTTATATTAAGCCCTCCAAGTCTTCAACTTATTTTTTGCATTATATATGTCTGGTTCTCGTCCGGTCTCTTCTTCGATCTTTGCGATTACTTCATCCCATTAAGCTTTTGTGAAGTTTTTTTCAACCCTTCCTACCTCTTTGCTTCATCAGTAGAAGCATATCCATTAGGACCCTTTCTTCTTTTTGGTCCCAAAGATAATTTTCTCTCCGTCCCCGTCCTATTAGAATTCCAAGCATTTAAAGTACACCATAAATATAGTAAGACAAAATATAAATTGAATGAAAATATAATGATTCTTCAAAACTACTGCAACATGTGATGTATGACTACTATATATAAATCTCCTGTCACAAAATACAGCCTATTACATATACAAGAGAAATTCATGTGTTGATATCAAAAGATGAAACTTAACTATCCTCCACTAGGACGAGAACATCTCTTTTCACAAAATATGACCATTTACAAACCTTGCCAAAAAGTGATTTTATATATATATATATTTTTGACATTTCCCCTTTTATGGTTGTTGATCCCCTTGTACTTGCAACTCATAGTCTGCCCACATTTGCTCAATTATGGAGTCTCGAAATGCAGTCCACGTATCTCTAGTCCACCTTGGAATCGTCATCTCATCTCTTGCCATTCTCAAATGAGGATCAATTCCTGGTGCACTAGATGGAGCCATTTGAATTTTTTCAAGTAATTCATCCCCAACACCATACATAGCAATATGGTTGTGAAGAACACAACACGCAATTACAATATCTCGTTGGGTTGTTAATGAATAATCACGTGGCAATTTCAATATTGGAAAGTGATTTTTTAACACTGTGAAGACCGGCTCTATTGTGGTACGTAATGATGAGTGACACAAATTATAAAGCTCTTTTGCATTTGTTAGAGGACAAGTGATGTTAAACTCTTTAAGATGATATTGAATGCCTCTATATGGTGTCAAAAAACCCGATGCATTACCGTATCCAGCATCCACTAGATAAAACTTACCTATAGTTATGAATCAAAATAATCATTATTAAATGAAGGGTATAGTTAATGAGCATTTAAGTTATACCAATACAAATTTATATTATTAATGCGACTTGATTGCCATCTGGTATTCTTAACATATCTCCCCTGTTCATTGCAGACCAAAGCACAGTGGCATCCGATGCAGACCTTGCCATCTCGCAAGTACATAATGAAATTTCATATCAAATCCACTTGCCATAAGGCAATTTTGAGATAGAACTCCTTTCCTATTTCGATACATGGCTTGCATTGAAAATGGAACATGAGCTGGTATATGTGTCCCATCAATGGCGCCTATGCAATCCTATTGAGTGAATGAAAATGTTTAGCAAATGGGTTAGCATAGACATTTATATTAGTTGATGAAAAGTAAAAATGTGTAAATATTTAAGGGGATAACCTTAAAGTATGGATAAAATCAGTTATTCATCTGGATTTGTTGTGGAACTGAAGGATTTTCTGAAATAAAAATGTATTATGGATAAATCTTGCAAACTGCATTCAAGACTTCATGAAAATAGCGACTAACAGTTCCACCCGAATGGTTAAATCTATTTGTTGTTACTCGATTTGTAACATTGTGCGCCAATGTATGTAGAAACATCGCTAATTGCTCATCAATTGACAAAACACATCTTCTACGAAGAAGAATGCGCCGCATAAAAGTGTCACTCAATATGGAGAAACATTGTGGATCCACACGAAGGTTCTCGTGGCACTGAGGCCCTGCACTGGACAAGAGTTCCTTCACTCATATGTCACCTGACAATGATGAAATGCGTCGCTTTTTTCTTGGTCTTTCCTCTTTTAAGGCTAACCTAACTCACAACATATAGCTACCATAACAACTAATGCAGATACTAAAATACTTGTGTCCAACTTTGTTGTTGCACCAAGTTAAAAGATTTTTTTTGTAAGTATTATGTGACTATAGGAGCCATTCAAAAATGAACTTAGTGAAAATAAAAGTTAGGATGTAAAAAACAATAATGATTCTACATATTTTATTTTCAATAATATCACAATAAATTTTAGGTAACAGTTGCGACGAATTAATACCTTCCATTGAACACTGTCGCCACAGATGAAAAAAATGATCCAAATCACCTATACAAGCACAAATTACATTAATCATATAGTCAAAATCAGCTATACAAGCACCAATAACATTTTCTACTAGAAATGAGGTCTAAGTATGATGAAATTTGAAGATTGTTCTTAATCTTCACTTAACCTTATGATGATTGGGATTTGTCTATGACTTTTGCTACTGATATAACACAAGAAAAACCTCAGCAATCATAATGAATTCTCTACCTTCTTCATGGCACTTATCCATTCTCACCATGGATTCATCCAGACACTTTTTACTCAATTTTAGATATTACACTAACTCCATTGCGGAACCTGAAGCTATGTTAAGATCCCGGTGCAGAGCCATTTAACAATTTTACATGCATGTCTTAGGTTGAAACCAAAAATTCAGATCAAATCACGGAAGCCCTTAGAGAATAATAAAGGGTTGGATCAAACTAATCCAGTTGTCTGTTTACAAGGTCCTAAATCACATGACTTCAAGCATCTAATTTAATCATGATCCCCCCACATCTCCCATGTATTATCACTCATCCAAAAAGGTACACCCTCCTACAAAGCAGAACATCAGAATCTTCTATTGAAAATATAGAGATGTGAAGAAGCAATTATTAAAAATAGAATAATAAACAAGGTATGTGAGATCTGCGCATCACACAGAGAAAAAGCAAAACAAAAGAGCTTAATTTCATCTCATTGGTCCATCACAAGCCAAATACACTAAGCATCATCAATCTATCATCCATCCACCCAAGTTGCCAAGCTCTCCCGGTCTCACCCAAATCAAATACAAAAATCCACAATAGGTTTACACCCAAACCAGACACGATATATATCTTCTGCCTGTACAAGACCCTATGAAAGGGTGAAAAAATACCAACCTCATCCATGCAAAGAGAAGTTATCGACACCAAGGATAATTTCCCATAAAAGGATAAGCAAGAATGTAAGACCAGCCCATCAATCTCTATATATCTATCTATACAAATACCCCAAACCAAAACCCCCCAAGAGAACCCATATCTGTCAATGCAAATACCCTAAATCAAAACCCCCCCTCGAGAACCCATATTTGTCTATTCAAATAACCCAAATCTGTGTATCCATTTACCACTTGCCATTTCTTCTGATGGCGAAGAAGATGGTCTTCAACAGAGAAGAACACAGTAATAGATACAGAAAATGTAATAAAAATAATAAAATAGACAAGGTAGAAGAGAGAAGAACTGAAAAATTATCTTTTACCACTGATTTTTGGGTTGAAATCTCAAATGGAAGATGACCGTTGAAGAAAACGGAACTCCAGCCGGAATGCTCCTCTTCTCTGAAATTCCAAATGCTCGATGAGCCCCTGGCATTCCAAATGCTTGCTTTTTGACATTTCAAATGCCAGGATTTCTACCTTTTTAAATATCAATCCAACCAAACGCAGCATTTCTGACTGAAATCCGCGACCACCTGAATACTGGTCAGTAATGCTTGGTAAACAAACAGGCCATAAGGTAGGGGACCAATACATTTACATCAAAAGCCCCCTATGTGCTTCAAACACAACATTTATGAATTTAAATACAAATAAAATCATTTCATGCATTCAATTGACATTCAATCAATTTATCAACATCCTATATACATTTACTTAAATTGCCTGCAAATCTCCGAACTTTAAAGTTACAACTTGACAACATCCGCAATATAACCACTTCAGTTACAAATTACATTAGGATCAATATTCAAGAACACATGTAGCACAACAAATATGTTCACTTTAAGTCAGGCGGCAAGACCGAGAGTGGAGGGAGGTTAGGATAAAGCACTCAAACATAACCACTCCTGCGAAAAATGACAGTTTGAATAACGTTAGCCATAGATCGAAAGGAAATTCAATTGATTAGCGGTTGTGTGGAAAAGAGTATACCAAACCGCGTTCAATAGCGGCGGAAATGTGATGCTCTTGCTTACACAAGAGCCGGGCTAGTTGTGCATTTGAGGTACTAGCCTCGTTGCGGAGCAAGCTTGTATTCTCTTTAGACATCTGTGTACATCCAAATTAGACATGATAACATTGAATGTAATGAAGGCAAGCATACATAAAAAATGTTCACAAGACAAAAATAATGAATACTAAAAATTTTCATGCTTATATGGAATAGTGAACACTAAAAAATGTACACTTCATAACAATCCAATATTAGAGAAAGATTATGCCCACTTGAAGTAAGAAATGAATAGCTTTCTCTAACACCACAATAGTTAAAGTTCATAAAGGATAAATTGTTGATTTTGTAAGGAAGTATAGGATGTATTGTTGATAAGTCCTTAAAAATTCACATTTTCATGGTTATTTTTGGTAAGTTTAAGGACTTATCAAGACAAGAGAGCCTCATTTTGTGTCATATCATGATTTTATGCATTTTTTATCCATTGTAGTACATCATGCATAATTTGCTCAAAAACCATCATTTTTGCATCAAATCATGAAACCTGCCATTTTTAATTTTATTTTTGGAAAGATTTTTTTTCAAAAGTGTTTTTCTCATGAAATTAATTAATCATCAGGTGCATTCATTCATCATTTCATGAGAGATGGGCCCGCAGTCATGCAATTGTGAATTAACAGTAAATTTGTCTTTTCAAGTGAAATTTATTTTTCTATTTTTTTGGCTTGCAGGAAATGAGAAAAAAAAGGGTCCCACACATGCTCGTGTGTAGGTCACACATGTGGGGCGTCCAAGAGGGGGGTCCACTTTCTTTGCACAAAATTCCAAGTTAATTTTGAAGATAATTCAAGATAATCAAAGAAAATCCATGAAGGGCCAAATCAAGAAAGAAGATTTCCAAAGAGATAAAAGTGGAAAGAATCTACACATATTGGGCATTCAATTTTCTCTTGATTCCAACTTAGAGCTTGCCACCTCATGTATCTCTCGTAAATGTCAAGTCTAAGGAACATTTGTTAAAGAAGGAAATATGACATTTGCATGAAGATAGAATGGAGAAAAGAAAGGAGAAGACTTACTAAGTGAAGAAGATTCTTGCAACAAAGAAAGGACTAGGGAGAAAGAATAGGGCAGCCCATACCCTATTTAAAGAAGTCCTTGGACGTCCACTCCTTTCATGAAGGAAAAAGCCCCCTCACTAGTGTAATTCCTCCACCATTCTACCCATCTCCTTTCTCTACCATAGCCCATCTCTTTTCAAGAAGGCTTGTCCCAACTTGATGCTTCAACTAGAGAGGTTCTTTTTATCCTAGTATGTAATTATTTTTGAAATTTTAATTCTCTATCTTTTATGTAAAAACATTGCATGTTAGTAAAAGTGTGATTTTTTTATTCTTTTTCTTATGTGATTAATGCTTGAATTGTGGTTCCTTTGTTGTTGTTATTGGATTGACAACCCAAGATCCTAAGGGCATGAAATAAGTAATTATGAACTCGATTTGAGAATAAAAAAAAAAGAGCACACTTATCACACATTTATTTTTATTGCAATTCCCACACATTTACATTTATTGCAAAATCCACACATTTAATTTATTGTTAATTCCACACATTTAATTTTATACAATCCACACATTTATTATTTTTTGCACTACACATTTAAATTCAAGTCCTTTTTGTTTTTCTTTTCTTCTTATGCTTCTTATTTGTTTATGTGAATTTTTATGCATAGTTTATGGTTGGAATTAGTTAGCATTGCATGTATTTTCATATTGGTGGAGTTTAGATATATTTAAGTTGCTGGAATTAGAGTTTTAAATTGAATAAGAAAGAAAAACCAGAGATTTGATTCAATAATTTCGGCCTAATATTTTTTGGAAATTCGGATCCCAACATAAAGTGCACAATTCAACACATTATTGCAGGAATTTCATGACAGATTTTGTGTGAAAAGTTTGCAATTAGAATCCTGATCAAAACACATTATTTTTCGATGAAACTTTGGGAAATTAAAGTTTGATCAGTGTACTTTCAAATTCCAGAATTTCATGCAAAAATAAATTTGGAAAGATGGTGAACCAGTGGCTCAAACCTGGCTAGTCGGACCCACCTATGTGCAGAATTCCTGCACAGATTTTTTTTTTAGGTCATGTTCATGCACTCATATCTCATTCGTTTTAAATCGTTTTCCACTTCCGTTTTTTTTATTTGATTCATGCATCATTGTAGTTCAAAACCCAACCATTAAACTCAGTTTTAGGTTGCATTAGATTAGGAAAAACTCATGCATAAAAATAGCCCTACATACTAGTTTTCTAGCTTTAGAATTTTCTAACATCTCATTGCATACATTGCATTACTAACTTTCTAACTTTAGGATTAGTTTCTAATTTTATATTTATTTTATTATTTAGATAATTTCCAGAAATAAAAGATCTTCCTATTTTTTTTAATTGAACATTTTAAATTAGGAAGCTTCTTAATATTTGGAAATTCTAATGTAAGGTATGATTGACTTAATGCTTTCTAAAATTATTATGAATATTTGAAAATCTTTATTTATTTGGAAAGTCCTTAACTTTAGGGAGTTGATTAATTCAGTTCACTAACTTAGGAAATATACTAACCCTAATTGCCCAACCTAGTTTCTAATTTAGAAAACTAATTTAGTAATGTTTTCATGCTAAAGTAAGTTGTTTTCTTTTCTTGATTGATTTGATTTGTTACCAATCTTTGTTGAGCATGTTTTGATTAATTTGGTTTCTAACTTAGGTTTATTTTGTTTCTAATTTAGCTTCTTAGTATTATTTTTGGTAAGTTTTATTTTTGGCTTGTTTCTAATTTGTGTGTTCTTTTGTAGCAACTTGTGATTCATTTTAGATTTAGGAATTTTTATTTTTGGAAATGTATTTAATTTTAATTTTAAGTAGGAATGATGAATGTACTTTTCTAAAATTTAGGCTAAAATTAGATTTTATTTAGGGCAGGTGAAAAAGTTGAAAAGCCTTATTTTTAAAAGCTCACTGTGGATCGACCTGGTCTCATCAGTTTTATTACTACAATCGCACCCTACACTTGGGTCCGATCAATTATCGATTATTTTCAACCAACTACATTTGTTAATATTGTTAATTTTACTTATTAATTGCATTGTATAAAAAATATGCACTAACAAATTGGTGCAGCTCCAATTTTTATTCTCTTTACAATCTTCGTATTACAAATTTAGTTGGTTGTTTGCTCGTGCTCAGCACGGATTTCTCTTTGTTAGTAAAGTATGAGACCAATATCATTATAGTTAAATTATCCTAACATTTTTATTTTATAACATTCATCTTTGTATAAGAACCATTCCATTGAAAAATAGTCCGATTAAAAAGTGTTTCATTATTGATCACATGGTGGTTCCCTGATAACAGTTTCAGACCTGGTTCAACTAAAATGTGGTTTCATAAAGAAATTAGTGATCATTTTTGGAATACGAAATGGCCTAGTTTTGGGTCACTTGACTAAGACATGTTTTCCATATGGATCTCATGCATTGGGGCTGCATCAATGAGGCAGGTTTTGGCAACAGACAAAAAGACCATTCAAATAAAAGGAAACTAATCAACCCATAATCTTAATTTAATTACAGATCCAATTGAACACTAAAAAATAGAATAAATCTGTTATCTTAAAGGTTCGGGACCAAAATCAGCTTAATCCATTTCACAAAACAAGAAAAATGAGCAAGGAGAACAAATTCATTCTAATTGCCAAAGACGATAACTATTTTGGAACCATTGTCCTTCTTAACTCAGAAAACCCCAAATTTGAAATCCTACAAACCCTAGTCCATTCAAACGAACAATCTACAAATCCCACAACGACGTTGAAGCCCATGTACCATGCACTTCGATATCGTATGCGAGATGGCGGGAGAACCAAAAGGAAGGAAAATACAAAAAGCATAGAGAAAGATTCAAAATGGAAGGAGATAGATACCTCTGCAGTCAAGATGGAAAAAACAGACGATGGAAAAATGATTGGGAGCAAAAAGATGTAGTTGAGGAGGAAGTTTGAAGCCTGGTGCAAGTGGAAATGACAGCTACCACGTAGGAACACTCGTCCAAGGTCGGTCTCGGCGGTATACTGGAAGAGAGAAGAAAAGAATGAGAAGAAACAGGGTTTCGAGCCCTAATAGGATTCGTGGACAGGGTCGGCACCGACAGTGTAAATAAGGTCGGCGCCGACGATGTGCCAAATAGGTAAAAAAAATCGGCCTAATTGCTCTAATTGGTGCACCACCATCTAAAGAAGATGAAGATGTGGTGTGAAATGTGTAGGATTTTAAAATAAGTTATATGAAATAGGTATCTAACAATCTAAAAGTGAAAATAACAAATCAAATAAAAATTTAAATTAACAACAGTCAAGATAAGAGATTAGGCAATCCAAAATCCACTAAGTATGTAATTAATTTAAACAATGCATGTTCTAATTCAATTCCCAAATCTACAATCCAATTAGCAATCTCTTGCCTAATTAGATTGGATGATATAACAATAAAGATCTAATTAAAGAAAATCAAAGGCCAAGATCCTAGATCATCATCTAGCTACCCTAACAATAATCCATCAAAATCAAGCTACAAAAGATCAAAGATAAGGGCTCTAGAGCATGCTATGTGAGAGAACTTAATCAAACTACAAAGCATCAATTGAGATTATCCAAGCATCAAGTGTAGAGATAGAGCATGAGAAATGAGATATATTAGCACAACCAAATCTAAAATCTACTAATCAATTAAGGCACAAGTAGGGAATTTAAACTAAAACATACATGTAATTGAACTAATCACATTACTTAGCTTCAAAAGGAGAGCCTAATCCAAGAGCTTTAGCAACTAAACATCAAGAAAGAGCTCCAAATATTCATTAATGATCTTCAATTACACACTCTCTCTAGATTAGTTACAAAGAAGTTTATAATTACATTCTAAAAGTAAAAATAAAATTACAAAAAGACTAACTTGCCAAAAGATCTCCTATTCTCTATAACAACATTCCAATTAATAAAAGCTTTGAAGACATTTGATTGGCTTATTTCCATTCACAATGATTGCTTCCATTTGATTGGTTGCAACTTGAAGGGGATTTGAACCCATAACCTATTTCATAGGAACCCAAGTTCTAACCAATACACCAACTACTCCTTTGTATTAGAAAATGACTTCTTTTATCCTTAAAGTCTTATCCTCTTATTTTGGGATTCTTCAACACTTTACCAAGATTTTTTTGTGTAACTTCTTTTTTGAAATTTCTTCTTGATGCCTCGGGACACTCGCCGGAAGGTTGGGTAGTCGTGGGGTCCACCCTACACAAGAAAAATTATATAAAAATACGCTATAAATAATCGAATTTATGCATGATAATCTGATAATCCGTTTAATGTGATAACGATAAAATCTCTATGTAAAGCAAATGATATACATATGAGATACTGATAAAATCCGGACTAATGAAGGATAAAATATGTAATATTTAACACTCATAAAAAACTCTAAGATAGAAATTAACAATCTAATAGCTAAGATTTTATTCCCTTCATAAAAGAAAAGATTCCTAAAGACTATCTATAAAAAGTAAGCATAACCATCAAAAGATATTAACTCCTAAGCATGATTTATCAAACCTAAGTATAGATAGTAAAAAAAATGCTAAGATAGAAAATAAGCATAGAAGATAGCACATTGCAATGAAGAAAAATCTATTATAGCATATTAAGCACACAAACAAAGAAAATTAAGAGCATAAGCAAAAAGGAATAGCAGTAACTTAGCTTCATCTAGAATATCCAATAAAAGGGATTAGCCACCCATTGGAGAAGACAAAGCCTTCATTCCAAATCTTTAATTTTTACAAAGCTTTCCTCACTTTCTCTCTACAATTGCTTTCAATTACATGAAAAGCTTAAGTAAAGAGGAGGAGGCTCTCCTTGCTTGTGTATTTGATGCCTAAAGCTCCCTTCCTTATATAAGAACATTTACCTTTCTCTCTTTTGATTTCTTTCTAATATGGGACTTCACAAGAATGAAAATATGAATATATGAATGTGATTCCCGACTTAGAAAATAGTTCCCAGATTAATGTGCGATTTTGACACCCGAAACGTCCGAATTGGGCAAAATCATGAAATATGATTTGTAGATCTTAAAACAAGCTTTCCAATGCTTCTGAGATCACCTCAATCGGACACCCGAGTAAAAAAATATGGTCAAAATACCAACTCAGGTCTTTCATTTTTCTTCTTATTTTTGGCCTACTTTGTCATTTTTTCATCTAATTGTCTTCCAAACTTATCCTTACTCTCTTTAACTCTTTAATCTCAATTTTAATCTTCAATTACACCTACAAAGAGAAATTAACATAATTAAGAGTATTTTCGAACATATTTTGTATGGAAGCCATTGGAATTCATATAAATGCATACAAATGACCATCTATATTGGAAAGATATGAGCAAAGCATAATGGGGAGGAAATTTATGATTTTTATGCTAAAAATAGTGTTTGAGTTCTTTTATCTTTGAAAACTCATAAAATAATGCTATAAAAGTATGTCCTTTGTGAACTCATCATATAACAGATACACTAAGTTATTAGAAAGAGAAGGTAATTGTTGTAATCTTTTTCTAGGTGAAGGGTAACAAATTATCATAATAGGGTAATCTCTCTTTGTTCAGTCAATGTCACATCATGAAGAGTCAAGGAGAACATGGAGATTGGATGTTTAAAGATTTGTATACACCATTGTCATAATACTTGATAGTTCAAAATTCTTGGAGGATCATTTCAGCCATGCAATTTGTGAGGAAAACAATTGATCTTTAGGCCTATAAAAGAAAAAAAAATCTGCACATTGCTAAGTATTGGGCAACCATTGCCTCCTTTGCAATTGTATGTGTTTATTGGAATATTCATGGAATAAAATTGTCATTTAAACTTAAAAGCAATCAGGACCAAAAAATAAAAAACACTACAAACAAAAGGACAACAATAAAAAGGTTGAGATTAGTATCTTCCATTTCATTGTTGAATTCCTTACTTTCAGATTTCTGATTCTAGCATTAACCCATTTCCCAATTCCTTGTTTTAATATTTTGGGCGTCTGTGATCTTTTGTTTTCAACACTAAATCCTATATCCTAAAAAGTAGTCTTTCATGGGTGTTCCGAGCCCAAATTGTTGAAATTCTTACTAGGTGATAATGGACAAGTTACTAAAAGGTCCAAGAGCATATATGCAAATTCAGAATTGGCTGAAGTTCATATCTTATACAATGGCGGTTATGGTTTTAAAACATAACTCTTAACTTTTTTGCTATGTCATGTGCATTTGTTACCTCCTTGTCCATCCCCTTGAGAATATGATCACCCGATCATTGTCCCTCAAGTTACATCCATGTGATTGTTTCATGGGTGATCATTTCTGAAAATATGCATAACTGTATAAACTCCCCTCCTTTTTTATAATGGTGAATAAACTTATTTATTTTTTACTTCATATTTTGTTATCATCGGTGCCATTGCCATCATGATCATGCAATATCTATTACATATACTCTTAAATTTAAATATTACTAAGTTTTTATAGTTGCAAGTTTTGCATTATGGTGGTCATAGATAACCACACTTACCTACTTCTCTTTATTGAAAACTTGGATTCCTCTTTTAATATCAAACCAATAGACTAGAAGTTCAATGTTTGAGCCTGGCCTTGAGTCCAATAGACTAAGCTGTCCATGGCTCGCTTGCCTTTTTTTTTTATTCAAGTTGTGCTTGAGCTGAGCTCATGCTTGATCAAATGCTTTTGAGTCAAGCTAATCCAACTGGAGTTTTCAATACATGCTTCTAAGCTGAACTTTGAGATTTAGTGACCAAGCACTATAGATCATTAAGTTGCTGAACTTGACTAATTTGGTACTAACATAGCCTAAACTAAAGAAATTAGACGCTTTCAATGACAACTACGTGCAATGCACGTACCTCTCACTAGTTAACAAAAAATGGCCGGTAGAATGAACAAATGTCGCCCGTATGGCTAATTATCTATTTGGAACACTAAACAATAATTGTTTTTGGTTAAAAATGCATGAATGTTAACAACATGCTAGGACAGATGTTTTTAATTGGGAGTATCTAACCATCTTTCATCACCAATTTTTCATTTGTGGTGCATTGTATCACTCTGCAGACCTTAACCATGTCTTTGAACATGAAACTATTGCATCTCGAATCGGTGATAAACACATGCTAAATATGATTAAAATATCTAATTAATTGGAGGAGGTACACAAATGAACTTGAAGATCATTTCAATCCATGCCAACGCATCTTATATGCAATGGCAATCATGACTTATAAATCAAAATACTGGATCAACACATGGAAATCAAAATTGACCCATCTAGAAATATAGTCATCCATCGATTTTAATTATTTACTAGCAAGACATGCCCGTGCTAAGCCCGAGCACAAAAGAAAAATCATTAATAAGAACTTTAATATAAAATAAATAAATAAAATTTTAAATTAACTAAAAAATAAGAAGTTATAACTTATGTCTTAAAGTTAAATGACAATTCAGAAGTGTACGTATTTTACATATCAACCATGTAATTAAAAACATCATAAACAATAAAAAAATTCTAATCGCCAATGAAAATACAATTAGGAGAAAATAAAAAAGCATCAAATATATAGTCCTGTTAAAATCGAGCAAGAAAAAATAGTAAATTTAGAATATCAAAAAAATGATCCATAAATAAATATGATAGGTCCCCATACCACTCATAAGGTACCACTCATAGACGGGTGGAGTCCTCTTGGTGTGTTTTTATCTTCTTTTTTTTTTTTCATTTAGTGATATGGTCGATATCAACCATTCTGTAGTGGTTGCTCTCGATTTGCAGAACCCAAATAGAAAGTAGGTTTTTCTCTCTTGGTTGCCGGTGCTGCTCCAAAGCGGTGGATGGGCCAGGGGAGACAGGGATAGAGATGATACGAAGAAATGGAGGGTGGTGAGCAAGGGGTCATCTTTGTTGGAGGAGGAGGGAGGATCGCGATCGCCATGGAGGGAGAGGAGGATGGAGAAGAGGGGATGGGAGATGGAGGCGAGGTTGTAGGCGGAGACGAGGAAGAGGGCCTGGGCCTGCAGGTAGTGGGGGAGGGAGGGGATGGAGGCCAAGGACCTACAAACCCAAGCGGAGTGAGAGGAGGAGAGGGCGGAGGATCTATAGGTGAACCTATAGATTTGTCTTTTTTCTTTTGTTTCGCGATATGGTCGATATCGACCATTCTGTTGTGTTCAGCAAATAAGACAGTTACAGGGTGAAGAAAATCTGACTGGCAGAATGGTCGATATTGACCATTCTGTTGTGTTCAACAAAGACAGTTACGGGGTGAAGACAATTTGACTGACAGAATGGTCGATATTGGCAAGACAGACTCTTGGCGAAAGAAACTATTGAAAAAGAATGGTGCGAAGACGATCTTGTATTCTCGGTGGAAGAAGATGTCGAAATAAAAGATGGGTGTTTCCACTTCTATGACATGCGGGGCGATTATCAGGTCGAGACATGGGGCGAGGATTTATTAGATATATGTGGGGCATGGTCTGGTCCATTTAAATCTCATGTAATTTCAACATCAACCTAGGCCCACCGCCCAAGGTCATCACTACGTTAGTCCGCCACTGTGTACCACCGAGTGAGGCCCCACCTTATAACCCATCCAAATGGACTACAATACACAACCCCTCTTATAATCATCGATCCCATGGATTTATATGAATCCGAATGAACTAGATTGTTGGATTGAGGGTTAATTTTTTATTATTTTATATAAAGCCATTAAATTCGTGGATGATGGATATAGGGGTTTGAGGTATTAGATTGACTTCAAAGCTAATATCTAAGTTAACCCCACTTGGATCTTTCGATCCCCATTGTCCCATGATTTACAGGAACCCAAGGCGTGCCCCACTCTGTGGTTTGCATTGTAGGATGGAAAAGACCGTATTCACAAAACCATTATTCATTATATAATACAGTAGAATTATATATTATAATAAATATGAGAATTGGGATGAGCCACGTATCATCCTAGTTTGGTCCTCAAATTGGCGGGGCTTATAAAATTTTTGAGAGCTGCTAAATGTACATTGGTTTTTGCTCCATGCACATTGGTACTCTTTGCTCCCCCAACTTACTCCATGCACACCTTATTTTGCCCAAAATGCCCTAACCCATGAAAATCCCATTCCTCTCTGCCCACCCTTTCTTCCCCTTAATTCTCAACTCTCCATCACACTTTACTAGAGAAGAAGATAGAGCAGTTACCGTCCCTCATTCTCAACTCTCCCTCACACTCCCTCACTCCCCCTAAACATTATCTTATCTCCCTCACTCATTTTCTTCTCTCTTCCTTATAGTCTCCTTTCTTCCCCACTCACTCTCATTCTCAAGCTAAAGCTCTCTTAAGGTAAATCACTCTCCTTCATTTCTCCGTTCTCATCCTTCTTATTTATTTTTCAGACAATGGATGTTTGTTGGCCTCTACAATGGTTATTTGGGCTTTTCCTTTCATCCCATCTCTTCCTCCCTCTGTCCTCCTCTACCTATTGTTTTTTTTTCCTCGGGACCACTCGACCACTCAGGGCCGAATCGATCCCATTTGTTTGGTTGCAAAGGAAAAAAAAGAAAAACGAACGACATGCATGAGTGTAAAGAAAAATGGGGGGTAAGTGGGAGATGAATGGGAAGAAGAGTGGGAAGAGTGACATGAGTGTGAGAATAATAAGAAGAGTTGCAGAGGTTGAAATGGGATGGACTTGCACGAAATGGGAGGAAAGTAGATGGTTTAGAAGAAGGGTGTGTGTGTGTAAAGAGCAACTAAAATTGCATAGATTTTGAAATCTGTCCTTTTTCGTCATTACTCTTATGGGTATAATGGTCAATGAAATATTAAGTGTGTAGAGAGCCTAAAAAAAACAAGGGTAAATTAGCCACCGGTTCCTAAGCACGGTCTTCTAAGGCATCCAGTGCAACAACTTTTTCTCTAATGTCTATAGTCCAGACAGCTGGAGATATTTTGGTGAGAGGTCCCTAATACGCCACGTCATATATTTTCATGACTAATTTGCCCCTTTCAACCCTCATTTCTAGGCTAAGTTATCTCTTATTCTCTGTTGTCCTAGAGAATTCCTTCCATCTTCTTTTTTCTCATTTTTTTCATTTTCTGTTCCTTTCCATGGTTATAGAGTACCATTGCAGAGCATCTTCCGTCGCCACCATGACTTCTGATTCTCTCTCTTTCATTTATTCAAAGATAGAAACGGTTTTACTTTTTCTTACTCTTTCATCTGAAGTCTCTTCCAAATCTCTTTCTCTCTACAACCAATTTGAAATAGAGCAGTTCGTTCTTTTGCTTGTTTTCCCTCTCTCTCTTTTCTCGATTGGATCATGGTCATCAAGTGTTCTTGTTTTGGATTTCGGTTTTTATTAGAATATGATTTTCCGTATTCTGACTTTTGGTGTCGCCGAACTCAGATAAATTTAACAGAAACTCTGATAAACTGGACAAAAAGTCAGATAAATTTGCCAAAACTCAGATAAATTTATCTGAGTTCTGGGCAAACTTATCTGAATTTCTGGAAAAACTCAGATAAATTTATCTGAGTTTTGAACATCTTTTCTGAGTTTCGAACAAATTTATCTGAGTTTGGACCAAAGTAAATTTATCCGAGTTTGAAAAAAATTATCTTAGTATCAGAGAAACTTGGTTTTCTCTTGACTTGAGGTAATCGAGGACTTTGTTCTAGCCATTGTCGACATAGAGTTGAGCATAAAGGATAGATAAAATCAGAGAAGAACGAAATCAAAGACCCTTTTAGGTTTTTAATTTTTTTTTTTTAAATTATCTTGTACATCTTCATTTTAGGAATGGAAGAAGTATTTTATCCGACCTTAAAGTGAAGATGATTTAGATGATCGAGGTCTTATTTTGCTTCGT
The DNA here is from genome assembly GCA_012931725.1 of Litsea cubeba. Classification (NCBI taxonomy): domain Eukaryota; kingdom Viridiplantae; phylum Streptophyta; class Magnoliopsida; order Laurales; family Lauraceae; genus Litsea; species Litsea cubeba. The sequence goes on from CM022948.1 coordinate 54,823,390, forward strand.
CTTCGCTTTCGCTTTCGGATGAATGTGGTTTTTACTTCACTGAAATGGTTTGAAGTAGTTTTAAGCGGAGCCTTTATGCTGACGTGTATATGGGCATTTTTGTCTTTTTCACAGGGTCATTTTAATGAGAGGACTGCCGCCGCTACAATAAAAGTTCGTGGACATTAGGCTTTAAATCGGAATGATAAGGGACCTACCGCCAAAAGCCCCAAAAAATAATATGATAATTGATAGCAAGTCAAGGGAGGTTTTAGTAAATAAAAAAAATTACACATGGGTTTCTTTGACATTATCAGACAAAATATGGGTGCCTCTTGGAAGAGGGAGCTGCAATTTAAATTGGCCTTTAAACCCTAACCAGTCCTCCCATCCCCAAGAAATTAGGGCAATCTTTCTACATACTTCCATCTTGGGACATACTTCCATCTTCGGGCAGGAGTGAGGAGAGAAAGACCAGGGCTTCTCTTTCCTGTCATTTCTTCACCTTGAAAGAGAGACAGGCAACGATAACAAGAAGAAGATCTACTCCATACGTCCTTCCACTTCAACCTCCAATGGCGCGCTCCAACTGTGCCAGGCTCGCCTACTGGTGCGCTCGACGGTCTCTCGTCTCGAAGCTTGCCGAAGACTCACCCATCATCGTAACTGTCCATCATTCTCTACATCTCCCCGCCATTCTTCTCTCGGTTTCCTTCCTCTGATTCTCATCCACCCGTTTGGATTTTCGTTCATTTCTCGAGTTGCAGGATTCCTCGCATAGACCAAGTCATCGGGGATTTCTCTCAGCAGCAACCTGCAATTCTCATGGGAATTCCCAAACAGGTTTGGGTTTTTGATATTTTGTCGTTTCAATTTCAGAGGCCGTTTTTTGTGTGTAAAAGGATCCGATTTTCTGTGTTTTCCGTTCTTTCACTGTTTGGTGCAGTTTTTTCTATGCGGAGAGTAGGGAAAGTTGGGTTTTTTTTTTTTACTCGACTCCCTGAAACCATTTCTTATGGGCACAAATGCATCTTTATTCTTTAGTGTAAAGATAAATTAAGGTGGATGGATGAAAAGGTGAAAATGAGAGTGGGTTCAGTTGCGAAAAAAAAGAGATTTTTTTTTCTTCAAATTATTGTGTAGACGTTTACGGTTATATTCCATTGAGAGGGATCAATCATCCATGAAAGGTAACTTTTTTACAACCACATGGGAACCCCAATGAGAAATCCAACTTTCTTACACTCAGTGCTCTCGCACTTAGTGATCCCCCATCAATTGGCACCCGCCCTAATTTGACAGTAATTCACTCGCCCTAATTTGACAGTAATTCACTCGCCCTAATTTGACAGTGATGTGAATTATAGTCGCTGTTGGACTAAATTTCAATGAAATATATAACTTTAAGAAGCCATCAAAATTTAAGGTCCAGAAATCAATAGCTGTTATGATCTGATTTAGATGATTTTTGCTCAATCATATTCATAACGAGACCTTTCCACCACACTATCCTCCCATGATTGAGATGCATCTAAGTGGAGTCCCACCTAAGTCTAACAGTTTAACCTTTCGGGCATACCTCTTAGCATAATGTAACCCTCTTATCATAACATAATTCACACACATTTATTTACTTGTTTGGAGGACTTCTGTCTCTGATATTTCTTTTATTTTTCAATGTATGATGCAGTTAAAGATAAAAATGGGATACAGGTTGGAGCTATACGCTGTGATTGGTCTGCGAAGAGGTGGATTCATGCCACAGGTAATTGAATACGTTTAGCTAGTATATAGACTCTAACAAATGTGATTTTTTAAAATATTTCTAAAATGTCCAGGTATGCTTTAATGTCACCTAATTTTATGGTGCTTAACTAACTATCAACAAAAGTTTAACCAAGAACCTTTTGATATGCCTTCGTGGTATTAGATGATGTTTTCTTTTTCTTGGATCTTAACAATTAGATTTTTTTAATCTGCATTTTCATCTTGTTTAGGACCACATTCGATGGCCGTTAGAGATTATTATGAGGTGCTTGGCGTAAGCAAGAATGCAAGCCAATCAGAAATCAAGAAAGCTTACTATGCGGTGAGTGTTGGGATTGAATGTCTATATGCATCTTGTAGAGTGTTTAATTCAATTACTTGTGAATATAGAAAATTCTTTATTTACCTTGTTTTGGAAGGCAAAGAAATCTTACACCTTATTTACGTGGTTAACTTAAGCTTATGCCCTTAAACAATGGATGTTTGTCACATCACACTAATTGTGGCATGTCTTTCTAAAATGATGCTTGTTATAGCAATGTTAAAGGCATATGGTCTGATCTTGGATTGGGTGATGCCAAAGATTCTCCTCAATTAGACAACTCTTAACATTTGCACCTTTTGAGTTGGAAAATGAATGATCGTGGAAGTTGACAAACTATTTGAATGGTTGTGGCATTCAAATTCAACATGTGCCATATTTATCTAATTCACGACACTTAATGGTCCCTTAATTGATGGTCCCTTCCAAACTGCCTTTTGTTGATAGCATTTGAGTAATATTGCATTGAGCATTACAAAGGACCCTCCATTGGCCTACCCATTCTATTATCCCGCTTTGGTTTTTGTTTTTCTGCCATCCGTCGTCAGTCATGCCTTGGCATGTGAGTTCCATAAGCCCAAAGGAGGCTTGTTTCCAGACAAGCAAGTGGCCTCTGAAAAAAAAAAAGAAAGTAGGGATATGTTGTTGGTGGAACTTTTACAAGTTATTTATGGAAAGTGGACTGTGTACATTTCGTTCCGTTGTCTCTTATCAATTTTTATCAATCAATAATGTACAGCTGTTCCAATTCAATTTTATGGGCCAGTTGGTGAAATCATACACTGTCACCAATGCTATACAAAGTTGCAGAAGGAATGTTGTGGAATGTCTTACAGAAAATGTTTTGTATGAATATCATTGATTTTCTGGGGCTCCTCTTGGATCGATTGATTATAAAGAATCAACATAATCTGACACTGACAATCCTAACCATTTTGCTTTTGAGTTAGAAAATGGACAGTTTTATGCAATTGGTTAACATCTCAAGCATCATCATCACCACCACCATCAACAAAGCCTTATCCCAATAATTTGGGATCGGCTAAATGAGTTCTGCCCAAAACTACAATTAAAAACTCCAGCCACCTCTCTTTCTCTGTGTGTGTGTGTGTGTCTTTCCCTCTTTCCTCTCTCACGCACATCACACACTCACTGAGAGTGTATCTGTAAAATAGAGAAATTCTCCACGTAGAAAAAGGTACGTGTCAGACAATGTGACCCTGTGTCTAGATAAGGAAAACATGATGCAGGCTAGACCATGGGTTGGCCAACCCATTGAGCCCAATCCTTAGGCCCAACGGGACATCCATTAAATTAGGAATCTTATTTAGAGAGTTGATTTATTTAGAAGTATTTAAAATTAGGAGTTATTTAATTTGGATTGTTAGGCAAGTTAGTGATTTAGTTTCCTTTACTGTTTAGGAAAGTCTTGGTGTCCAAGATACAAAAGGGTTGATCCTACTCTATATATATGGATGGACATCCTCATTGTAATTCATGCTTAATATTATCTATCAAACTTTCTGAGTTTTATCTGAGTTTTCTCTTCATTGATGGTGTATACCATTATCGTGGGTGTGCCCTAATGGCTGAACCCATCTCTGGATGTGATCAATCCCTTGGGAGATTGATCTATGTTTCGATCGAGGATTGATGGCTGTGCCAAAACACCTATTCATCTTTATCATAGTGAAGCCCATCTACTTCTGGTCGTCTTTGTGAGTTTTGTTTTGCCGCTTGACCCTATTCAATGCAATTCTTCAGTTACTCTCCAAAGTAGGGATGTAAATGGGTCGGTACCAGTCCGGGTCCATGGTGGAACCGGAACTATTTCAGAATCGGTTTCTTGGTTCTGGAACCGGAACTGTTAATGAGAAGATGGAACCGGAACTGTATATGGACAGGTTCCGGGTCTAGGTAGAGAATGGTATGAAAAAAAGCCTTAGTTTTAGGAGAGATTCTTGAAGATTGAGGTAATATGTCGGTCCACGGGTCGGAACCAAGGTGGACCCAGACCTGGACCCATTTACTTATCGGGACGGACTTAAACAAGGATTTAAACCCGGTTTTTAACGGGTCGGAACCTCTAGGTAATCGGAGAATCGGGGACCCATTTACATCCCTACTCGAAGTGATATCTTACTCACTATACTTTTTTTTTTTTTTTTTTGGTTAAACCTCACCCTTTCACTTGCGGTCTTGAATGTCCCGCTTCTCCTAGTACTGCACACTAGTACCTCTTCTATTTGTCTCACTGGAGCAATTTTTCTGTAGCAGTTTACTATTGCTGTAGAAAAACTGACACTTTTGATTATGAGCGCCTCTAGCGGTTGACGATTACTTCAAATATATAGCCTGAAAAACTCTCTAAAGCCCTAGGAAACCTTCTCTAATAAGTCTCTAAAATGTTTAGGAGTCTTAAACAAAGTTTCTATAGCAATTAACATAAAACTATGTAGAGAAATTCAAGATAACCATCAATTGTTCTGTCTCCAGGTCGTCACTGCATTCTTGTAAATAATTGGCTGTGGGGCTCACATGGGCCACATGATCATGAAACTGACTGAAGGGTCTTGGAGTGAAGGTTTGGACAAACCTTTTGATGCCTCACTTGTTTGGATTGGGTTAGACTGGCCCACCTTCAAATTATTTGGAAGAATGCCTCACTTGAGAACTTATACTCACATTCAGAATTTTTTAAAATCTCAAAACAGTCCCTAAACTTCTTCTTTTCTCCAAAACAGCCCCTGTTTGACATTATTAACCTAAAATTTGGGCTGCTTAGGGTCCAAATCCTTGTCAACTCTTTTCGGGACCCTTTCCGACCTTCTTGTGATGCCTAAACTGCTCCACATAAGCTTCTATGACTGAAAATTCTCGATCTAAAATCCATTCTGCATCAGTGTTATATTCAATTATACATATGAATCTTCCTCATTTAAGTTAGAGTTTGAGTTGTATTGGTGTGGCCCACTGGGGTTTGAGTTGGGCGTTTATACTGTAAGTTTGAATTGTTGGAGTTAAAAGAACTTGAAGGTCATGTTATTGGGATAATAATTGTTTCTATTTCATTCTACCTTCTTTATATGAGATGAGTTGTAATTGTTGTCTATAAATATTTTTGAGCAACAAGAGAAGGGAGGACTGTTTTCTTAGCAATAATTCTTTTGGAAGGTTTCCATGTGTAACCAATATTTCGAGTTGGGTCTCTATGCACAAGTCATAAACTAAGCTCTCCTAGTGGAATGGGTGGAGAAAGCCTCAGCAGAGGCAATCTCTACAAGGTCCATAGTAATCCCTTTGAGCTCTAGCAAAGTAATTGACATCACACTCTGTATTTGACTCGAATGCCTTTCTTCTAATTTCCATTTACTGTTCGTGTGTTTTCTTGTCTGACTAATTACCATAATTTGTGAGCAACATACACCATAGGACTCCATCTTATATATCTACTTACTCAAGCAAATAAATGTTGACTCAAAGTAGACTCGTGAGTCCTGATACATACCACACTCCAACAGCTAAATCAAATGTGGCCTCACAAGCTGTTTTCATGTTTGTGACTTCCCGCTTATGTCTTTATGATTTAGATATTCTCTTTATCGCCTTCTCCAAAGAGACTTTCTTGATATTCTCTTTATATTCATCTTTTCTTTTGTGTTCACCAATTTATCACCTCAATATTATTGGGTGGCGCAGCGGAAAATACTTGTGATCGATGATCTCACGATGCCCAATCACAAACCATCAAGTAATCACATATGAACACATCAAGATTTACGTGGTTCGGCAAGATTGCCTATGTCCACTGGAAAGAGTAAGAGTTCTTCGTCCACACTCTCTCTCTCTCTCTCAATCTAGGGTTAGGGTTACAACATATCATTATACATATCGCCTTTCTAAGCCCTAAGAAAGCCATCATACAGAATGACTAAAATACCCTTGAACCCCATGATATAGTCAACCCAAATGACCTTTTGGTTAACATGAAATACAAGACATGCCCAACAATCTCCACCTTGGCTTGGATTTCGTCAATCCTCGGGCCACCTTGAAGATACTCGGTAATGTCTTCATTCCTCTCGTACCTCGCTGAAACCCCCCACACCCGCTACGACACCTCCTAAGCCCAGGGTGCACAGACGATCTCAATATTGTCCGGTGTCAATCAAGTCCAAGCGAGACCTGACCTTTCCCACAATTGTTTCCTTTGATCTGAAACCCCCCTCCCATCTTGATTTTCTGAAGTGCCCTCCATTTGTTGCCTTCTTTGCATGCATTATCCTTGCAATATAATGAACCTCCACTTCCAACCATCAAGGACAAGAGACTTTCTTCCCGAGTCTGGATCTCATTGGCGCCTTGTGAATCCTTCATTACTTTGTATCCATCCAGATGTTTTTCCCTTCGATCCTACAATTGTTGTCGTTTTGTATATGGGTTTTGCCCTTCGCTCCATGACAAATCAGAACCCAATTGCCTTTTTTTCTGAGGAAACTTTCGCCTTTCACACCTTCATGGATTACCGCTAGATGATATCTTTGAAGACCCTGTCATTCTGTCTTCTGATGATTTCTTTGCACCAAGCTCTACCTAACTCCATCTGGACAATGTGTTTCCTGACACTTTCCTCCCACTGTGAACTAATGCTAGAATTCATAGTACATGTATCTGTGCTTTCTGCATCGCACCTTTCCTGTCTGTCAAACCGTCAATCCCTTTTGTTCACTATGTAGATATCGTTGCTACAAGTACATAGGATAAAAAACCAAATCACAAATTAGAGCCCAGATGATCCTGAAGTTCTGCGATTGAAACTGACAATTCAATGTGATCAAATTTGCACGGTGACTACTGTTGCTCCTTCCCGTTCTGCTGAGGCTCTATTGCTGCAGGGACTGGGCTATTGGGCTCTGCTACTGGGCTGGTATCCACATAAGTCGGACCTGACATGATCCAACCCAGGACTAGAGCCTGACACTGCCCAGATCCTTACTATTACGCAGAGAGGTGTAGAGGCGGAGACTGTGCCTGGTTGCTATTGCAGCACCGAACCCGAGGCACCATCAAGCCGCCAGCCAATAGACGACGGCCGTCGATCAGCTGCAGCTTACCTGCTAGTCTATGTCATAGTTTGAGCAATTCGGACTCAAATTCGCAGTTTGCAATTCGACACTTACTCCAATTCGAAAATTCGATGGGGGAAGGTTCAGTTAGTTCAATTTTTAATTCGCTTGCTTCGTAGTTTGAGTTGGATGAAATCGGAAGGCTAATTCGACTATATAATTTGATGTAGTTCGATATGATTTGTAAGTCCATTCAATATATACATCAATATTTTTTTAGAAATTGGATACTTTAATAGTAGATAAATAATGACATTTCACAAAAACTATGAGCAAATAAATGCTTAAAAACAATCCGTAATTTTCTTATTTATATTATGAATCAATAAACTTCTATCATTTAACTATCCATATAAAATAAATTAAATCCTAAACTCCCAGTAAAAACAAGATACAAAATGTCAAACACCAAAACAGGAAACGAAAGTAAGATAAAATAAAAATTCATCAGTTCTAAAATAGCTCTAAAATGGAAGTATGAAATGAAAGTCTTCATTCTCAATGCCTTTTCTCTTTGTCATGAGATGGAAAAATGAGTCCATATGATGAAATACTTCTTTGTCGGGTAGGTGGATGTGATGGCAAAAGAGGACCAAGTGGCTTCAATGTTAAATATGCCACTTGGTCGGGATTTGACGCTACTCTGGTTACGATTTTGAAGTTGAGGCACATTTAGAAGACCTAAGGTGGCAATAGATTTTGATACAAAATGGGTTTTTTATCCAATTTTTGTATTGGCTGAAGTCTATATGGCACAAATCAAGCATCCCAAGAGAGCCTGCAAGGGACCTGACAAGAATTGGTGAAGAATTGGGCTGTAAATAATCCCAATATTGAAGAAAATCAGTTTTCAAAGACTATTCTAACATAGCATTGAATAAAAGGGAAATTTTTGCAGTTTCTTTAAGAATTTCCAGACATGAGCAAGTCATCATGTGCTGCAGTTTTGGGTCTACAGTTTGGTGGGTCAAACTGGACCCAATCGAAGAAAGGAAGTCAACATAAGGGTCGCCCATGAGCCTACTTAAAGATTAGTGGACCTGATCTTTGATAAGATGGTCCATGTAGGGCCCACAGCCATGCTTGACAGAGATAGCAAAGTCGATTTTTAGTTTCAGAAATTCTGCATATTCCTCTTTATTTCTTTCTATCCCCTTGCATGTTTGGGTAGGAAACTTCTAGTAAGAATTATATTGATTCTTCCTTCCCTTTGGTTGTGTGGGACTATTGGAGAATCGGAAAGGCTTCCATGGTCAGTTCTTTTGGGTAACTTTTGCATTGTTCCATGCTCTTTAATATTTTCCAATCTTTGTAGTAGACTGCCCACATGAGTAGTGGCTGGATATTTTCTGGTATTTTGATCTTGGGCCCTTTGACTGTCCGATTGTGTCAAATCGGGACCTGCATCAGATTTGAATGAATAAAGAAAAGCTTATCTACACGTTTAGTGGTAAAGCTTGTTTCTTTTAACATTGTGGATGAATGAGTATGTACTCCAGCTCCTCTCCATACATGATGTGTTGACAGGTTGTGAAAGAACCAAAGAACTTTTATAGCTATCTCTGCTAGCTTTGGCGTCTTCTCACATCCATATGTTGACCACCATTTTATTTGTGACATAGGCCCCATTTGGTATCGTGCCAATTGGGTGTTCCCATGTTCCATCGAGATAAGGCGAAAGAAAACTTGTTTGGAAAGTATTAAATACCATTCCACATATTGAATCCTTTGGAACGTTCCCAAAAAAGCAGTCCCGCCAGAGTAAGAAACCAAAAACGATAAGTTTTCGTCTTTTTGTATAACCTGCTGGCAAGATTGCATCTCCAAAATTTTTCGCGTTATTAACTCGATATAAGCCATGCTCGACCATGTTCTAAATCCGCTCCAAATGCTCTGACGTATAGCATCTCTGGTATGTCCCATCCTCCTCCCTTCTTTGCACCTCTTTCTCTATCTCTAATGTTCGATTGCAACAGCCATTTCTAATGATTCCTATTTCCTACGAACAAAAATCGTACCCCTTTTTTTTGTGGTAAATATCTTACCCTTGGAACGTGGGTTCCTTGTTGCAGGATCTCTGGTATGAGAAAGGATTGTTTGCTGGATGAGAAGCAACAAGAACAAAAATCATACCCTTGGATGGTGGGTTCCCTGTTGCAGGATCATACCCTTGGATCGTGGGTACCCTGTTGCAGTTGCAGGACCATACCTTGGATCGTGGGTACCCTGTTGTAGGCTCTCTATTACCTCACCACCCAAGCATACTGTCCCAATCTCTGCTGCATACTGGTTTGGCATTGCCTATACCAGCCTTTCGTCAGTTATCTAGGATCTAAATCACACGTCTGGATGTTCTATTTTTATCAATAATGTCCTCTCTTCTGCATACTGGTCTGTCATTGCCTATATCTCTCCCAATTTCATCAATAACATCCTCTCTGCTGCATACAGGTTTTACCACAGGTCATAAATGTTTGAATGTTCTTGATTAACTTAGCTTTAGTGGTCATTTGGAAAATATTAAAATTATTATCTTATTTTATGTTTTAGAGATTATTTATATGTCGGAATATTCGGTAAACCTCTAATTATAATTTTTATTTTCAGAGCTTATTTACATATTAATATTTTGAACCCTAAATTAATAAGCTAAGTGGGCTACTTATTTTTGTCAAGTTCTTTTTTAGTTAAAGCGAATGGAGATGGCTAATATAAAACTTGCAAGTTTTTTGGACCAAAATGACCACATAAAATCTTCAATATGATCCAAATTGTGGGTGGATTCTATATTATAATTACAAGTCTAAATTGACCCCTAATTACCAGAATTTCTAAAGGTGGGTCCCATGTTCACAATCACAAAAGTAGGCCCTGCATTTTAATTTCTAAAAGTTCTTCACATGTTCCTAATAACAATTTGTGGCCCCACATTTTAAATTCCTATAAAGGTGGGCCGACATTGTAAATTCTATATGGGCGGACCCCGTGTTCTTACTAAAGTGGGTCCAACATTGTAAGTCTAAAGGTGGATTCCATGCACAACGATTCCTACATGGGATTGTAATTCCTATAGGCGGGCTCACATTTTAATTCCTAAATGGCGCTCATGTTATATTCCTATATGAGTGGGCACTGCCATTTTCTTAATATTTAAGATGAATTTATTAACATTCATATTAGATTTAAGGTCAATATTGTTGAGAAATATGATTTTCTTAATTCTATTTCTTACAATAAAATTGTTATGTTGTTACCGAACTAGTTTTGCATAGCATGTTCTCAATGGAACAAATTAATACAATGTTGCCAAACAAGTTCTGCACATATTGGTCTCAACACAACCTAGTCTGAGCACAGAATTGGGAACAAGGCAGAAACGATGCCAAACGGGGCCATTGTTACTGCATCCAACTTTACTGTAGGAAGTCCATAAACACCATTTTTAGAATGGAATATTGCGTATTGAGCCCTCAATTTAGCCTTAGCATCATTATCGTGTAGATGCAACAATTTGCAAAACAATTTATTGAATGTGTTAGCCTCTTAGGTTATCAAAAACATAATAATGAAATATCTGTATAAATTTAGAGTGAAAATACTTACATTAGTTAAGTCTTTCAAATGCTTTCATCACTCCCTTTATGACCTCTTTATCTTGGTTTGGGGGCTTTCTTTTCTCACCACTAGGTGCTAATTTAGCAAGATAAGACAAATCATAAAATCGGGGATCCAAGACATTGCACACCGCCTTGTGATTTAGGGATTGAGTGTCTTCAACTTTGCTTCAACTGATATTAAATAGCTATTCTTTCTCTTTAAAGCTGAATGTTGGTCGGAAAAAAAAATCTGTCAATTCTGGCCTTAGGAGAAGCCACATCAGCTTCTTGGGGCCCATTTGTTAATGTGTCCTTTGAAAACACATAAGATGTGCCCTTTCAGTAAAATGCGTCTCTTGGGCCCATTTGTATGGATGTGACCCAAATTCCCAATTCAAAGGGATGCCTTCCAACGCTAAAATTAAGGTTATTTTCAAAGTTTTTATATAGTATTCAAAGTGAGCAAAATTGCATACGAATTCATTATTTTTAAGATGAAACGTGTATGCTGACGTGGATCAAAGGAAGAAAGGTTTGATTTTCATAAATTTTTGGTTGATTTGAATTTTTTAATTATTTTGTTATAAATGGATTTATATGAAAGGGATTTAGTTTTAATATATTATTCAGGTCCATGAGACTTAACCTGTGCATCGCACAGGGGCTTCCTGCTAGTTTTAATGATTTGAGTTCTAATCTACTTCTAAAACCTATTTTCTTTGTTTCCTTTTTATTTAACTTTTCTTTTAATGTAAATCACTCCTCTCTGTTACAAACTTCTAATAGAAAATAAGTTATGTTTTTCAGTGATTTTGACTTCTGTTGGAAGTCTCCTACTTAAAAAAAAAAAAAAGACTTTCCCATTTTAGGAAATACAAATGGGTCAAATTGCAACAAACTCAACATTTTACAAAAACTGAAAATCGCCGAATGGAACTGTGATTTGTTCATTACGAATTGTACATGATTCAAATCCATGGAGACCGAACTAGGTAATTATGATCTGTTTAGCCCTGGGGCGGGAACATGGGCGGTCAAAACCTCCTATTTCTTCTACTGTTACAACAGCAGCCATCTGTGGACAGTGGCGCGGCTAACAATGGTGATCTGCAGTGCCTCTTCTTCGATTTTGTTTGGGCCCACCTTGGATTCCATATCTGATCTCTCCCTTTCTGTAAAGCAGAATCCGAGAGGTTTGTTTCTCGATTTCAAGAAACCCAAACCCTCTGATTTCTCGAAGATGAGTTGGAATGGAACGGAGAGAGCCTCGTCTGTCTCCTTCTCCGGCTGCAGCAAGTGTAGATACTTGTCTAATGTCTGTGTTTGTCATCTCTGTAATAACCGAACCACCTCTGCAATAACCCACCAAAGATTTGGATGGTTTTCTCGAACCTCTTATACCAATCGAACCCTCTGTGCAATAGAACATATCCGAACCTCAGAAAATTCTACGACCCTCTGTCTTCGATTGGAATAAGGATATTGGTTGTGGCCCACCCGATTGTCTTATTCCTTTTCGTCAATCTGAGATAACAAAAGCACCTCCTTCCTCGATTTGTTCGGCAATCGGCAAAACTGAGCACCTCCCTTAGTCTAATCCATGAAGATGGATCTGAGCCTGATTCACTGATCCTTGTCTTCGTCTTTGATCAAGAATGTAAGGGTATCTTCGATCCAATACGACCTTGTTCTTGTGCAGTGACCAAAAGGCACCAATCTATTTCCTGACCGTTCTCTGCCCCTTCTTCTTCTTCCTTAACCCACGCACAATCTAGGGTTTTCTCATATATAGATCCGTCGATTGCACAACCTAAGTGATCTCCATCTCTCTCAAATACCACTTGTTGGGTGGCACAGCAGAAAATACCTACAATCGATGATCTCACGATGCACAAACACAAACCATCAAGCAATCACACATTAACACAACAAGATTTATGTGGTTGAATAAGATTGACCTACGTCCATGACAAAGTGCAAGAGTTTTTCGTCTATTTTTTTCTCTCTCAATCCAGGGTTAGGGTTACAACATATCATTATATATATCCCCTTTCTAATCTCTAATAAAGCCCTCACACATAATGAATGACTAAAATACCCTCAAACCCCAAGATACAGCCTGGTTAGCCCAAACGACCTTCTGGTTAACCTGGAATACAAGACATACCCCAACAAGTTGTTTTCATGTTCGTGATTTCCCTGTATGTATTTATGATTTAGATGTTCTCTTTATCAGATGCTCCAAAGAGACGATTTAGATATTCTCTTTATATCCTCTTTTTTCTTTAGTGTTCAAATTAATTGCCTCAACACTCCGACATATACCTTCTCTAGATCAATAAAAGAAAAAAAAACCTTCGTAAATTTCTCTTCTTCCTTTACTTTTTCATGAGTTGTCTTACAAGGAAATGTCCTATAGTGGACCTTCATAAATCTGAACTAGTTCTCTGAAATGCTAAATTCTTGGCATAGGCATTACTTTGTTATTCTCTTCTAAAAGCTTCATTATATGACCCATAAGCACAATAGCTCTATAATTGGCATGGTTCCCCTTATTCTTTTAGAATGTACCCACTGTACTTTTTCTTCATTTATCGGGAAAATTTTGGTGACCAATTTGGTTAACCAATCAACCCTAATTTTTTCCATTTGCAATTTAACCGCCTATCGGTATACCATCTGGACCTGGAGCTCTATTTCCCTTCATTCTATCTAAGGTAGATTTCTCTTCTAATCTAGAATTCTGCTGATCACTCCTTGTAACGACCAGGGCTCGTTGTCCGCATGATATTGTCCGCTTTGGCTCACGGGATTTCAACCCAATCTTGCCGCACGGTTTTAAAAGGCCTCATGCGGAGTTAAGGCCAGGTCACACACATGTATACCCAAGATCAGGACTAGCATGTTTCTGATGTGGGACTTATGCACCACTGCATACCCAGTCCTTTAGAGTTCCCACCGACCTCTCTCTAGGCGGATGCTTGCCGGAACCAATGCCCTTCTAAAGGGGGGCCACAGGCGTGATATAAACCCCCCCCCCCCCCCCCCCCCCCCCCCCCCCAATTGGAAAACAGAGCCGTCTTTGGCTTTGATACTTGTAATGACCTGGGCCCGCTGTCCACATGATATTGTCCGCTTTGGCTCGGGATTTCAACCCAATCTTGCCGCACAGTTTTAAAAGGCCTCATGCGGAGTTAAAGCCGGGTCACACACATATATACCCAAGATCAGGACTAGCATGTTTCCGATGTGGGACTTATGCACCACTGCATACCCAGTCCTGTAGAGTTTCCCCCGCCCTCTCTCTAGGTGGATGCTCGCCGGACCCAACACCATTCTAAAGGGGGGGCCACAGGCGGGACACTCCTTAATTTTGTTCAAATCATCATATGCTTTATTCACATCCTGTATTTTTAGAAGGTCTTTAAAATGTCTTCCATCTAATTATGACCTCTCTTTCTTTTATATGATTATCATACTATGTACTTCATCATCAAAGCCTTGTCCCATCATAATCATACTTTTCTTTCTTTTATATGATTATCATACTATGTACTTCATCATCAAAGCCTTGTCCCATCATAATCATACTATGTACTTCTTAATTTTAAAAAGATGTCAGAACATGTTAAAATGTAGTTCAGTAGTAACATGTTAAAATGAAGGATGGTGGAATTCTTGTTAGTTTCCTTCATTTGACATATGTCTGTTCGGAATGATTTTTTTTATTAGAATAAACAAATGTTATTAGAAAAGAAGCTTATGTGAACTGTTCGCCAAAAAAGAAAGAAGATCTCATGTCAACAAGAGGATGACAACAACAAACAAAAAAATTGATAAAAGAATAAAGATGTGAAGAGCATCATACACATTTAAATATAAGTAGACTACTTTTTTTTTATTGTCACTGGCTTATGTAATGCGTAAACACTTTGATGAACACTTCAGGCATAAATATTCTTTTATTATTCTTTTGGGTGTTTTTGCAGCTTGCAAAGAAGCTCCATCCTGATACAAATAAAGATGATGCTGATGCTGAAAGAAAGTTTCAAGAAGTTCAGCGTGTTTACGAGGTGCTTTTCTTTTATTTTTTAATTACATTATTTTAGTTGTATTTTTTAATGAAGACTTGATAATGGTCTAGCCTTTCTACGTAATGAAAAGAGTTTCTTGCTATTTTGTGTTGCAGGTTTTAAAAGATGAGGAAAAGAGATCACTTTATGATCAGGTGCGTTTATGTACTTCCCATCACACTTTTATATTGAAATGCAACTTATATATTTTGACTCACTATTTTTTGGTAATCAGTTATACTTATTGGCCGCTTATCAGGGAGATCTTCAGTGCATGAACCATCCATGGCGGGGGCAATAATGCCAACAACTTGGACAATAAACTGCTTACTCTACTCTCACAAACTAGAAGAACCTTTCCAATCCTCATCTTTACAAATCTAGCGTTCTAAAAACAGTTATAGCATTAGGAGATTCGCTTTTCGCGAGTAGCTCTCCAGAATATGAACTTTGAATTCTCCGCAATGACAAATACTTCCACATTATTATTCTATGACCAATGAAGGCCACCTTGATAAAGCTATTCTCATTACGCAAAACTTCCCCCCATTCCAGTTGTCCCCAGTCACTTCACCTCTTAAGCTCCATCGACATTGAATTTAAACATTTGGTAGGAGGAATCAATCTTTGGAGTATGTTGGGGTATCCTTGACATAGCCGATCCCAAGCCTATATTGGGGTATCCTTGACATAGCCGGTCCTAAGCCCGGACAAAGGAGGAGGAGGGGGGGTTGTGCGTTAGGTAGCCGATAGCCAGCACAATACTCAGTCGGATTTCTTTATGGATTTGAGACCTAATGAAATTTCGTGGGGGCGTCCCCTACTTAGCGACGCGCTGTATGGTCCGGGTACAGTGATAAGTGAGCAAGGACCGCTACATCGGCGCCCGGGTGCAGTGCTAAATAGGCAAGGGTCCTCACACTTTATTGGACGAGTGTGGCTACATCGGCGCCCGGGTGCAGTGCTAAATAGGCAAGGGTCCTCACACTTTATTGGACGAGTGTGGGGGGTAAGGAAGCTAGTCCAAAATAGAAGGCTGAGATTGGGTACTTGGAACATTGGGAGCCTAACTGGGATACTTATGGAAGTGGTGGATACAATGGAAAGGAGACGAATCGCAATTGCTTGCTTACAAGAAACAAGATGGGTGGGACACAAAGCTAAAGAGATTGAGAGGACTGGGTATAAGTTATGGTATACGGGACTTAATAGATCGAGGAATGGGGTCGGCATAGTGGTAAACAAGGACTTAAAGGAAGATGTGGTTAATGTAAAGCGCTATGGAGATGGGATTATTGCAATTAAGTTAGTGTTAGGAGAAGAGATAGTGAATGTAATTAGTGCTTATGCCCCCCAGGTGGGCTTAGGAGATGGACATAAGGAGAAGCTTTGGGAAGACTTGGAAGGAGTGCTACTAGAGATACCCCTAGGAGAGATGGTCTTCATAGGAGGAGATTTGAACGGTCATGTAGGACGCAACGTAGACGGATACATAGGAGTACACGGGGGACATGGGTACGGTAATAGAAATGAAGAAGGGAATGATATCTTGGAGTTTTCAGTGGCTTATGATCTCATGGTAACTAACACCTTTTTTAGGAAGAGAGGAGCATTTGGTGACTTATAAGAGTGGCTCATCGAGGACACAAATTGACTTCTTCTTAACTAGGAAAAGAGACCGCTTAGCTTGTAAAGATTGCAAGGTTATACCGGGGAGAGCTTGACTTCCCAACATAGGTTGTTGATCATAGATGTGCAGCTACAAAGGTGGACTAGAAAAAAGAAGTTGTATAGATGCTCAAGGACTAAATGGTGGAACCTGAAAGGTGATAAGCAACTAGCTTTAAGGGAAAGTACTAGAGGAAGACATTTGGGCGATAGATGAGAGTGCAAATAATATGCGGGATAAGGTAGCAGAGTGTATTAGGAGGGTAGGGAAAGAAGTCTTAGGAGAATTCAAAGGAGGTGCTCCGGTTCAGAAAGAGGCATGGTGGTGGAGCGAAGCCGTCCAAGACAAGATAAGAGTTAAAAGAGAGTGCTTTAAAACTTAGCAAAAGAATCGAAATGAAGCGAACTTGTAGAGGTATAAAGAAGCAAAAAGATAAACTAAAAAGGCAGTTAGTGAGGCCGAGGCAAAGGCATTTGATGAGCTTTATAGGCGACTTGACACTAAGGAAGGCGAAAGAGAGATATTCAAGCTTGCTAAACCAGAGATCGGCGGACCAAGGACTTAAACCAAGTTAAATGCATTAAGGATGAGGATGAAAATGTATTAGTAAAGGAAGAGGAGATAAATGAGCATTGGAAGAGCTACTTCTATAAGTTATTTAACGAAAGCAGTAGTAGTGACATATAATTGGGGCAGCTTACCATTTTTAGAGAAGAAGGGAATCATATATTCTATAGGAGAATCAGTAGGGAAGAAGTTAAAGAAGTATTTAAAAGAATGAAGAATGGGAAAGCGGTTGGGCCAGATGGTATCCCTATTGAGGTCTGGAGGTGCTTGGGGGAGGATGTCATTAGTTGGTTGACAAAACTTTTTAATGTAGTGCTAAAGAGCAAGAAGATACCTAATGCATGGAGGAAAAATATTCTTATACCCATATAAAAGAACAAAAGGAGATATTTAGAACTGTGCGAACTACCGCGGGATTAAATTGATGAGCCATACGATGAAATTATGGGAGAGTTATTGAGAGAAGACTAAGAAGAACAACAAACGTTTCAGAGAATCAATTTGGTTTCATGCCTGGGAGATCAACCATGGAGGCTATCTTTCTCCTGAGGAGGTTAATGGAACAGTATAGAGAAGGTCAGAGAGATTTATATATGGTGTTCATTGACTTGGAGAAGGCCTATGACCGGGTTCCTAGGGAGATTCTTTGGAGAGTTCTGGAAAAGAAAAGAGTGTGTCGCATATATTGAGGCGATAAAGGATATGTATGATAGAGTCGTGACATCTATAAGGACGACTGGCGGCGAAACTAAGGAGTTTCCTATCACGATTGGTCTACACCAAGGCTCAGCGTTAAGCCTGTACTTGTTTGTCCTAGTTATGGATGAGATTACAAGACATATCCAGGATGAGGTACCATGGTGTATGCTATTTGCAGATGACATTGTTTTAGTGGATGAGACGAGAGAAGGAGTGAATGCTAAACTAGAATTGTGGCAGAAAACATTAGAGACAAAAGGGTTTAGGCTAAGTCGATGCAAAACGGAATATATGGAATGCAAGTTTAGTCAAAGTAGGATACCTGGTAACATAGAAGTAAGTTTGGGCACACAAAAGATTGTAGAGAAAGTAAACTTTAGGTACCTTGGATCTATAGTGCAACAGGATGAAGGGATTGATACTGATGTAAGTCACAGGATTCAGGCTGGGTGGAACAAATGGAGGAGTGCTTCGGGGGTCTTGTGTGATCGGAAAGTCCCCCTCAAGGTTAAAGGAAAGTATTATAAGGTGGCAGTACGACTAGCATTGTTATATGAATCAAAGTGTTGGGCAGTAAAGCATAATCATGTCAAGAAGATGGAAGTTGCGGAGATGAGAATGCTTAGATGGATGTGCGGGATCACAAGGAGAGATAGGATTAGGAATGAGGAGATTAGGGGCAAAGTAGGAATAGCACCGATTGGAGATTAAATGAGAGAAAATCGACTGAGATGGTTCGGCCATGTTAGAAGGCGTCCAACGGAGGCACCTGTTAAAAGGTGTGAAAGCATGGAGATTGCCAGGAGTAGGAGTGGGAGAGGGAGACCCAAGAGAAGTTGGAAAGAAACTATTAAACATGACCTTGCCCACATGGATCTAATAGAGGACATGGCCCCAAACAGATTTGATTGGCGTCGTCAAATCCATATAGCCGACCCCTGGTGGGAAAGGGTTGGTTTGGTTTGGTAGGAGGAATCAATCTGTTTTGACAGGGTCATTGCTTTGGTGCAATGGTAAAAGTCTAGGGTGCCATGCGTGATAACGCAGGTTCGAGACTTGCGAGCAGCCACTTTGTGAAAAATTGCCAAAGGTTAGGTTTGGCTTCAGTCCGGACCCTCTCAGGACCCTGCTTCGGCGGGACCGCACTGGATGATGACATTTTAATTTTTTCCACTCCACTTTCTTAGCATCACAGAATCTTTCCTTGTGGCAACCTATTTTATGACCCTCACCTTGATAAGGTCAAATACCCCCGTCAGTGTCCTTTCCTTGACTCGAGTTTCTTTTTTCATTCCTTTCCCCAAAGGAGTTTATATAATAGCTTCAATCACCGTCTTTTGTAAGATTTGGTCACTTCTATAACATGCCAGGATCCCAGTAAGTTGCAAGATTGCCCAGGGATATTGGGTTAATACCAAGGTAGACCGCATAGCATGAAAGATCTCCAAATCTTTATTATTGAAAACTAACATTAATATCTTGTCCTTGTGCAAAAGACATATTCTGGACTAATAATGAAGAAATTCTGCATTTGAGTTATCAACTGTGCATATATTGCATTCTACAAAACCAAAAAAAAAAAAAAAAACTGCACATATATTGCCTGCCCCACACTAACCAAGAAAGTCTGGTTTCCAGTGTTCGATTCTTTTGCAATCCAGTGTTCGATTCTTTTGCAATTAAGGGTCTTCTTCATTTTCTTTTCTTTTCTGTCTACGTTTTCTTTTAGCAGACATTTCATTCTTTTAACCTTTATTTCTCAACTATTTCTTGAGAACATCATCCACTATAAGTTGTTGGGGTTTTCTGTAGGCATTTACTGAATTCTTTTTTCTCTCTGTACTTCTGATCATAATAATGTGAATATTCCTATATGGGCTTTTTGCTAGGTTGGTCCTGAGCAATTTGAACAAGCCACAGCAGGAGGCGGACCTGATGCTGGTCCATTCGGAGGATTTGGTAACCCATTTGAGGACATTTTTGGTGGCGGCGGCGGTGGAATGAATGATGTATATACTTCCTCCTGGCCTGATTACTTACCAATTTTTCTGTTTTATCTTTTGATCAATTTTTATTTATTAAATAACTTTTTCATTCGTGAGGTCATTGGGTCTTGATGCATCTGAGTGTATACCGATAACTAGAGCATGAATACCCCCCATACAAATGGACCCATAACCTTTTTTTAATTCTAAATCAAGGGTAATGAAATAATTGGATCCTTTATTCATCTGATTAGAGTGACATCACTCTCTTTGGATTTTTATATTGAAGGACGATAGCATCTGGCCCATCTTCCAGACTGTCGCCTTTTTTCTTTTCTTCCTTTTTCTTTATCCTCTCTTGTCTACTCTTTAGTTCAAGCATGTCTAATCTGAAAGATTTTTGCTGCATCACCATTTTAAGGTTGGGGTCTGCTAGATGATTGGTGCATATTGTTGAAACATGTCTTCATCATTAAGGCCAAGTGCATTGGGGATGTGGTTCATATTTTGATGCAGTTGAGTTGTCTAATTCCTTTTTCCCTTCTCACGATTTTCTTGTAATTTAGTACGTACTTCATGGCTGAAGCAAAACCATTTAAAACTGGAGAATGCAGAAGATTCCAGATTGGTGTTATGCTTTGGTGGGGGAAAACATGCAGTCTGTGGTGCCTTTTTGCATTGCATTTTAATGTGCTCTCTCTCCCTTTTCTCATATTCATTTGTGTCTGTGAATCGACTCAGCTTGCAACTTATTTGGAAAGATCATTGCCAATTTGTGCTTATGATTCTAGTGTTGTGTTTGGTTGCTGGCTGCATTTCGGATATGATCTCCTCACGATATCTGTAAAATGATACATTTTGATTCATTTGTAGCTATAGGAACACTACCTGGGGGTCTAGGATTCTATTAGTGGTGTGGGCATCTTCTCTATGTGATTTTGGTTTTTATTCCAGACGTCCAGTTATGATTCATGGATCAGTAACATGGTTTTATCTACTAGAGGAAAAGGAGAATGACAGGATATGGATTTTTCTTTTAATTTTCCTGTAATCAACTCTGTATCATAGTCATTATATATATATATAGATGTGTATCATACAAGAGATTGGTGCGAGATGCACCTACTTGAGCCAACCTATTAGCCAAGACAATGGCTTCCTCATAGACATACTTAAAATTGGAATGCAGAAGAAATATAATGGATTTCCTGCAAACAGTCTGCTCTATGCCGAATATGCAAGGTAGCTTCTGAACCCCACTGAATTGCAGATGTAGAATTACCACTGGTGATAGCATTGGTACCAGATATTTCTGTAAATCGACCAATTGAAGCTGATATGCAAAGATATGCAAGGACACACTTGAGGGCACAGGTCAGGAGATATTGGACGGCAACAAGGAATGTGGGCCATGTTTACCATTATCCATTTGGAGGGTACTACTTAGTGGGTTAAATTGGGCCAGTTCTTCTATTCGTACCCTCATCTAGTGAAAACACAGCCGCAGCATAACAATCAGGATCTTATGATCATGCCTGTCCAAGACCATATCAGTACCATGAGCACCTATGTAGATGTGGCAAGGACACAACAGTGCAGTGGTATTAGTGACAACAACAATAACGACAATGATGTCATATTATATTGGCCGACACTCCCTCTGGTATTGATAGGTAGCTTGATAGGTCAAATTCTCAACTCAAATCTATTGTTCCATGGATTATGGTTAATGTTTAAACTCTAGTTTATTGGATCTCTTAAGTATAATACCTCCAGCAATGATTTTGTCATTCATCAATCATTGATCGATATTACGATGATCGATGAATAATTGTATTACTTTATAGATTACTTAATTGAATTTAAAAATGCATAGTGATGGTCAAAATTCAAATTTTTATTATACTTCTTGACCATTAACCATTAACATTTTAAGTATAATATAACTGAACAACGTGAATCTAAGTTAAAAAAATACATCAATGTAATTCTTTTTTTTGAAATTATACATCAATATAAGACTTGTATGAACAATGAGGGATTCAATATGTGTACTGCTATATGAAAAAAAAATCATATTTTATTTTGGATATTTTGACCTCATTTTAGAATAATGCTAATAACCAAATACGTATCGCCGCAACCGATATATATATATTTCCCGATAAATATCTTTTTTGGGGGGCGGCTGATACACCTACTGCACTTTTTTTATATTTATTATCCCTGATCCAGTGCTTCATGCCTCAGTTCTTGATAAATCTTTATACTGTGTTCGAACAAGTCAGGGTTACCCTAATAAATAGAGACTCTTGTCGCCGTCCAAGAGGTCCTTTGAGAATTTTGTCTCCAGTCACAATCAACTGCTGATAGTGAATTAGGTCTCATGCCTTTTATGTACACTCATTGTCTGCTAGAATTGAACATAATGCATCATTTTACACAACCAAGGACAGAGAAACGGTAGGGAAGGGACTATGTAGTAATGTCCAATGATGAGTGAAAGGGATACAGTCATATAGCAACTCACTGCAAGAATAAAGTTTTCTGTATCTGCTGTGGGAGGATAGGAAATATATTCTTTGAATTCTTCAGGTTAGAAACTTCATCTGTATTGCCATTCAAAAAAAAAAAAAACTTCATCTGTATTATATTCTATTTGAAACTTCCTCATGTGTAAATCTGTGATGTGTATTATAACAACACATCGCAACACGTCATTTTGGGAAGCTTATGGTGCCTTTTCCTTACAAAGTTGTGGCTATTTTTAGGGCCTCTCTATATCATATTGGATGTTTGATTTTAAGCTAATGAACCACTCATTGGGAGATTGTTATTTCTTATATTTATTTCTAGTAGCAGCAGAATAAATCATTTCCTGATTGTTTGCTGAAATGTGTCCAGTAGGACTGACAGTATTGACTGTACTTTTCCATTTTGGGTGTATTTTCTTTTCTTGTGCACATTTTTTAAGTGGATTTAATTTCCTCCACTTTGTGGGACAAAAGTTTTGATTTGTTACCTAGTAGGCTAGTACTGATCTTTTGATATGCTTCTTATTGCAATGTTCTATGTTGGCAACCAGTTCTTCAAAAACATCTTCAATGAAAGAGGATTTGGAGGGCAAGATGTCAAGGTTCTCTCCTTATCTTTATGTGATTGGCTGGTAGCTTGGTTAAACTAGTTTAGACTTTTGTTGCTATTAACATATCATTGCCATCTCCTTTTTAACTTTTAATGTATAGGTTACTCTTGAACTATCATTCATGGAGGCCGTTCAAGGTTGCACAAAAACAGTGTCATTTCAAACTGCTTTACCTTGTGAAGCCTGCGGTATGCTGTTAATTACATTGAGGAAATGTTTCTTATTATCAAATTGTCTACTTTTCTAAGGCTTTGTCCATTTGAGTCCTTTTTATCTTGTTTTTCTTTCAACTGTAGGCTTATTTTAGTACCCTATGCAGTCGTGCCAACTCTTGTAATAGTGACAGGACTGTCCTTTTTGCAGGTGGATCTGGTGTTCCTCCTGGAACCAGACCTGAAACATGCAAGCCCTGCAGAGGCTCAGGAATGGTCAGATACATAAACTGCCATCTTCTCATTATGTACATTCAAAGTATTATGATTTGAGGAAGAATTTGGCACAGTTCACATAGAATGGCTTTTTTTTTTTTGTTATATCTTCAGATATTCATGCAGAAGGGCCCCTTTAGATTGCAATCGACCTGTTCACATTGTGGTGGAACTGGGAAAACTGTGACGGTATATTATACCTGCTTGACTTTGATGTCATAATTTGATTACTGTTGATTGTTGTTTTGTTCTCTCTGCACTTAGATACCCTACTTCTATTTTGCTGGTTTTTTTGTGGGGCACTGTTTTTCAAATTTTAACTTGTTTAATTTGTGGACAGAATTTCTGCAAGTCATGCAAGGGAGACAGAGTTGTGAGAGGGACAAAATCGGTTAAATTAGATGTAGTACCAGGTATGTTAGTGATGTTATATTTGAGACATTGTGTATTTAAAAGGCTGTTGGTAGTTTCAAAATTTGCTCAGCCTTATAGTCAGAAGCCAAACACTTGTATAGTTGAGTATCTTCCCTTTTTTAATCAGATTTCAATTCTCAATTTACATACATTTCTCTAGCAAATTGTTGTTTCTATGCGAAAGAAAATATTGAAAATCTGATCAGTTCTTGATTGCTTGTTGTTTCTGTCAAATAATATTATTTACTAGCTGATTTACAAGGAATTGAAGAGAGTTATTTTATATTATGTCTTCAAAAAAACTTTCTTTGCAACCTGTTAACATTGATGATGCAGGCCAGACCTGAGGTCTGCCAGCCCATTGGACCCAGCCCACAGTCCCAAAAGTTTCAGCCAGGGGCCCAAGCCCATTAAGACCACAAAAGGAGACGTCCAGATCATATATCATGCAGTCTTCTTCCTATTTCCTAGTAGTAGCTGAGTTTTAAGGATAAAATTGAGAATATTAGACAGTTTATTGAAGAGAATCTTAATTGCTTTAGAGTTTTTATTGTAATTAGATTTGTTTCCAAATTATAATTAGAATATGGAGTCTAGACAAAGGATTGTAATCCCTCCTTAGGAATAAGTTGATTGATTAATAAAATTTCTCCCCTGAGAGTTTTTTTTTTTTTTTTCTCTGTTACTTTTTGTGGTGTGAGGCCAAGAATTTTTGGATCTCTATCCCTAAGCTTCAACTTGGAGAGTAGTCCTTGGCTAATCTTCCCCTACCCGTGCTACGTCAATTGGTATTAGAGCGAAGATCCGTTGCTCTGGTATTGGAATGAGGTAACCTAGAACCCTATCTCTTTGTTTGAATTTCTTTCAGTCTGTCATCATGATCATCATTATTAGGCTATCCATCCCCTCTCTTCCATGCCATCACTTAGTGATCCCGAATCCCAAATCCCCACCATCAATTTAACCCACCACGGTTGTCCGTGCACCTTGCCGGTCTTTTTTCCTATTCCTAAAACTCGGCTGAACCCTAATCTCTTTCCAAAGCCCTACCCCTAAACCCTAACCCAAAATCCCCAAACTCCCCAAAGACCTAAACCCTAACCCAAAATCCCCTAACTCCCCGAAGCCCTAAACCTAGATTTCCAAAATCCCCAAAATCCAGAACCCCTAATCCAAAATTTCCCTCAAATTACCCTAATCCCATATCAACCATACCCAAATCCCCAAACTCCCAACATCTGAAGCTAATTCCATCTCCATCTCCATCGAACCCCAAATCCCTTTCAATCCAAAATTCCTCAACATCTGAGATACAATCAAACCCTAAAACCTCCATCAAACCAAAGCCCTAACCTAATTTCCCCCAAACCCCAAACCCCAAACCAACGAACCTAGATTCTCTATCAGTCGAATTCTTGAACCCCCCAAACCCAAGAAACTCCGAAACCCCAAAACCCATTCCCCCACCCAGTCTGCTGCAACACAACCCTTTCAAACCCCAAACCACGACCTTCATTCCCCAATCCCATTGAAAAACGACGTACTTGGTTTATCGCTGCTTCCTCCATTGCTGCAAATCTGCCACCATCTCTCTCCCAATACCACTGCTTTTCCTCTTCCACGATCGGGTCATCATCAACTCCATCTCCATCATCTTCGCCAGTCGCTGCTCCTGGTTGTGTAGATAGAATCCGGCTTCCCCCTCCCACTGCCTTTGACTTTCTTCCTCCATCTCCGAACTTGAAGCAAGTAGGCGCCGAAAATACAAAATAGGGCAAGAAGCACTTTCTTCTCCTTTTCCTTTCTCAGGCGCCGAGAACAAGGCGGAACCAAGAAGCCTTGCGCGTGGCCACTTTCTCTCTCTTTAGCCTCTCAATGTGCAAGTGGACGAAATTTTTTGCCTTTGCATATGAAGCAGCACCGAAAGAACCTACATATTGCCTTCTGCTTTGTTTATAGGCCAGGTCAGACATGCTCAAACCTGCCTATCCAAGAGCTGTACCTGTTCAGCCACTTCATTCAGCATTACTAGGCAGCAAACAACACATGTTGCCAATCATTGGTCACTAGTCATCACAGTAAATCTCAAACTTGTTCCATCGAGAAGCTCCAGAAGTTCCATTATTTTAAGGAAAAGAGATCAAATTTCTTCTTAAATTGAAGAGCATTTTAAGTGGTGTAAATTAGTTGGTAATTTATGTAAAGATTATGCCATCAGAAAACTTCAAGGAGATGCACAAGTGTGGCAGAATGGAGTAGAATGTCAATTGTATCAACACCCACACCCAGTTATACCAACATTAAATGATATGAAATTGCTAATGGAGAGGACAAATACCAACATGGCAGAGATCCATTCTCCCCGCAAGTGAGAGTCAATTTTAAGCCCATTGGGAGACCATATAATTTTCAAACTAGGGATTTCAAACACAGAGTTAATATTGTTGAATCACATTTTGCTGGAGAGGATAATCCCACACATTTTATTCGTTGACTTCTAACTACCAATGAGAAGGAAGAAAAGGAGATTATGTGTGGATGATACAAATTCAACAATTGAAGCATCAATTCGTTCAAACACGCATCCAATCAAAATCTGGACATCAAAAGAAGCAATACTTAAAAGTCTTAAAGGATGGTACTATTCATTTGACTGAATGAAATATATATGTGGGTTCCTATAGCAACTTAAATTCATTATTAATGAACAAAACACAACAAATCTTAAAACTCTAGGTTTGTAGAATTCTGTATTCTATTTTTTGAGGTTTTTTGTTCTATTTTCATATTATTTAAATGTTACTGGGCCTACTGTGCGATGCGGTCTGACTCAGTCAGTCGAGTCCAGTTTTTAAACCCTTGCTGAAAACCTACCAAGTCACGCCTAGCGCCTTAAATTTTTTAGAAAATCTGAAAACTGACTCGAGGGATAGTTAAAAAATAGAAAATGATATCATGTGAATTAAAGCCACATTTTTTAATTATTTAGAATGAGTTTAAGGAATAAGATTTAGTTACGTTAGATTTTTCATTCAGTTGGATGAAAATTACCTTCCATCCCTTACAAGGGAAAAAAAAATGTAAATGGACTCCAAATGCCTCCAATATCTTCTCTCAAATGAGAAATTGAGAATAATAATTTTCACCTTTTACTTACAAGACCCAGCTGAAGGAAACTCGTGGGTGAATTGACTCAGTAGGTGCCTAGTCTGAATCAAATTGGCTGAGTTTTGAACAGTACCTTCTTCCTTGAATTTCTATGTTGCGAAAGAATTTCATTTCCTTTTGTGCTCTGATCAAATACTCATTGCAATATATTCATGGGATGACAAAATCTACATTTTTTGGGAAGGCAAAAACTTTTCTTTAAGTCCTTCACAGCAATCAGTCCCTCTTTTAAAACATCTTTTGAATGCCAGAGCTCAAATTCTGTGAATCATTGGAACTACCATCCCATCTTTCCAATATTCCAGTCCCAACCGTTTTGTCTCAAATAGACACAATCAACATCAAGGGGAAGAGATATTTGCATCTTAATCATATGTACAGAAAGGATACAAATTCTTATTGTTTCCATCACCGATTTAGACATTGATTTTTTTATTGATCTCTGCAAATGTATGTCAGAATGTGTTTACTTCTTTCTGCCACCTCCAATAGAAGAAACTGTGAGGAACGGTCAGATCAAAAGCTCCAAAAGAAAACTATGTTGGTGCTGCATATGCTAATATGCTATGATGCCCTCAGATTTTTAACAATGTGCTTCTCTCTGAGATATATTGTATATAACAGGGTTGGATGATAATGAAACTATAAAGATTTACAGAAGTGGTGGAGCAGATCCAGAAGGCAATCAACCTGGTGATCTTTATGTCACAATTAAGGTAACTTGTCTAATTTATTTGGCTGTTTATATGATGGTGATGATTTGTTTATTTTATTACCTGTTGCTTTTTTTTAGAAGATAAACCATACTTTTTTTGCAGGTCCGAGAGGACCCTGTTTTCAGACGAGAAGGGCCTGACATCCATGTGGATGCAGTTCTAAGCATTACTCAGGTATGCTTTGCTCTACTTCCCAAGATGCCTGGCTGTGAGTCTTGGGTTGATATGATCAATATGTTCCACCCTTTTTACCTAATAAAAGGCTTTGGGGATTGGTTTTCTTTGTTTGGAGGTTAACCATTTATTACCAATCGTTGTGATTTGTGCATCTTATGCATCATCCCTTCTGGTTCCTTTTGACAACAGTGATCCATTCTTTTACTGATAGATGCTATTGGATCTTCCATGCAGGCAGTTCTGGGAGGAACCATTCAGGTCCCAACTCTTACA
This sequence comes from Litsea cubeba, assembly GCA_012931725.1. Classification (NCBI taxonomy): domain Eukaryota; kingdom Viridiplantae; phylum Streptophyta; class Magnoliopsida; order Laurales; family Lauraceae; genus Litsea; species Litsea cubeba. Next base: position 54,851,494 of record CM022948.1, read on the forward strand.
GGAGATGTTGTTCTTAAGGTTATTTGAGTTCTTATGCTTTTTTGTGGCTTTCCAATCTATCGATGAATGGTGTTCCTTACCATTCATACACTGTCTGTTTGATTACTGTCTGTCTTGATTTGCAGGTTCGGCAAGGTACCCAGCCTGGCCAGAAGGTTGTTTTGAAAGGAAAAGGTGATGAATATATTTAAGTGATTGATTTTTCAGTTTCAATTTTCTCCTGCATAGACCCATCCACGTGTTAGTATGATCTTTTGCTTTTAACACCGTTTCCAAAGGCAGAGTGTAACCTTATATGTGGGTTGTGAAATGAATTTACATTACGATTAGAATTTAATACCTGGATTAAATTGCATTCCCATGATGAAATAATACTCTTGTTTAATCAACTCTATGATGAAGCAATTTTAGGATTTAGTATTTATCTCATCCTTCAAAATTCTTTGAATGAAGAATACTCATTTGATATCTGAATATAAGCATTATTTTGTATGAGTGAAAACTTAATTATATTCACCTGTTATTTTCCAGGAATAAAGACGAGGAGTTCTTCCTTCTTTGGAAATCAATATGTTCATTTCAATGTCAGCATACCGACGTATGTTTTGTTCTCTGAGTTTGTCGGTTTGCTGTGACAGTTCCTCATAGATTAGCTTTCTGCAGGATATTTTGGATCTGTTTCTGATGGAGATGGTTTTATGGACAGGAATTTGACACAAAGACAGCGAATGCTAATTGAAGAATTTGCAAAGGAGGAGCAGGGAGATTACTACAAGGGTGCTGCTGCTGGAGCGTCGGGCTGAATTACATCTGGACTGCTGCTTGGTGACCACTCAAGTTGCAATTTTTGTAGTTGAAACATAGGTTACTTTCAATATCCAATTATTGTGCCAGTAGCTGTGTAGGAGTCTCTTTCATATTAGGCAGCACTTTCATTATTTATAATCTTGATTGTTGAATCGGTATTGTACATATAAAACATAAATTAAAACGCAAGAAATGAGGTCTGTATTACTTTTGACATGATTGGGCCTTTTTGTTTTAGCTTTAAAATGGCATTTTTCTTAAAAAGGAACATAGTACATAAAAGTACATGCAATTAAATGAATACTGGCTATGTAACTACATATTTCTATCTAAAGCCAGCTGACTATTACAAAATCAAAACAATAGTTTGTGTAGTATGACAGTCTTGTTTGCTTTGCTCATGGTTTCAAGGTCTCGAAGTGCGAATCTGGAGTGGGGATTTATTTGTTTTTCAAAATCTACGGATGTCTTGTTGGTTTCTCTCTGATTGGGGTTTTGCACAATCTTGGTTTAGTTTTGTCAAATTTGGTCCCGATGGACCATATTGTATCCTAAGCACCTGGTACCACTTTTCTCAGGTTACCTGTAACTCAACTTATTTGTAACTCAGATTGCATGCAATTGAGTTATGGAGTCTCAAACATGCAGTAAGACTCATCATTGTTGTTTTGTGAGAAATGGGGATGATCTTGTGAAAAATGGTAAACCGTTGGATGCACTCAAATTCACATGTGGGGTGTAAAGAATGACAAACAACGTAATCTGTTTCACATGTGCCTAAATCATATGTGAATCACTTACAGGTGGAGCATCTTCGTACTCCATGTGAAATTGCCAAATAATGCGGACATTATAAGATCATTCAAATTGCAGTCTCAAGTTGCAGCATTGAGATGTGCCCAAGACATTTACTAGAAGGAAATTAAAACCTGTTACAAGGATTATTTAAAATAAGTTTTTCAGAAAATGAGTCACCCTATCACAATGCTAGGGTTGACCAAAATTTTAAACGACCACATACACATATATATATATATATATATATGAGGATTTTACAGGAAAATTTTTGAAATTTGGCCATTTTTCACGAAGAAGGAGTCATGCAAACTGTATAACACGAATGGGGTCCTTAAACCCCTTTTTTTTTTTTTTTTTTCTAACTTTGAAAGGAGCGACGCTTGCGTTACTCGTTAAAGCATCTTCTAATGTCTTCTTTCTTCTATCCTCCTATTTCTCCATCTCCCCTACTTCATCTTTAATGGCTGGCATATGGCCACAGTAGAAAATCAATGTAAACCAAACTAAAAAATGTATCATTGTTTCACTTGTTATGGATGCATGTATTTGGCTACATACAATTTCTTTGTAAAATGGAAAATTAAACAATTTCCTATGTTAGAGATGCCAATGAGACCTTGACTTTGCTATGTTTTATGAAGTATTAGCTACATAGAAATTCTTTGTCATGGACAGGATTCGGCGTGGTCACCAAGTTTACCAACAGGTGTGTGCCTCTTGCCACTCAATGTCTCTGATTTCATATCGAGACCTTGTTGGTGTGGCATATACAGAGGAGGAGACAAAGGCTATGGCTGCTGAGATTGAGGTGGTCGACGGGCCTAATGATGAAGGTGAGATGTTTACTCATCCTGGTAAGCTAAGTGACCGTTTTCCGCAGCCATACCCAAATGAATAAGTAGCACGCTTTGCTAATGGAGGGGCATATCCTCCTCATCTAAAGCCTCATCACCAAGGTAACTGCATTATTTACCCCCCCTTCTTTTTTGTCTCCATATATTCTGGAACAATAATGTTACCTTTTTTTTTTTTTTTTCTTTTTTTCTTTTGTAATTTCAGGCACGACACGATGGTCAAAACTATGTGCGTGCCCTTCTTGCTATCGTGATCCTCCTGCTGGTGTTTAGGTGATTTTTTGTCTTCCTCATCAGATTTTTCAAGGTCCCGACATTTGAGAGTCATCACCAAGGGGCTTCCCATTAAAGATGGAGTGGAGGAGACGGAGAAATAGGAGGAGGAGAGGAAGAAGAAGACATTAGGAGATGCTCCGAGCGACGCTAGTATCGCTCCTATCAAAGTTGAAAGAAAAAAAAAACGAAATAAGGCCTGACGGACCTCGTTAGTGCTATATAATTTGTAGGGACCCTTCACGAAGAATGACCAAATTCTGGAATTTTTTCCTTCAAATTATATATATATATATATATAAAATTCTCAAAATTGCCCCCACTTTAAATATGCCCCCTTTTTTTCATAATAGGGCTCATGTTGTGTCAATCAAGTCTTTTCATACACACTACCCCCCAATGAATGGTTACAAGTCCAAGTTTGACACTAATTCAACTTTTCCTCACCGTGGATCAAAAGCTTAAGATGATCTTACGGGCTGAAGATTTTTCATATAGGTAGGCCTCATATAAATCTTTACATCCAATGGACTTCCATGATCATCATGCATCCCAATATGCCAAACTGAGAGGGGTATTTTTTTCTTAAAAAATGCATAGGCGCTTTGTAACGCTATATATGCTCCTATGAGAGCATCTCTTACCTTACTATGAGAGGGCCCCCACCCTATCTCTTATAGTAAGGTGAGAGATGCTCATAGAAACATCTCCCTATAAATATATATATATATATATAACTCGGCGTATCTCCCACCGAGTCCAGCTCAGGAGCCTTTCGCCTTGAACTAATCCCTATGGGCACATACAAACCCTCTCATACACATGCACCGGATAAAACTATGGGAGGTGGCCAACAGAGGTAGGTGTCGAACATAAGACCTTTCTGCTTTCTGAGGAGCAGAGTCCTTGGCGAACTGAGCTACCACTCATTGATTAAAGAACAACTGTATATTACAAGGAAGAACAAGTTTAAATGAAACTATAAGCTCTTTTTTTCCCAATTGGTTTAGGAATCTAATCCAACAAGGATTAAATCCTAAATTTCTATTAAAAAAAAGTAACCCTCATTAGACGAGTTGGAAAATCTTCACAATCAATTGGAAGAGAAGGTTGATAGCTTCTGCCCAGTGGTTAGTGGCGTGGAATTGAAAAAACTCCACCTTCAAGCTGATTAAGTACACAAGTACCGAGAAATGTTCTCCTACAAGGAACCTCTTTCCAGCTCTGTGGGGCCTACTTGGGCCCACATTTAATAAGTGTTCGCACTCTCATTTCCCCACGATCTTGCACCAGACCCAATTTCACTATCATCAAACCTTTATCCATCGCTGGACTGAATCTCAAAGAAATCCATGGTTAATAGACCACTAAACATTAAGCTTATTAAGTCAAGGCCTGAGATTATCTTACTAGGCTGATTTTTTTATTTTATTTTTGTTCACCCTGGAGACCTTTTCCAGGTACCCCACCAAACTAATAAGAAGGCACCTTAAGTGGGCCCCCTGAACTGCATTTTAGCAAGCAATATGCAATGTGCTTGTAGGAGAACTTTGCACGTACCAAAGGTTATCTTGATCATAACATTAAAATTGCATTTTTTTTCTTTTTTTCTTTTTTTTTTAATTTTCCCTTTAGAGAAAGTATTATATAAACGAATTTATTCAGGTGAGAACTAAACCATCCCAAGTATCAAGTTTAACTCCCACCCCATGCCCTTCACCCCTTCATCCGTGGCCCACAAGTTTAACAACTTCAAATTCACAAAAATATTCAACCCTCAATCCAATGGTTTAGTCCATTCGGATGTATGCCGATCCTTGGGATCAGTGACTATAGGGAGTCCCAATTAATTGTTAGGTTTGGATGGATTGCTAGGTGAGCCTCACTAACAGATCTCATGGAAGCATGGTAATATTTTAGGTATACTATTCAGGTGATTATATGAGAACTTTCAGTGGGGCCAACTAGTTCTCACCGGAGTATTTTAGGTATATAAACAGAGTGGAGTTCAAACAAGCCTAAAGCAAAGAAACATTACAAAATATGTTAATACAATGTCATTATATTCTATTAGTTCCTATTATTGCAAATTGTTTCATTGATAGAGTCCGAAGGTCGTATCCACTTTCTCCTCAATCAGATATTCTAGACATTTATTAACGGGTCAAAGTAAAATACTACTTTCCAGATCAACTTATAATCAGGTTTCACAAAACATCAGGGAACAGTCAAGGCACCCAATTTTTTTAATTTTTTCACCGGTTGCTCAGCAATCCACCAGTAGTTTCATCTATTCGGCCAAACTCATTCAAACATGATAAGAGTTGAGATTTTACACTATTAGAGTTCATTTAACTTTACTCTATTTTATTTTTTTCCTATCCAAACAGGCCGGCCCTAAAGGAGATCCAAATCAAAGAAAAGAAAATAGATCACCAAAAAGAAAGGGAAAAACTTATTTTCTTTTCAAGTCCAGGTTATCAGAAAAGAAAGTAAAATATCCATGCAAGTACAGGTGGTAGTTGTTGACAGATATTACAACAATTTTGATCGAGTTGATATGATTATAAAAAAACAAAAAAAAAAATAATAATAATAAAAGAAAAAGGATGAATACTATAATGAGCATAACCATCTGCAGGATCTTCAATTTTGAAAAGATCACTTTCATTTTTCTCATACATGTTTATTTCCAGTTACAAAAACCATGCCAACATCTGCAATTATCTAATCTGTCATTGTATAAATCTGGACTTGTTGCAGGGAAGAGAAGCCAAAGAAAACAAAGCATGCCAACTAGAAAGGAAATGGTCGTCACCCCTGTAAACATTTACAACCATGGTTGGTAAACTCAGTCAAAAATAACCTAATAAACTGTCAATTAAATATATGTTTTAAATAAGTAAACAACACACAACCTCATTTAGTCGAATCATTCATAAAACCTCTACCTGTTTTCTTAAATGAAAGACATCTATGTACTATTGTTTTGTTTGCGTGAAATTGAAAACGTAGGAATTCATGGCCAAATGGGCTCGAACAAAGAATAATTAGTGGAGATGTAGATGTGACATCGACTTTCCTAGAACTTGAATTACTAGGGTGAAGGCTGGGTATCTATTTTCCATCTCCCCTTGATTCATTTTCTATTAAAAGGAGAAGATTTGATGGTCATTTTTTGATATTCACATTTGTTTCTTCAATTTTAGCCTTTTTAAGAAATACAAGTCTTAGAATTTCTAGAATTCAGTTACATGAAACAAACCTGCCTGTAGGCAAAAGTCACTTGGTCCATGGGTGTACTCGGATTAGACCTATTGACAGGAAGATACATAGATACACATATTTTGGAAATAGGTGCTGCAACGTGTGTGAATACTTCAATACCATCTTTGGGAATAATCCAATCCTATCAGAGATTTGGCTTCCCCCTCACTCTCTTCCCATTGTCCCTGGTCCAGTGGATGTGGTCCTACTGCTGGATGCTTCCAATGTCTAACTTGTATGGGAAAAATCTTCACCTATGAGTAGACCATAAACTGTGCTAATGCATATCAGAGTTACTCATGTGGACTAATGCAGACTACAGTTGTTAATACACCAGTAGACAGTAGACAGTAATAAGGGGAAATGTACACCTACGAGCAGATCGTATATAGCTTATATGCAGACCAGCTCGTGGGGCCACTCATATGCAAGTTAATTGATGGGAGGGCAGATTGAACGGTCTCCTCACGAACAAGGGATTCGGATGAACGAGGGTGGGGTTCGACTTAGGGCTTGGTCGGATTTTGGGGATTTTATAAAATCTGGATTTAGAGCTTTGGGAGATTTGCGAATTTTGGTTAATCGGATTTAGATTGATGCGATTGGGGAGTTTCAGGGTTTTGATTGAAGGGGGAATGGAATCTACAAAAAGGGTATGGAATATGGATTATCCGATATAGCTGATTTCGAATCCGGATAGATCGATCTTCAGCTTTGATACCAATTGATGTGAAACAGGGATCGATACAAGGCAGGTAGGGGAAGATGGAGTCGAATCTTCACACCCGGAGTTCTCAGGCTTCACACCCATGGCATCATGCCATTCCCATTGTAGAAGAGAATTACCCAAACTTTTATTTTCATTAATCAGTCTAAAGCCAAAAAGGCATTAGTAGAAGGGTTTTGAGGTTAGGTCTTGATGTGATGCCGATTCGGGTGAATGGGCATGGAGGTTCCGCAGTTGGTGGATTAGGTTTATGTTGGGCGGCAGTGGAGATTTGGGATATGGGATGGCTACGAAATCAATGGAATGGAATCTACAGAAAGGGTATGGATTATCTGATATAGCCGATTTTCGAATCCGGATGGATCGATCTTACGAGGCAAGCAGGGGAAGATGAAGCCGAAAGGGCTTCGCACCTGGAGTTCTCAAGCTTCACACCCATGGCATCACGCCATTCCCATTGTAGAAGAGAATACAGAAAGCATAATCACCCAAGCTTTTATTTTCATTAATCAATCTAAAGCCAAAAAGGCACTTCAATGATTTATATAAGAAAAGACTAACCCTAGATCTAATCTCAACAGTAGGAAACACTTTTAAGGGTTGAGATTAAAACAACCATATTTAAAAACATCAATAACATAAACAACTCTAACTAAAATAACATAAAATTAACATATGGGCTTGGCCCAAAGGACTGGTCGACCAACAGATGATGGGTCTGTCCTGGATCGACATCAGAGCATCAAAGTTGAAAACATACCATACCAAAGAAGGAAGAAGACAGTCCCTGTCCACATATCTTTATGGTTGGATGATACTTATTTGGGTCCAACTCGAGGATTTAGTGAGGATCCACTGTTGGTTCATAGTTTCAGAGGAGATCCACCGTCAGCTCTCAATTTCAAAGAAGATCCGTCGTTGGATCATGAGGAAATCATTGATCAACGGTCAAATCACACCAGCCCGCATCCCCGTTATCACTCGAAGACCCCACATTGGGACGGTTAGAATTAGAAGACCCTATATGCATAACAAGAAGAAGAACCTACCCTGGGAACATGCAAATGGGTTGTTAAGTGTAGCAAGTTGGACCCATTGGGCAACTTCAGTGGGACGTAACCCCACTCCCCCGCCCCCCGGGGGGGTCCCGTCCCATCCCGTTTGGACGACTACTTTAGGACTATTTTAGGATTTCATTTAATTTGTATCGTGTATGAATTATTTTGCAATTTGGGAATATTCATTTAAGTTGTTTTGTTTTATCTTAGCAATTGATTGTTTTACATGGTTGAGATTAGATCTAGGGTTAGTTTTTTTTTTTTATTAAATAAGCATTGTATTATTGTAATGCCTCCTTTTGGCTTAGTCTTGATTAATAAATACAAGCAATGCTTTGAGATCTCTCATGTGAATGGGAATCTGGTGTGTGAAGCCACTTATTGTGAATCCAAGGTATGTTCTGATTATCTTTGTTCTTGTTGAGAATATTGGTGTTTTCTAGCCTTTCAATCCCCAAATCTCAAATACCAACCATTACCACATCTTTCTCCAATCCACAATTGTCAGAAGTCATAAACATCCAAACCATAACCTAATTCCAAAACCCAACAAGCCATAAACATCCAAACCATAACCTAATTCCAAAACTCAACAATCGTACCACTCCAGACCCCATCTCCCTTGGTTGATCCCATCCCAAGCCACCAAAACACCATAGCCGGCCCCTTCCCTTCCATCCTCCACTTGGCCGAACCTTCCAAAACCCTAATTGCCCATTGCTGCCCCATCCAAACTCCAAATCTCAATAGCCTAACACCCACCCATCCTGCCATAGTTCATCAGCTGACTCCCTAAACCAAACCAAACCAAGCCTTTTCCCACTAGGTGGGGTCGGCTATATGGATTTGACGACGCCAATCAAATCTGTTTAGGGCCATGTCCTCCGTTAGATCCATGAAGGCAAGGTCATGTTTAATAGTTTCTTTCCAACTTCTCTTGGGTCTCCCTCTCCCTCTCCTACTCCTGGCATTCTCCATGCTTTCACACATTTTAACAGGTGCCTCCGTTGGACGCCTTCTAACATGGCCGAACCATCTCAGTTGATTTTCTCTCATTTTATCTCCAATCGATGCTATTCCAATCAGCTGACTCCCTAATAACCAAAAACCCCCATCAGCCGAGCCCCAGCCCCCATTGTAAACCACCCAAACCTTTCCAAACCCCAACCCACACTAGCCGAACCCCTTATACCCTTCATCCCACATCAGCCGAGCCCTTCTCCACTATTCCCCTTAGCTGCACCTCCCATTACCTTAAGCCCCTTTGGACAAAACCCTTTCATGATAAATCCTAAACCCAAAACATCAGTTAAGAGTTATTTGTTGACTTTCTCATTATTGTTGACTTTCTCATTATGCCCTATTGCCAACTAATTTAATTCCAGTTAAATTATAGTCATATCACTTGTGCCTCGTCCAAATTTGAGCCTAGCCTATTCTTGAAACCCTTCTGGGAAATCAAGAATAATCTAATTGAGTAAATGTTGATCCTTAGGCTAGTGGAGATTGAGTCTTCCATTGGAAACCTCAAACAAAAGTTAAAAGGAACTTGCACTACAGGATTGTGGCCAAACCTTACAATCATTTCATAATTGATAACTTGGAATTCAGCATATCTTAGGGTGAACTTAGTGTTATTTTATAATTTGATTTATGACTGTTAATTGATCTCATCTTAGGCTAGTTTTCACGGTCCAGCATCAACTAGCAGCATGGATGTGCCTTCAGAGTTGTAAACTCTCTGCCAGGATTTATTGCCTACACTAATGGTTAATCTCATGGGAAACGTGTCTTGAAATGTGGTCTGCTGGTGCAACCACCATCCTGCCATGTTAGATCCTAAGGAGATGGGAGTTTACATGCTAAAGCTAGGATGGTAGTCCCACCTGCAGATATGCAGGAGAAGGCAATTTGCACTGTATGAGCTCATTTCACAAAATGAAAAATAAAAAAACAAAAAACCTCAAGTGATCAACATTTGATGGAAAGCAAATAAAAATGATTTCACATACCTTTTCCCTGTGTTGATGACAACATAGGCAAGCCCATCACATTACAAAACAAATGAGCAACTATAGGTGCGAGCAAATGCCCTGCACGAACAGGGGATTTGTGTTATTATGATCAAATGACATGCAACAAAAACAAAGCATTGCCTACAATAAACATATGCATCTCTCAAAAATCCATGTCATGTAACTAGTATGCAAGCCTTTCTGCTAGAGACATTGGTACTTGGTACTATTAAACAAGGATATTTCATTATTCTGAAAAAAAAAATTCTGTTCACGCACTTCAGGTGGCACAATTATTACAGGAAAACTTGAGCTTATCGGTTATTCATGTAGATCAGCACACTAAATATTTCTGGTTCATTACTCCTGCTTGTCAAAAGAATAAAAGCAGCAGTTCAAATAAATTGGTATCCTTACGAACATGTACATATTGACCGCACCATTAAAAAAAATGTACATATTGACAGCAACATTATTGACAAACAGTTCAAGGTTTCAAGTTTCAAAAACAATTCCAGGTCCCCACTTTAGTGCTAATGTAGCAAATATCACAGCAGAGGGGTTTTTTCCCCTTATTGGGGAAAATTAATGCAAACAAGCTTTGCAGTTCCAGGTCTCTAAATTTTGATGATAATATAAACAACTTATACACCAAGTATTTTGTGTTAAAGGAAATGGGCTTTAGTTTACAAGTGGGCCTTTGGCCCGATGGACCCATTGTCAAAGAATGAAAAGATGCAGACAAGTTGAATAGAATGGGATAATCTTCCCAGGATTGATTGATCTCTATTTATTATGCTGTACATCCTTGATTTCAGCCCTTATCCTAAATTATCATATAGAATTTGACTAAAGGAAATGGGCTTTAGTTTACAACCCCCCCCCCCCAACAATTGATGCGGGTGAGTCCACAAGCATCAATTTGTATGTCAAGAACTGATGGCGCGGACGGGGAAGAGCTTTGGTAAAAATATCAGCAATTTGAAGGCTGGAGGAGATGAATGGAAGAGAGATAACATTCCGGAGATATTCATCTCTGATAAAGTGACAAGCAACCTCGATGTGTTTCGTTCGTTCATGGAATACAAGATTTTCAGTGATCAGAATTGCGCAGGTGTTATCCGCATGCAAAGGTGTGGGTGACCTTTGTGTGAAGCCAAGTTCTGTGAGAAGGCCATGAAGCCATAGAATTTCTGAGCAGGCTTCGGACATGGCTCGGTATTCGGCCTCAGTTGATGATCTAGAAACTTTGTCTTGCTTTTTCACTTTCCAGGAAATAAGAGCGTCCCCTAGATACATGCACCAACCTGTTGTGGAACAACGTGTGTCAGGGCAACCTGCCCAATCCGCATCAGAATAGGCAGTCAATGTCATTACAGAGCCAACAGGAAAGAATAATCCTCTATGAGGAGTGCCAATAAGATAACGGATGATTAGTCGAACTGCTGCTAAGTGGAGATTATGAGGCTTGGTCATATACTGACTCATCAAGTTTACTGCATAACTGATGTCAGGCCTGGTATTAGTCAGGTATATGAGACTACCGACAAGCTGACGGTAGTATGTAGGATCAGGAAGGGGGTCACCACTTTCACTATGGAGCTTAAGATTTACTTCAAGAGGAGTATACACAGGTGTGGATTTTGATAGACCAGCCGTTTCAATTAAATCCATAGTATATTTGTGTTGATGTAGAATCAACCCTTCTGCAGAGTGTTGAACCTCCAATCCCAAAAAATATGTTAGAGGCCCTAGGTCCTTCATTTGAAAAGATTGATGAAGAGAAGTCTGGAGATCTTTAATCATGATTGTATCTGTCCCTGTTATTATGATATCGTTGACATAGACCAGAAGAATGGTTATTCCTTATGATTGTTGATGAAGGAACAAAGATGGATCGTATGGACTCTATTGAAATTTCAGCTTGAGTAATGCATCTTTAAATTTGTCAATCCATGCTCGTGGTGCTTGTTTGAGTCCATAAAGAGAATGTTTTAAACGAGCAACTTGTCTAGCTGATGATATTGGAAAACCGTGAGGCAGACGCATATAAACTTCTTCTTTCAGATCTCCATGAAGAAATGCATTTTTGACATCAAACTGGCGCAGGGGCCAGGATTGGGATGCAGCAATTGCAAGAATGGTACGAACTGAAGTCATCTTGGCTATAGGCGCAAATGTTTCCTCGTAGTCAATTCCATATTCATGTCTGTTGCCAAGGGCCACAAGTCTTGCCTTGTATCTATCCAAAGAACCATCAGCCTTTAATTTGATAGAGAATACTCATTTACTTCCAATTGGCTTAACCGAAGATGGACATGGAACAACATCCCATGTATGGTTTGGCTGTAAGGCATTGAAATCTTCTTGCATAGCCTGTCGCCAACATTCCTGTTGTGCTGCTTGTGAGTAAGAATTAGGAATTGAAACAGAGGATAAAGTAGTCAAATATGAAGAATGGGAAAAAACCATATCTATCTGGATGTTAAGTGATACGAGAAGATCGGCGAAGGATAGACTGAGGTGGACCAGGCGCTGGAGCAGGATCCGGGGCTTGTTCTGGCAAAAAAGGCAAATTTTTGGCATTTGTTCCTCGTCGACGAGCATACACCTTGTCTAGATTTAAATCTCATGGGTGAAGGAAGACATTCATCATCAAAGGATGGGACTTTAGAAAATGTTATTTTTGAAAGGGATTCAAGAACGGAATGAAAAAATTACATGTGTTCAAAGAACACGACATTCCTAGAAATCCGAATACGTTTTACCTTGGGATCATAACAAACAAAACCTTTTTGCTGAGAAGCATAACCTAGAAAGACACACTTTGCAAATTGTGCAAATAATTTTGAACGTTCATGTGTTGGAAGATGAACAAAGCAAACACAGACAAAATTATGCAAATGTGTGTATTTTGGTTCATTTTGGAAAAGACGAAAATACGGAGATGTGTTTTGTATTTTTGGAGAAGGAAGACGATTGATGATATGAGTTGCAATGGTTAATGCTTCTGGCCAAAAATTAGGTGGAACTGAGGATTCTAATAAGAAACATCTAATCATATCCAAAAGATGACGATTTTTCCTTTCTGCAATTCCATTTTGTTGGGGGGTGTAGGGACATGTCCGTTGGGAGATGATCCCTTTTTCTTGTAAAAAAGTTTGAAATTTCTCAGACACATATTCCCCTCCCGAGTCTGTACGGAAAATCTTAATACATGTTGAAAATTGATTTTGAACATAATTCAAGAATCTTTTAAAAACATCAAAGACTTCAGATTTTGCATGTAGGAAATAAACCCATGTAAAGCGACTAATGATCAATGAAAGTCACAAAATACTTATACTGTGAATGAGAGATAATTGGTGCAACACCCCAAACATCACTATGTATTAAGTCAAAGCATTTTGTAGCAGAGGAAACATGTAATGGAAATGGGAAGATTTTACTTTTTCCAAGCCTACAAACAGTGCAATCAAGAGCAACATCTGATGCTAAAAACTTCATTTAATTAATGTGACCAGAATTTAATAAAGACAACAGTACTTTGGAATTGGGATGTCCTAATCTATTGTGCCATAATTGCACATTATTCTTAGAGGCAATTGTGGAAGCAAACAAAGACATATCTGGACTCGGTGTTGAAATGTGAAGAGGAAACAATCGCCCACATTTAGGCCCCTTCGCTATCACCTTCCCCGTCTCCTGATCCTGCATCACACAACCAGAGGAAGAAAAATATACATTGAAGTTGCCATCAACCAATTGGCCTACAGATATCAAATTGGTAGAAAGACTTGGTGAACGTAACATCATGTAATGGTAAAGAATGAGAAATATCACCAACATATGTAATTGGTATTGTTGTACCATTAGCTGCATGAACTTGAATGCTTCCATCATATGGTTTAAGTTTGGAGAAGTTTTTGGATGAAGATGTCATATGATTGGAAGCACCAGAATCAAAATACCAATGAGAAGAAAAGTATTTTTTACCAGATATACCCAGGGTGGAAAATGCTTGAAGGATCATTTGTTGGATCATTTCAGGGGTGACTGGAGCAGCAGAAGCGATAGCGGGAGAGGATATGGAAGAAGAATCTGTATTGCCAGAGGGAGCAGTGATAGCCTGATAAACCTTTGGATTTCTATTCTGAGGACGTTTACGACATTCATTGATTAGATGTCCTGTTGCTTTGCAATAACTGCAGATTTTATGCTTGCATTGATTTGCATAATGGCCGAAGTTTTGACACTTGAAGCATTGGACTTTGCTAATGTCTCTGATTAGTTGCTTTCCCTTAGTAGCATAAACAACATTCACTAGAGTGGTTGATGCTTGTGACTGAGTGGGTATTCCATACGCAACTTCGATGCACCAGGATTTGGTTGTTGAAGTATATTAGTTTGAGTCAGTTGCCTTTGTTCTTCTCTCAGTAATTCATTGAGGCATTCATCTAAGGATGGGGAAGGTACCCTACTCATGAGACTAGATCTCACTGTCTCATACTAAGGCCTTAACTTCATGAGAAATTGATCCCGATGAGTAGTCTCCAGTAGTTTTTGTAAGTCAGGAAGTGTTTGTGTAGAGATATTTGCATTTCTGATTTCATCTAGCTCTGTCCATAAATTCTGGAAACCAAAATAATATTCTTGAATGGATAAAGTTCCTTGTATATAATTTGCAATTTCATATTCCAACTGATACTGTCGTGCTGAATTCCCATGGTGATACACCCTTTTTGACAATCCAAGCCCAATCAAGCCCAGGCCCATTCTGGGTCCAAACTGTATATATTACTTAGTCAAAGCTTCTTAGTTGGAAAAACAGATTTTTAGGATCTGATTAGATACTTACATGTAATCAGGGATTTCATCCCCTTTATAATGAGAAGAACAGTCGACCAAGGAGGTCACTGGATTAAGCCATCTTTGCAGAATTATTTCTATCTTCTTAAAATGATATGGTATCAGAGCCTGATCTAGATCATTCAAGTCATTTTCCTTGTCTGGAAGCACTCAGTGCATCTCCGATCAGGTGTGGCCCACCTGAGATCTTCTCCATCAACTCAGCGGAACCAGACCATGTTGGTCGACTAGCATTGCTGGTATTTCTGGTGATTTTTCAGGATTTTATTTCACATCCGAAGTGGGTTTTCCATCGCCATTTGTGGTTCGTCAGATTTCTCAATCTGATTTCATCTCGGCCGTCTAAAATCAAGGATCTTGGTTATTTTTGGCTGAATCTTCTTCCCTCCCTTGCGAAAATTTGATGTGTCTTCATCCCCGACCTCTGATCTATCATCTGATGATCTGGTGGGGCTTCCGGTTATGGAATCATACTGACAGAATGGTCGTCAGTCAGTTTTAGTGCAGATCTGTGCACTGTTTCGGTTGTATTGTCATTATTTGTGCATCTTCTCCATTATCAACCATCTATTATTCGCTGGAAGACATTTTCTGCCACCTGATCATCTGTGATCATTCCTGATCATCTCTGATCAGTCGTGGCCCACCTGCGATCATCCACCTCATATCAGCAAAAGAAGCTCATCTTGGTCGACTGGGTCTCCTCTTATTTCTGGACATTTTTTCAGGATTTTTGGATCATCAGAGGTAGGACTTCTACTCATTTTTGTGAAAATTCAGTTTTCTCAACCTGTTTTTATCACAGCCGTCCAGATTTTTGGATTTCTGTTGGTTCTGCCTGGGACCACTTCCATTAGGTGCGAAAATAGTTCATCTTTTCATCCACACTCTGTGATCTGGCCATTGATCCATTACTGGGGCAACCGTGGGCATTCACTCACTGACGACAGGGTCGTCTGTTGTGCATTTTTCCCTGCTCCAGTTCTGTGTCATATCTGGTGCTGTGCTGTCAGATATCTGGTACTGTTTATGTTGTTTTGGGACAATTGCATGTTCTTCTAGCTACAACAACTGTTATAATTTCTTTCTGGTCCGGCTGTTCTGCTGTGCAATTGTTCATTTTGTCTACTCATCATGGAAAAATCTGAGATTAAAATGGTTCAGTTTGATGGAACCAATTATACCTCCTGGGCCTTCCAATTTCAAATTTATTTAGAAGGCAAGGAACTCTGGTCATATATTGATGGATCTGAACCCAAGCCAGCGGAAGATGACAAGAAGATTTTAGCTTGGAAAACTAAGGATGCTAAAATCAAAACCTGGTTGTTGGGCTCGGTTGCGCCCCATTTTATCCTCAACCTCCGCCCTTGTAAAACTGCCAGGGAAATGTGGGATTATCTTCAGATGATCTATCAACAAGGCAATGCTGCCCGTCAATTTCAATTGGAACTTGACATTTCTCAGTTCACTCAAGGAACCCAGTCTATTCAGGAGTACTATAATGGTTTTCGCCGACTGTGGTCAGAATATGATGAGATTAAGTTTGCCAAGGTGTCCGAGGCACTCCTACCTGAACTCCTTCCCTTACAACAAAGTAGCCATCGGGATCAGTTTCTGATGAAACTTCGTCGGGAGTTTGAGACAGTTCGATCTAACTTAATGAGCAGGGCTTCTCTTCCTAGCTTGGATGACTGTCTTCAGGAGCTTCTACGGGAAGAACAACGTCTGTTAACAAACTCTACTCTGGACCAGCAGAGTTCTACTGAGACTCCACTTGCCTATGTTGCTATCACCAGACCATCTTCCCGGGATATCAGTAAAGTTCAGTGCCATAACTGCAGGAAATATGGTCACTATGCCAATCAATGCAAGGCAAAAATCTGCCGATATTGTAAGGCATCTGGTCATGTTATTGAAGAATGCCGGAAAAAGAATCGCAATTCTACTTCCCGCAATTATGTGCAGTCAGGCCATGGTACTTCCACAGTGATGTCAGCTCCTACTGCTTACACCATAACCACTCCACAATATGCATCATCTGACTTCCGTGGTTCTCTGCAATCTGATTCATCCTCCCTGTCTGGTTCCTCATCCCAATCTGCGTCCCCAGCTCCTCTCACCCCTGAAATGGTTAACCAAATGATCATCAATGCCTTGGCCTCCATGAACATCTCAGGTACTGATTCCTCTCTTTCCAATACATGGTACTTAGATTCTGGTGCAAGTAACCATATGACCTCTTCACCCGTACCATTACAGAATGTTGTTCCTTACACTGGTAATCTCACTGTTCAAGCTGCCAATGGAGATCATCTCCCCATCACCTCTGTTGGTGATACACCTGGCCCCTTACCTTTAACCAATGTTTTCGTTTCTCCCCATCTTGCTACTAATTTGGTTTCTGTGGGTCAACTTGTTGAAAATAATTGCAATGTCTCCTTTTCTTCTTCTGGCTGTGTTGTGCAGGACCAGGAGTCGGGGGAAGTGATCGCGAGGGGGCCTAAGCGTGGCAGACTTTTTTCTTTACCAGTGTCTTCCGTTATTGAGAATAAAATTTTACATCAGTTATTTTGTTTTTTTATTCAGAATAATTCTCGATTGTGGCATAATCGACTTGGTCATCCAAATGCCTCTACTTTGTCTACTTTATTTCAATCTGGATTGTTACATAAACCTATTGACTCTGCTTCTTTTGAATGTGATGCTTGTAAATTAGGAAAGAGTAAAACTTTACCTTTTCCACACTCCCTCACACGGAGCACTGCATGTTTTGACTTAATTCACAGTGATGTTTGGGGCATTGCTCCGACCCTTTCCCATAGTCATTTCAAGTACTTTGTAACTTTCATTGATGATTACAGCCGCTTTACTTGGATTTATTTATTGCATTCGAAGTCTGATGTTCTTAATGCATTTAAATTCTTTGTTAACTATGTTGAAAATCAATTTTCAAAATGCATTAAAACTTTGCGCTCAGACTCAGGGGGGGAGTATGTTTCCAAGGATTTTCAATCTTTTCTAAACAATAAAGGAATCATCTCTCAACGTACATGTCCGTATACTCCACAACAAAATGGAGTCGCGGAACGGAAAAAACAGGCATCTTCTTGATGTCACTAGAACTCTTCTGATTGAATCATCCGTTCCCCCTCGTTTTTGGACTGAAGCTCTCACCACGGCTGTCTATCTCATTAACCGCCTTCCATCACATACTATTGCTCATTGCACGCCTCATTTTAAGTTGTTTGGTCATCATCCTGTGTTTGATCACCTACATACATTTGGCTGTGTTTGCTTTGTTCATCTCCCTCCCACAGAAAGAACAAAACTGACAGCACAATCTCGCAGGTGTGCTTTTTTGGGTTATGCCACTAATCAAAAAGGTTTTGTTTGTTATGATCCCATTGGTCGTCGTATCAGGGTTTCTCGAAATGTTATTTTCTTTGAAAATCAATATTTCTTCCAAACTCACATAGATTGTCCTTCACCCTCTTCACCAGCTCTCTTACCAGGTTTTTCATATCAACCCTCTGTTACTAGGTTTAATCCGGCTTTTGTATACCATCGACGGGAGAAACCTTCCATTGCCGATGGCCCTCCCCCTGATCCTCCACCGACAACTAGTTCAGCGCCTGCTTTACGTCGCTCTTCCAGAACATCTAGACCACCAGAGCGATATGGCTTTACCCATACTTCTTTGATGACCACTCTCTCTTCTATCTCTATCCCAAGTTCTTATTTACAGGCTGTCCAACACGATTGCTGGAACCAGGCCATGAAGGAGGAATTAGATGCATTGGCTCTGAATCACACATGGGATATTGTGGAGTGTACTCCGGCAGTTAAGCCCATTGGTTGCAAATGGATTTACTCGATCAAACTTAAATCTGACGGCTCCTTGGATAGACACAAAGCCAGACTTGTGGCCCTCGGAAACAGACAGGAGTATGGCATTGACTATGAGGAGACATTTGCACCGGTGGCAAAAATGACCTCTGTTCGGTTACTTCTCGCCATTGCTGCATCTCAGTCTTGGCCATTATACCAAATGGATGTCAAAAATGCATTTCTCCATGGGGATTTGCACGAAGAAGTCTATATGCGTATACCACAGGGCGTCACCTCTCCCTCCAAGAAGTCTGTCTGTCGGTTGCGGAAATCACTTTATGGTCTAAAGCAAGCTCCACGGGCATGGTTCGAAACCTTCAGGAGTCGATTATGCGAGAATGGGTTTACTCAGAGCCCTTATGATCCATCTCTCTTTTTGTGCCACACATCTACAGGGGTTACTGTACTTCTGGTGTATGTTGACGATATTATTATCACTGGTACGGATGATGGTATGATCAAATCTCTCCAAGCTTCCCTTCGGACTTCCTTTAATATGAAGGATTTGGGTCCTTTGCATTATTTCTTGGGCTTAGAGGTGCATCAATCTCCAAAAGGTCTTTTTGTTAATCAACACAAATACACATCCGACCTTATTGAGTTGGCCGACCTCCAGGATTCTTCGCCTGTTGATACACCCGTCGAGGTAAATCTCAAACTGAGTAAAGATGATGGAGAGCTTCTTCCTGATCCTCATCCATACCGGCGCCTCGTGGGCAGTCTAGTCTATCTCACCATCACTAGACCAGACATTTCATTTGCTGTTAATCTTGTGAGTCAGTTCATGACCGCTCCTCGACACCTTCATTTGACAGCTGTGAAGCGCATTATCCGGTATCTGCTAAGAACTGTTCATCGTGGTTTATTTTATCCAAAAGATAATCCTCTTCAACTCGCTGCTTATGCGGATGCTGACTGGGCAGGCTGTCAAGACACGCGTCGTTCTACTACTGGTTGGTGCATGTACCTTGGCAATTCGCTCATTTCTTGAAAATGCAAGAAACAGGCACGTGTATCCAGATCTTCCACGGAGGCTGAATATAGAGCGATGTCTTCTGCTTGTTCTGAAGTCTTATGGCTACGGGGCCTTCTTTCGGAACTTGGGTTCACTCAGACCTATCCTACTCCTTTGCATGCCGACAATACTGGGGCTATCCGAATCACTGAAAATCCCGTATTCCATGAACGCACCAAGCATATTGAAGTTGACTGCCATTTTATTAGGGATGAATTAAAACGGGATGTCATCAGTCTACCTCATGTCCCTACAGAATTTCAGTTTGCCGATATCTTCACAAAGGGACTTCCTCGGCCTCGACATCAATTTCTTGTTTCCAAATTGCTGCTTTATGACTCCCCAGCATCAATTTGAGGGGGGGTGACAATCCAAGCCCAATCAAGCCCAGGCCCATTCTGGGTCCAAACTGTATATATTACTTAGTCAAAGCTTCTTAGTTGGAAAAACAGATTTTTAGGATCTGATTAGATACTTACATGTAATCAGGGATTTCATCCCCTTTATAATGAGAAGAATAGTCGACCAAGGAGGTCACTGGATTAAGCCATCTTTGCAGAATTATTTCTATCTTCTTAAAATGATACTTTTTAGATATTCCCACATATCTTCGGCAGATTGTATGGTTTCAAATTCATGAAAAATTGGGGGTCCATGGACCCAAGAATCCAGGTTTTGATCTTTGCATCTTTTGTGTTCCAAGACACAATTTTCTTTTCATCTGCAGTTGGTTTTGGATCAGCACCAGATATATGGCCCCATAATTCTTTACCTTCAAGATAAAGTTCAAATTGGAAGGCCCAAGATGGATAATTTGTACCATTAAACCGGATCAATTTGATATCAGACTTTTCCATTTGCATAAATTTATCAAACAATGAGAAAATTTCACTCAGAAATCAACCAGAATCCAGAGAATAGAACCTCTGATCAAGATGTAAAGGTACTGATAAGGTCAATGGAAGTTCCAGATGAGCAAAAGTACGCAGAAAAGAGCTTCAGAAGCAAAACAGTGCTCGTATTGCAAAACAGAACACAAATGCTGAAAAAAGAAATACCCCAGACGACCCTAACTTTCCTGACGAGATCTGTCTGTAGGCCCCACTGATTGGTTCAATCACAGATCAGATTAGTTCAGATTAGAGAGGCTCCAAGATACTAGCAGCAGTCCAAATTTGAAATAAATCGGATACAGATCCACAAATTTGGACGGTCTTGATGAAAACAATTTAAAAAAAAAAATATCCAAATACGTCAGACAGAAAAGGAGGTATAACCTACCTCAAACGATGATAGAAAATTCTCAAAAATTGATCAAAAACTTCTTCAAAGCTTGTCGATCCAAAACATGGAGTCGCTAGTGGAAACAGGGTTGATCGGCGGTGGGCCATGCTTGATCAAGCACAGATCATAAGTTGTTCTGATGGATCTGTTATGAAAAAATCTTGGCAGGGACTACTTCATGAGAGAAAGATGACTTGGAACTCTTGATTGATGGAAGACGTCTTCAACCAGAATATGATATGCAACTTGTGTCTCTTGACTTGGCTCTGATACCATGTCAAAGAATGAAAAGATGCAGACAAGTTGAATAGAATGGGATAATCTTCCCAGGATTGATTGATCTCTATTTATTATGCTGTACATCCTTGATTTGGGCTACAAATTAGGCATATTACAGTCAGCCCTTATCCTAAATTATCATATAGAATTTGACTAAAGGAATTGGGCTTTAGTTTACAAGTGGGCCTTTGGCCCGATGGACCCATAATCTTTAACATTTTGTGGGGTGACAGAACTTAGTCATGAAAAGAGACGAGGAAAGAAGTAGAACTCATAAAGCCAACAGTGGCAGCAGGCTTCAATGAATATGATGATGGTGATGACAGTGTGACAACATTTTTTACTCTTATGAAAGGTAAGCTGACTTGAACAACTGTTGCAGTCCCAATTAGCAAAATTGGACTATCTAACTACAGCCAAACAATAAACCTCGATTGATTTGGAAAACCCTCAAACAAAGATCTCATTCGATGATCCTTCATCTTGGATTCATCTTCTTAAATAGCCTTTACAATGCCTAAGATTAGGCTACAAATCAAGGAATAAAACAAGGAATCAAATATTAATTAGATCAATTAGATCTCTAAGAAGGAAGGCAACTAATCTATCTAGCTGTACACAATAAGAATAGATCTCTTATATACAATTGGGCTGGGCCTAATATCATGTAACTGGCTGGACGCCTGGACTACTATAATACAAGTTTATACTTTAACAGCCAATTCAACAATGAAATAAGTAAATAAGGAGGAAAGTAGAAGATAGTTTGCCCCAAATCACTAATACACTACTTAAATAGCCTTCGATCCTTGGAAGACAGACACTCACCAATGGAGGAGATAGAAGAGCATAAACATGCAACTTTTATTGAAGAAATATGATAAAGCCGACATAGATTGGACATTCCTAGCAATGTTTATATAATGCTTCCTACTAAAACAACGCAAGTCTCTACTAAATCCTTGATAATCATCTAATCTAACTAAAATTTAACTAAATAAGTTTCTTACAAACTAAAGAAATTGCTAAAGAAAAGATTTTATAAATACTAGAAAGCTTCTACTCAATTTCAAATTTCAAATGGGCATTCCCTAATGGAGAGGTTCTCTCCTCTTGCCTCTTTGAAACTTCTTTCCTGAATTGCTCCTTGATCTTAGGAAGCCTTCCCTCTTGGATTCTACATTCGAAAGTATCCAGTTTCAAACTTGCTTGCATTAGGGGTTACTGGACATTCCACTTAAGGTGGGCTATGGTTCTACTTCTTGAGTATGTACTATGTAGAGCCAAGTAGAGAGGTGCACATATGGGCCAACCCTTCATGTCCAATTGGATTTGATTTGGGACCCTGCTAAAATCTGAATATTTGTTTCCCACTTTGAAACCCAAATTAAGCCCATTCAGATTTTGATTTGAGCACTTGTGCTTGATTGAGCCCCAATAAGATGGGTCAAGAGTCCATTCGACTGATCAAAGTGACCCAAATATTGAGGGCCAGATGAACCACAGGATCCACAAAATCTGCACCATCCGCTCCTGCGTCAACAACCTCCTAGTTGTGGCACTAATCACCTCCCAACCATGCTACAAGTAGCTGCATCAGACTAAAATGATGTAGTGGTCAAAATAATAAAGTATCAACAACTCCACATCAAAAGCATCCCAAAGTCTTACCGAAGAGGAAAAAATGATTCTAGAGGTTGTGGTCAAGTCATGTTGCCCATAATAATACCAGAAAAACTCCTAGATTTTCTTCTGGATTTAGAATTGGGGACACATACAAAAAAAAAAAAAAATAGAGTAAAGAGTATCGCATTGATGTCCATAGGGTTACAACCTTCACTCATGTCCTACAGTGGCTGGTCATGCCATATAATTGACTAATGCACCAAATACGTTATGCAGTTAATGAACCAGATGTTGTGCCTTTTATTGGAAGATTTCTAGTAGTTTATTTCAATGGTGTCCCAGTATAAAGCCATGATTTGCAAACTCATATGACTAATTTTCAAGGTGTTTGAAATTTTTGAGGAACAGCTGTACACAAACCAAAGAAATGCACACTGGTGGTGGACTGGATTATATAGCTTTAGCCATGTGTCAAAGGTTGATGAAGAGAAAGTGTGGGCTATCCGTGGCCTACTCCTAATTCTATTCATGATGTATGTAGTTTCTTGGGCTGGCAACCTTCTAACGCCGGTTCATAAGAAAATTTAGCACCTTAGCCACACTAATGACATATTGTTTAAAGAATGGGCCATTTAATTGGGGATGGGAATAGCAGCGATGAGTTTAAATTATACAAAGAAATCAAGTGAAGCGCTCATTATGCCCTTCCCAGACTTTGATATTGAAAGTCACATACTGATGCCCATATCGGTTTTGGGACTGTTCGTAGTCAAGAGGGATGATCAATTGAATTTTACAACAAGAAATTGAATGGGATGAAACTGCCATATTCCACATATGATGTGGAGTTCTACAAAATTGTGCAAGCCCTGCACCATAGTAGCCACAACTTGGTTCAGCGGGAATTATTTTATTCTGGTCACAAAGCATTAATTTTTTTTATTTTGGCAGCAGAAATTGAACTGCCGTCATGGCAAGTGAGTAGCCTTCTTGTAGGTCACCTTCGCTTTGAGGAACAAGGCAGGAACCAATAATGAATTAACTGATGCCTTAAATAGGAAGTGGGACTTTATTGAAGACTTTGCAAGCACAAGTAGTGGGCTCTGATTTCTTTTTCAAAATGTGCATGGATGATCATGATATAAGATTACCCCAACCAAGGTACAGTACCCAGTAGTAGACCTCTCATCAGCCTTAGAACAGCTCAATTTGTATCAGTAAAAGCCTCCACATCCATATGACCATACCATGTATAAAGGACCCCTTGAAGTAGAAACGCTTCAGATATCTTATAATACAATGTATTGTATCCAGATGGTCAATACCTGCTGCATGCAGTAACTGGTTAACTACACTTGCCGCATATAAATGTCTACTTGAAATGGGAAGGTAACTTACCACCAACTGATATGATCCAGGATCATTCAACAACTCACGACTGTTGGAATAAAGACTATGACTCTAAGGGATGGCAACGGGTCGTGTTCGGGTTGGGTTTAGGCCGACCATACCCAATACAAATATCCTACACCATACCCAACCCACCCCATGACAGGTTTTAAGATCTATGGTATCAATCTCCCCATGACCTGTGTAGGTTGGGTACGGTTTAACAATGGTTGATTTTTTTTTTCATTTTTAAAATATAAAAAAAAATGGAGGGCGGAGTTCGCTCCTCTTGAGGTTGCAAGCTTTTTCCACTACCACTTGTCTAATAGAAAACTTGCACATGCATTAACCTCTGTCAATCTACTACTAGTCCAAGCCTAGATAAAGGAGGAGGGTTGCTTCAAGTTGACAAATGGCATAAAACTTTCCTCACATATACAACATGAATTCTAAACAATGATCCATTTGGCCCAAGACAGATTGGAGTGGAAAAATAGAATTCATGTAGCTAACCCCAACATAGTTGAGACAAGGCTTTGATGACGATGATACTATGAACGAGTGAGGCGGGTCAAGCCCAACCAAAAAGCGAACCCACTGAATTCAACTCGGTTCGATATAAGATTTGAACACCCCCCCCCCCCCCCCCCCCCCCTCCCCTGTTTCTTCCACGCCAAAAAAAATAAAACCACATGCGCGGGCGCCAAAACAGGAGCAGATCGGAGAAGGTCCCTATTGGAAACCCACCCCATTGCTATCCTTAAGGATTCCAGTCCAACCTATGGGTGTGACGACCCAAAACCTAGATTTCAGTAGAAGTCCGTCTTTCATACCACAAATGTTATTTTTTCGCATTTGTGAGATTAGGTCAAATCGAGTCACAGTGTGATTTTTCTCATACATCAATCATCAAAATTTCATAACAGAGCACAAGTAATAATACATCCTAATTTATTGATCAACTTCAATAGTCTAATCAATTATGAACTAAATCAAAACTAGATATCCATTGTGAAGTGTTCTTTGATGTCTCTAAACTATGTCATCTGCACTCAACTCTTTTGTTTCATAAGGTTACCCTCCGTAAGTGTTATCCTCTTCAGGATTGTTAACTACTTGCTCACCTGTAAAGGGCCAAAGAGTGTGCCAGGCTTACAAAATCCTAGCAAGTGAGCAAGGTTTCAAAATATTCTATACAATCACAGATAGAATAAGGATGGGAAGATTGAAAAAGATCATAGGCAAAGATATAGTCACACCATAAATAAGAATCATCAATTCATCATGACACAAATGCTAATGCAATAACAAACTTCTAAACAAAATGGCG
Source organism: Litsea cubeba (assembly GCA_012931725.1). Lineage (NCBI taxonomy): Eukaryota > Viridiplantae > Streptophyta > Magnoliopsida > Laurales > Lauraceae > Litsea > Litsea cubeba. Next base: position 54,876,973 of record CM022948.1, read on the forward strand.
ATCCACACGAGCTTAGTTGATATAAACAAGGTTTTCCGGAGAGAACAATAGTCACCAAAAAATAACAATAGTGGTGCCCAAAAATTCCCTTTTGGTAAACAAGAGCCATCAAGGTTTACTTTTTGGTAAACAAGATCCACCAAGGGGGTACCAATTATTTTAAACAAGGCTAGACTGCAACTAGTAAATATATCCAGGCCAAAAGCCCAACACAAGCAAGCGACTCCGCTGTGCTAGGTTAAACAGCTTAGTGGTGACTACTCATTATGAGCTAAAGGTTTTTAACAAGACATAACAATAGACAAGTACATGACCATTAAGGGAACTACTTCAAATACAAGTAAATATCCTCAAAAATAAATCAATTGAGTAGCCCAACAAGTACAAAATACCAAAAGATCTCATCAAACTTAAAAATAAAACTAGTTGGGCATCTAGATTTGGTCTATTGTAACTCCAATATATCTTCAAAATTAATTGGGAATATTAGGTTGCATGACTAAACTCAAACTACATGAAATCTGCCCATTTGCATATTATAGGCACAGGATTAGGGACAAATTATAGAATTTACAGAATTAAGCGATTTTTAATGGTGACCTTGTGTCACTTATAACTTTTGCATACGATGTCCAGTTTTGATGATCTATATATGGATCTCGTACAATACGAAGCCGTTGAGCCATAGACATCCAAAATCCGACATTGTTTGGCCGCCAAAAAGTGGGCCGAAAGCTTGCTGCCTTTTTCTGGAAATTACAATTTTGCCCTTATGAACACCCAATCATCCCAGTTATTTTCTAATTACAAGTGGAATCACAACCCTACCAAAAACTAGGGCTTACTAGACAAATTCTAGGGTTTAGACAATCCTCCGCTCAAAGATGGAATAATTTCCAAATTTGACATCATGACACAATTGATATCATGTGAGATAGATCCCGCACAAGCATATACTAAGACGATACCAACTCAAATAACAAGTCAAATGTAGAAAGCAAACAATACAAATCCTAGGTCTTAGAACTACTTTCACATGCAAGGCTAAATGTAGATACAAACTCAATGATACCATAAAACCCTAGACACAACTGTCTTCCCAAGGCTCTATTGAGTTTATGCATGTTAGTGTTAGGGATTTTGTGTGTTGCAATTTGATGGATGCAAGTTCATTTTATTATCATTTGAATTTTCACATATGCATTGATTTTGAAAAACTTGAAATTTTGAATTTACTCATGCATGGTTTTATAACTTTTAAAAGTTGAGTTTTCATGCATGTTTTGGATTTTTAAAAATTGGATGCATAATCTATGTCAAAATTGATTTTGATCATGCATGCCCATGACTTCATAGGTAAACCATTTTAGGCATATTAGATTCATGATTTTAACATCTTAGGATTGATTTAAAAATAAATCTAAGCATGATTACCATGGCCCAGTAGTTCCACGGGAAAAAACTTGGAAAAATCACAAATATCCAGGGAACTGGCTGTCAGGCCAACGTCCCCGGTCGACTGAGTTCATGGCCACGGTCGACCAAGAAAACACTGTAATTTTTTGACCTTTTTTTTCTGTCCATTAGGACATGGTTGACCACGCCCTATTCTAGGTCGACCGGGAACTGGCCATTGGGCACTTTTTGCTATAAACTTCAGCTCATTCCAAGGCCAAAAGTAATAAACTAAGAGGGGCTCTTTGAAGTGTTTTGAGGCCAAAGAAAGGGGAATGAACTAAGGCAGGCTAGAAAGTCATTTGAAAATCTAAAGCTGAGATTCATTAGTTAAATCTTACTAGTAAGCTTTGTTTTCCACATTATATGTTTTCATGCTTTGTTTAAATTATTGGTAAATCTATTTTAGCATGATAACTACGATTTGTTCAATACATAACATGAACATCACTTTGAATTGATTTATTTTCTTGGATTTATACCAAGTAGAACTCAAATTTTCATCATGCTTTGCCAACACCTTTGAAATCTCTTCTAGCATGATTCTCACACTTGGTTGAATCCTTAGCTTGTTGATTTCCATTCCTTGGTTCCATAGTTAAACTATTTTTTCTTTTGGAAGCAACAAAGCTCATAAATCACATGTTTTAGATTTGAAACTTTGCACAACTTGCTTCATTTGATAGTCATATCTTTTCAAGTTTTCATTGAAATACATGTGATTATTTTACTTCAATCAAATCTTTTCTATGTTTTAAACTTTCAAAAGCTTTAGGCTTACATTTATTGGGCTACAATTTTAAACCTTGATTGAAGTCATCATTCATACACATTGATCATACCACTTTGCATCGATAGAGTGTATGTTTGGGTTGTTCTTTCACTTTCATATCCGCCTATTCTAGAGGCATTGTATTGAGTTTACATTGTATCTCTTCTAGTGTATTTTAGACACATTTTAGAGATAAAAACCTTAGGGTTGTAAAGGTTATTGCTTAGCCAAGAAAAGCATATTGTAAGGTTATAGCTTAGCCTTTTAAAAGCATGTTGTAGAGGTTATTGCTTAGCCTATTGAAAAGCATAGTATAAAGGTTATTGCTTATTGAAAAAAGCATAAATTGATAGTGTTATTCCGGTGGGGTGTAAGAACACAAGTCGGGAGTGGATGTAGGCATTTGGCCGAACCACTATACATCGTTGTTTTGTGGTGGTTGTTGATATTTAGAGAGAAATGACTTCCAGAACATGAGAGAGAGAGAGGTGAATGTCGTATCCCTCTTTGGATCGACTGATGTCTATATATAAGGGATTAATCCCTAATTACAATCAATTACAATAAATTACAATCAATCACAGATCCTAAAATTAAGAACAATCTTTGACTAATTACAATGCAATAAATAGAAACAATTAATGGGCCTGGATATGGGCCAAAATGGATGGGCCTGGATTGACACCCCCCCTCAAATTGATGCTGGAGAGTCATAAAGCAGCAATTTGGAGACAAGAAATTGATGTCGAGGCCGAGGAAGTCCCTTAGTGAAAATATCGGCAAACTGAGATTCTGTAGGGACATGCGGTAGACTAATGACATTTCGCTTAAATTCATCTCGAATAAAGTGGCAGTCAACTTCAATATGTTTGGTGCGTTCATGGAAGACGGGATTTTCAGTGATGCGAATAGCCCCAGTATTATCGGCATGCAATGGAGTAGGAGAGGTTTGAGCAAACCCGAGTGCCGAAAGAAGTCCCCGTAGCCATAAGATCTCAGAACAAGCAGAAGACATTGCCCTATATTCAGCTTCCGTGGAAGATCGAGACACCCGTTCTTGTTTCTTGCATTTCCAAGAAATGAGAGAATTTCCAAGGTACATGCACCAACCAGTAGTAGAACGGCGTGTATCTTGACAGCCTGCCCAGTCAGCATCCGCATAAGCGGTCAGATGAAGAGGATTATCCTTGGGATAATATAAACCACGAGGGACAGTTCGCAGCAGATAGCGAATAATCCGCTTCACAGCTGTCAAATGAAGGTGTCGAGGAGCTGTCATGAACTGGCTTACAAGATTAACAGCATAAGAGATGTCAGGTCTAGTGATTGTGAGATAGACAAGACTGCCCACCAGTCGCCTGTATGTATGAGGATCAGGAAGAAGATCTCCATCATCTTTACTCAACTTGAGATTGACCTCTACAGGTGTATCAACAGGGGAAGAATCCTGGAGGTCGGCCAACTCGATAAGATCAGATGTGTATTTGTGTTGATTAACAAATAGACCTTTCGGAGATTGATGCACTTCCAAGCCCAAAAAATAATGCAATGGACCCAAATCCTTCATACGGAAGGAATCTTTGAGAGAAGCTTGGAGAGAGTTGATCATATCAGCATCCGTGCCAGTGATAATAATATCATCAACATATACGAGAAGTACAGTAACACCAGTAGATGTGTGGCACAAAAAGAGAGATGGATCATAAGAACTCTGGGTAAAGCCACTCTCGCATAAGCGACTCTGGAAGGTTTCGAACCATGCCCGAGGAGCTTGCTTTAGACCATAAAGTGATTTTCGCAAGCGACAGACAGTCCTTTTTGAGGTAGAGGGTACACCTTGTGGTATCCGCATATAGACTTCTTCGTGCAGGTCGCCATGGAGAAAAGCATTTTTGACATCCATTTGATATAAAGGCCAGGATTGCGATGCAGCAATGGCGAGAAGTAACCGAACAGTTGTCATTTTTGCCACAGGTGCGAACGTTTCTTCATAGTCAATGCCATACTCCTGACGGTTGCCGAGCGCCACAAGTCTAGCTTTGTGTCTATCCAAGGACCCATCAGATTTAAGTTTGATCGAGTAGATCCATTTGCAACCAATGGGTTTAACTGTTGAAGGACACTCCACAATATCCCAGGTGTGATTCTGATCCAATGCATCCAATTCCTCCTTCATGGCCTGGTTCCAACAATCTTGTTGCACAGCCTGCAAATAGGAGCGAGGGATAGAGACGGAAGATAGAGTTGTCATCAAAGAAGTATGGGTAAATCCATACCTCTCAGGCGGTCTAGAATCTCTGGAGGAGCGACGCAAGGTTTGAGTAGGCGCGGGACCATTGGTCGGTGGAGGATCAGGAGGAAGGCCATCTGTAGTGGTAGGTTTTTCCCGTCGGTGATACACAAAATCAGGATTAAACCTAGTAACAGTAGGTTGATCCGTTGTTTGATCCGAGAAACCAGGTAAGAGAGCTGGTGAAGAGGATGAAGGACAGTCTATGTGAGTCGGGAAGAAATTCTGATTTTCAAAGAAAATGGTAGAAAAACCTACCTCCGATGATCAATAAATCATGGAAAAATCAGCATAAACCCGGAATCTCCAGTCGACCAAGGTGGGAAGGTTCCGCTGATGAGCTGTGATGATCTCAGGTGGACCACACCTGATCTGAGGTGATCAGCGATGATCAGAGATGATCTGGAGGACGAAGATGATCGCAGTGGGGCTTCCAATGCTTGGAAGATGACTTAGGAGATGATCCACAGGTGGGATGGAAGGAATATCAGCCGGAAAACCAAAAAACCTGCGCTGCTGTATGTTACAAACAGTAACAAAAAACTAAAGAATGCACTGACAAGCCTGTCGTCAAGGTGCTGATATGCACTTGGGCCCCGCTAGTTGATCTGATGACAGATCTGAAGGTCGAGATGGATGCACAGATCTTCTATGCAACTAATGGAAGTAGTCTCATCAAAAACCAGGTCAGATCAAAGATTTGGTCCGGCTGTGATGAAAACAAGTGAAGAAATCCGAAAATCCACAAAAGGTGACAGACGACCAACCTCTGATGATAAATAATTGTAGGAAAAATCACCAGAATACTTGAAATAAACCTGCGACCACACTGGGCTGCTTCTGCAGATGAGTTGATGATGATCTGAAGTGGGCCACGTCTGATCTGAGATGATCAGATCTGATCAGGGATTATCTGGGATGATCTGAGGTTGCACGGAGGGTTCCAGACCTTGGAAGATGTCAAGGATGATCTTACAGATCATTGGATGTGAAAGAAACTAAAAGCCTTAGGCTCTGATACCATGATATTTAGAGAGAAATGACTTCCAGAACATGAGAGAGAGAGAGGTGAATGTCGTATCCCTCTTTGGATCGACTGATGTCTATATATAAGGGATTAATCCCTAATTACAATCAATTACAATAAATTACAATCAATCACAGATCCTAAAATTAAGAACAATCTTTGACTAATTACAATGCAATAAATAGAAACAATTAATGGGCCTGGATATGGGCCAAAATGGATGGGCCCGGATTGACAGTTGTTTATCTTATTTGCTTGCTCTTTAGTTTCATAATCATCACTTGTGCCTAATTGGTTCAAAGAAGTTAAAATCCCCCTACCCCCCCACCCCACCCCCCCCCCCCCCCCCCCCCCCCCCCCCCCCCTCCCCGGGTTCAGATCCCGGGCTTTTAGTGAGGAGGTCAGCTAACTCTATGGTGGATTCCCTAGCTAAACAAGGGGTGGATAGAATTGTTCTTTTGATTCCTTATACTATGCAATGAGTGTGCTATTGGTTGTAGGGTATAAAACTTTTATACCTATTTTAGGTTTGTCTTTGGGTTTGTTATTTCCATCCATTAATACAAATGTTTTGTTGTCAACATGATTGCCCAATACCACATTGGACGACCTCAAGGATCTCCAAACTAGGTTTTGGTCAATCTATCTTGGCACTTTCTGAAGTTATTAGGTGTCAAGGACTATGACGTCATACCCGTTGTTTCCCATCATCCTACACTTGCTAATTGGTAATTCATAGGTGAAGTCAACCCCAAACAATCACTTACTACTAGAACCAAATTCACATATCCCTAATCAAGTCCAAATTCCCAAATACAAGTCCAAGTCTCCAAATCTAACAAACCCTAAAGAGGCCACATGGGAGAACATCCAAAAACTCCACCCCTTATGATGGCCTAGGGTCAAAAGACCGTAGATAACTCACTTGGGTTCGGCCAGCATGAGTCAACCCAAAGGGGACCACAGCCAAGGTCTCCCAAGTCCAATTCTTGCATATTTTATGTATTTAGGGTTTCCCCTGTCAAGAGTTATTGATCCTCCATCATGTCTCATTTATTTACATACATACCATAACAAATTAAACCCAAGACAACTACCAACTGTTGATATAAATCTGAAACCCTAATTTACCAACTACGAACAGCACGGAAACAATAACATCAAAAAAAAAATCAGACACAATAAGTGTACATGCGACCCAAAACCCAAAACCAACCCTAACGAATATGGGTTCCATGACCCATGTATGTGGGAATACCACATTCAGCCGATGGGTTTTGGCCCATTGGTGGCTCACAACCAAAGGGTTCCTCCCTTGCTTCATGTATTTGATGGATTAGGGTCCATATTCCTTAAGATCTAGGATTCATGCCCTTTTCACATGTGTACTTTGATTAAGCTCTCCTAATGAATTAGGACCAGACTTTCTAACTAATGTCCTAATATAATAGGCTAACAAACCACTAAGTTATCCTACATGCCTTTCCTTCTATAACTAAGAGTTATAATTTTAGTGGGAATTTTTTTCTCTCGTGTCCTATTCAAAAATTCGAATTGAGTTTTTAGATGCCTACTCTATTTAGCATTTGGCTTCTTCTTTAATTGGAACTTCCTGTTCTCCTATCTTTTCTAGCAATTAATGGCACTTGTAAACTAGGACTCCTCAAATGGCATGTCACCAGACATCTATTGCCAAGTAGCTTTGCCGAAGCCTACTTCAGACCCAATTGCTCTGGACTCGAAAGTGGAGTCTTGGGGTCCAAAACCCTTTTGCTTTGAGTTAATGTGGCTGGAAGAAAAGGGATTCACAGATTTGATTCAATCATGGTGGTCTAACTTTCAGATTCAGGGATGGGCTGGTTATAGATTAGCTTGTAAACTGAAGCACATTAAAGCTAAAATAAAAGATTGGACAAAAACTAACTTCGGAAGTGTGGAGGCCTCTATGGCAGATTTACTGAGTTATATTAAGAAGATTGATTCCAAGGAGGAAGTTACACCTCTCTCAGATGAGGAGATATCTCTTCGTCAGATTCTTAAAGAGAAATTCATTTGCAAAGCTAAGGAGGAAATCAAATGGAGGCAGAGATCTAGGCTGTCTTGGCTTAAGGAGGGAGACAAAAACACTAAATTCTTCCACAGTTTTGCCTCCTACAGAAACTGTGCGAATAAGATTTCTATCCTGTTAGATGGGGATAGAAGGTTAGAAACCAAGGAGGAAATTGTGGATCATGGGATTGCCTTTTACACTGACCTCTTCTCAAAAGAAGATTGGGATTGTCGACCTACCCTTGACAACTTGGAGTTTCCGACGATATGCACAGCTGATGCAGATGGGCTAGAAAAGGATTTTGAAGAGGAGGTCAAAGAGGCAGTTTTTAATCTTGGGAGAGATAAAGCGCTTGGCCCAGATGGCTTCCCATTAGCTTTCTTCCAGATTTTTTGGGAGGTTGTTAAAGTGGATGTCATGAATTTCATGAAGGAGTTTCATGATAGAGGCAGACTTTCAAAGCATTTTGGTGCCTCCTTCATAACTTTAATTGCTAAGAAAACTGGTGCGGAAAGCATTAAAGACTTTCGTCCCATTAGCCTCATTGGCTCCATCTACAAAATTTTGGCTAAGGTGTTAGCTAACAGGCTTCAAAAGGTATTGTCTGCCTTGATTTCTAACGCCCTAGGGGCTTTTGTCTACTGTCATCAAATTTTAGATGGTTTTCTCATCGCTAACGAATGCATTCACTCAAGATTTAAAGAGAGGAAACCGAGTCTAAAATGTAAATTGGACTTGGAGAAGGCTTATGATAGGGTGGACTGGGAGTTCCTGCAAAACTTACTGAGAAGAATGGGCTTTGGCACCAAATGGTAGGGCTGGATTTCAGAATGCTCGAGTTCAGCTACTTTCTCTATTTGCATTAATGGATCTCCATTTGGTTTCTTCTCCGCTACTAGAGGTCTTCGTCAAGGGGACCCACTTTCACCCTTCTTATTTTCCATCATTGGTGAAGCCCTTAGCCGAATGTTGCAAGCAGCAAATAATGCTAATCTTATCAAAGGTTTCTGCCCGTCAAATGATGATCAGGTTATTTCCCACCTCCAGTTCGCCGATAATACTCTTTTATTCTGTGATGCTAATGAGTTCCAACTTCGCAATGTCAAGGCCATCCTTTTATGCTTCGAAACAATGTCAGGTCTTAAAGTTAATTTTTTTAAAAATGAAATGATTGGTGTTAGGGTGGAAGATACTCATCTGACATCGCTAGCTGACATTTTTGGTTGCAAAGCTGGATCCCTTCCTTCCTCCTATTTGGGCCTTCCTCTATGCGTTGGAGTGGCCTCAAAAGCCTTATGGTCCCCAATGATTGAAAGAATGGAGAAAAGGCTGTCTTTATGGAAGGCTAATTATTTGTCTCTTGGTGGCAGAATTATTTTAATTAAAGCTGCTCTGGCTAACCTACCAATTTACTTCATGTCCATGTTTAGGTGTCCAATGGAGGTGATTAAGCATTTTGAGAAGTCGCAGTGGGATTTTTTGTGGCATGGCAATGATAAGAAAAAAATCCACTTGATTAAGTGGTCTCAAGTTTGCAAGCCCAAAAAAGGTGGTGGGTTGGGTATAAGGCCTCTGAAGGAAATGAACCTTGCTCTCTTGGGCAAATGGCCGTGGAGAATTGGGGATGACTCTCATGGTTTATGGAAGCAAGTCATTTCCTCAAAATATGATATTTCTAGGGATGGTTGGTTAGTTTGAGACCCTCTTCCACGTTTCTACGTGCTATGGAAAGGAATACTTGCAGCTAGAGTGGAGTTCTTTCGCCAGGTGAGATTTTGTCTTGGAAAAGGAAACAAAATATATTTTTGGAAGGACCTATGGGTGGGGGAAGTCCCTTTAGCTTCTCTATTTCCTGATTTGTTCAGTTGTGCTAGCAACCAAGAGGTGAAAGTCATGGAATACATGGAAAGAAGAGAAGATACTATTATTTGGGGACCCATATTTAGAAGAAACTTAAACGAAATAGAGGAAGATCAATTTCGATCCTTGTTGACTGTTATTGGCAATGTTTTTATTCCAAGAGATGGGCAAGATAGAAGGATTTGGATGGCTTCTGGTGATGGCACGTTCTCGGTGGCTTGCTTTTTTCTGTCAATGACAAGACATGCGGTGGTTAATCATCATCATTGGGATAGCCTTTGGAGTATGAAAGCCCCCCCCGAGGGTGATCGCTTTTGGGTGGACAGCTATTCTAGGAGGGATCCTGACTATGGACAACTTACGGCCCCATCATGTAATCATTGTTAATGCTTGTCCGATGTGCTTACAGAGGAGGAATCCATTGATCACCTTTTGTTGAACTGCTCCACTTCTCAGCGACCATGGAAGGCTATTTTTAGTTGGTTTCATGTGTCCAGTCCCCTCCCCCTGTCCTTTTCTTCTCTTTTTGAGTTTTGGAGGTTTGGTGTGGGACCTATCTCTGTTTCTTAGCAAATATATGGACTATTTGGAGAGAGAGAGAGAGAGAGAGAGAGAGAGAGAGAGAGAGAGAGAGAGAGAGAGAGAGAGAGAGAGAGAGAGAGAGAGAGAGAGAAATTCGAGGTGCTTTGAACGGAAATCTACTGAAGTTGGTAAATTGATTTGACAAAGTAAAGTATTTAGTGGCTAGTTGGGCCACTCCCCTTCATCCATTCAAAGGTAGCTCAATGAACTCCATTATTCAGAACTGGAAGGAAGTAGCCTTTTCTAGAGCTCACCACCAGAGAGTTTCCCCTAAATGGTGTCCTGCACCTCCTGGTGCTCTTAAACTTAATTTTGATGGTAGTGCTACTGGGAATCTTGGCTCGGCAGGTCTAGGGGGTGTTATTCGTAATGAGGAAGGAGCCATCCTTCTTTCCTACTCAGGTCCAGCAGGTTTCTGTTCAATTAACAAAGCTGAGTTGCTGGCTCTTAATATCAGTCTTCGACAAGCTTCGAGCTTGCAGCCCCAGCGGTTAATTGTGGAAGGGGATTCCTATTGCGTCATTCAATGGGCAACCTGGTCCTCTAATCCACCGTGGTACCTTCTAAATATCTTTGAAGAGGTGGTCCAACCTTCTAGAGTTTTGAATGTATCATTCCATCATATCAAGCGGTCGGCCAACGAGGAAGCTGATAGGCTAGCCAAAGAGGGAGTCCAGAAAACTTCTCTGACCATTGACTACTAATGGCTTTTGTACTTTCTTTTTTGGGGCTTGTTGCATGTTTTTTATTTGGGGGAACTTGTCCTTTTGTTTTCTGTTTGCTCTCCCATCTTTTGGGCTTTGTATACAGGATACCCCTCTAATACTGTACAGCTTCTTTCTAGCAATGAATTTCAGTCACCATTTTCAAAAAAAAAATTGACAACCAATTGGACTCAACCAACCAATATTATTGGCTGTCCAACACTAATGGGTCCCATGTGGGCCCTACCATTATGATTAATTTAATTATTTACTTAATTATAATTAATTTCCCAAAGTGGACGAATTTTATTAATCACTTAATGATCTTAATTATTCATTAATTGCGCCCAGATCAAATCCTAATTGTGCCCTAAATCAAAGTGGCCAAATTCTACACATTATCTAATTCTTTATTTAATTCACTAAATTGTTTAAATATTATTTGGGGTCAGGTCCTTACAATGAGCATATTAACACCCAACTTTAAGTCTCTTCCAATAGATCTAATAGTATATTTCCGAGTCAAAATTACAATTCGCTTTTAGTTCTGGCCACTTTACTTTCGAAAAAATACCTAGCTCTTTGATTTCAAACTCTTTTCCGAGATATGTTGTCAAAAAGTTAATCTAAATATCATCATTTCCTATTTCAACAATATCATTAACACAAAAAAAAAAGAAAATTTATCTATTTTTTCTGAATGATCATAGTAGTTACCCTATCATCGGTTCTTTAAACAAATAAAGAACAACCGAGAATGCCATTTATACTCCTACTTGATCATTGCTTGGTTGAACCTTTTTAAACCGTGCAAGAAAATTGGAAAGAAAATGGATGTAACATGCATGTTTACCAAGTAATATGCAATACTTCTACCCAAAAAAGTACTATGCAGTAGTGTTTCATATTCCAATACTTAACGAGAACAAAAAGTGTGGATGAAAACATATCATAAATCCAAATTAGAGATAAAAGTTAATAAGAAGTTAATGCACAAACCAGTTCTAATGAAGAGAAAAGATGCATATGATCCAAAAATCACAGTATAACCAAGCTGGAGACCTGCAAAGCATAACATTTCCAAGCAAGTTAATTCGACCATCTATCTACATGAGAATTGATATCATGAAAAACAGTGCATATAAATAATAACAAAAAGCATATCAGATCATTTGACACAGAGAATTGTTACGAGATAAAGTGGGGCTTTTTTTTTTTTTTTTGAAATATAGAAAAATTGTGGACTACTTTGTGAGTGTAGTCATAAGTAGGAGGTTTTTCATAAATTCTGAAAAGTTAAATGATATAAATATATGAGGTTGATCACCCAACCCTAATTGGAACGCCCAACCTATTTTTTTGCTCTCCAAATTTCTCTTCCCGAAAAAAAAACCTATAATTTTTCACACCTTTCTTCTTAGGCCCTCTTTGTTTGCATTAAAATAGATAGGAATTGAATACATAGGGTGGTTAAAACTGAAGATCAAATGTGAATTTCCAAAAATGGGAATCAAATAGCTTCTTTTGATTCTATTTCCCTAAAAGAAAATGCTATTTGATGTTCATTTTGGAAATTCACATTTAATCTTGATTGTTAACCACCCTATGTATTCAATTCTAATGTATCCTAATGCAACCCTAAATAAATAAATAAGAAGGTCATTCCCCAGTGAGGGTCCTGCCGAAGTAAGGTCCTATGAGGGTCCAGACACGAGACAGACCTAACCTTTGGCAATTTTGCACAAAGTGGCTGATCGCAGGTCTCGAACCTGCATTATCACGCATGGCACCCGAGACTTTTAAAAACCGGCACTAAATCTTAAATCTTTTAGATTAAAACATCCAATTTTGTATCAAAACATATGGCCAAGCTTGCTCATAGAGGAACAAGAAGCAACAAAGCTTTGAAGTAAAAAAAAAAAAAAACAGATTTTTTAGTTTTGGGGCTGATTTCAGCAAGCAAAAGCCAACCTCAGTACCTGCATGGTGAAGCAGCAGTTCGGTTTATGTAAAGTCAGTTAAAAGTTTATTTTGCAGCAATGACTTGTTCCTTCCCTCGTGATTACAGGTCAGTTAGGAGTGTTCAGATTGATGTTCGGTGTTGGCATGTGAGTAACACTGGCCCTTGTTCTTAACCAGATGTGTGTGTGGACATCCAGTCTTCCTCCTTTCTGGATTTTTGGATAAGTATTAATCCAGATTAGTTTTTTAGGGAGTTATAGTGGTGTTTAAGTGATTTAGAGGGATATTTTTCACTTGTTAACCGGGATGGAATTTGTTTTTCGGTGATCTAAGATGTCTTGAGTAACGGGTTAATATGGAACCTCGGTCGGGGAGATTATTCCTATTGGTCCCACATCCTCATCATTAGAGAACATAAACCCTAATGCTGCATTTCTGTTGATTTGTTCCCCGCGGAGGTAGCCACTGGAGGAGCCTGAAGGCTTGGATATATTGATGAGACCATCCCTAAACCATCTGAGAGCGATCCTATTGTTCAGAAGGCAGAAAATATGTATCAGTAACAAAGGATATTTACTGAAGAAACTAACTGGATACAAATAAGCCAATCATGTAAGGTTCAGAACCAGATGTGGAAAATGAAGAACCATATGCTTATGAGGAGAATATTTTCTGTATTGTTGAGAGTTCTCACAATTACCATGCACACAGTTTTGGGGATAAGAGTTGTTATAACTACAACATAATTTTAGGCTTATGTGGAGTGTTACAACAATTCATAAGACTGTTGAACAGTCTTTATCTACAACTGCAGACAGGAAATGGTATAAAAGCCTTTCTGGATTTGTAAAACCTTGTTCTTGAGACACCGCCTCTACAGAACTCTAGAATTCTATTGACTTACCACCCATTTCTAACTCTGTTCCTCTAAGAGAAGGATTGAGAGCCCATCACCATAAATCCATCAATGCAGACCAACCTTAAAATCTAGAAGGCCCAAAACCATTGTCCGCCTTTTCTATCATCATAGAAAACCCCACTCTAATTAGGAATTTCCCACCATTAGATTGATCACGTTTGAGACACATGGTTTGACTCATTTTTGTTAACTTTAATAACGTGTTTTATAGATGTTCAACCTCAAAAGAAGTTGAGGTTGATCATGTAAAAACACGTTATTACAGTTAATACATCCTCATCATTTTAAAAAAAAAATGATCAACCTCACAAGCATGACTATAACTGAAGTGGAATTTTCCATGACAACAGAAAAAGGTGAAGCGACGGTTTTTTGTGGTTTGGAAATCCAAAGTTGGCCCTTGCTGATTGATTTATAGCAATAGACTCTAAACCCAAGCCTTGGAGAATTCAGACTATCCATTCTGGTTTCCCTCAGCAGTCAGCACTCCCTCCCTCCCTCCCTCATTGAAGAAACCCATTGCTCCTAACCAATCGTCAGGGAATGAAGGGCACACCTCTAACAAACCCACTAATATGCATATTTCAGCCACCAAGATCGTTATGATCGGCATCCAAATCGCAGGTCTGCAATAGATAATCTTCTTCAGAAAACCCTCAACTCCCCAGCTTGGAAACCATAGTGTCTTAGTTTCAACCCTCTATCTTGGACCTTTGACAAAGAGAGATTCATTATGTGTTTAATCTATATGGAACAGCCTGAAACTCATTATTTTCTGTACATCTTCTCATAAGCCTTTCATATAACAAACAAGGCTTGATAAGTTTCCTCCTTCATTGCACATAGACAAACAAACTTTGCCAAATCTATAGCTGTACTCATCCACAATCAAATTTCTTTGCTTCAAGGTGATGAGCAGTGCAAACTTTGGACCTGTTTTAAAGACAAGCACCCCTGGACCTAAGCCAAGCAAAATTCCATTCGAAGAAAAAGAAAAACGTTGTATAAATTCTGAAGATGGTGAAGATTTACTAATTCTAGAGAAACCAACGCTTACGAGTGCCCCATGAAGACCACATGAGGAAGTTGTTCATCATATTCTTCAGTATTTGAAGTCAACACTTGGATCATGGATCATTATGAGTCACACCAGTAGCTATCTAGGCGTTCTCAGGTGCAAATTGAGCTAGCTCCCTATGCATGGACAATCCTCTCTAGATGTTGTACATTTGGCATAGGAAACCTTGTTACATGGCAGAAGGTAGTAGTTTGTTGTATCTCACTCGAGTACAATTTGCAAAGATAATATAAAAGAGCCATAGCTCCTACATGTGAGATTGCTTGGTTAGGACCATTCCTTAAAGAACTAGGCATTTCATCCTTCAAGCTACAGACATCTACTATGATAATAAAGCAAAGATTTGCGACTGTGCCAATCCAATTTTCCACTATTAACAGACAGCGCATAGTGAAGTTGCTTGCCACTATGTTATTGATGAAAAAGATGAACTTGCACATGTAGAATTCTTGCATATGAGGGTGTGCGAACAATAGTACACAAGTGATGCACAATGAGTGGAGTTTGGTGTATGAACAATGGCACACATGGGTACATTGGATGAAGTATAATGGTTAATTGTGTGGAATCATGTGATTACATCATTGTATTTATCTTAGTCCCCCAGTCATATTCCAACCTCTTAACTCATCATCATCTTCGTTTGCTTCAATTCTTCAACTCAATATCGCGACACTCCAAAATTTTAACATGATAGCCTTCACCAATGTCCCCCTTCTAGTTCGTTGTAACACTTCCATTCTTCGTATATGAGTTGTTTCCCTTCTTTTATGTATATATCTAAATCATCTCAAATGGCATTCCTTTTCTCCTTCTATTTATTTATTTTTCATTAAGCCACCCTAAGCTTATGTACCCATCCATAGTTATATCCTTCACTGTTATTCCACACAAACGGTTTTAGCAATACAAATCTCAGCCATACACAATTTGTCCTCATGACTTCTCTTTTGTTTCTCAGCACTCAGCTTCCTATAACAATACAGGTCAGACTAATTCCACATCAAAATACCCATTTGATCAAGGAACACTTCACAATTGCACAACAACTTGCTAATTTGTCTCCACCCACAATTATTCTGTAGCTTCCAGTCAATAGGATTTGTCACGCTGGTGAAGTAGTTTTCCATCATCCTCCCTGCTCACTGATCTACTAAAGTTGCACTCCATATATTGTGTCTTTGTTCCTCTAGTTTCACGTTTGACTAATGTGAATGGTATTTAAGCAACTTTTCTTACAACTGTTTTTCTTCACTAATTCAGTAATAGAAACAAAATAAAAGCAAACTTCACCTCTAGAGTAGATGCAAAAATCAGCCTGTAAGAGATTTAGATGACTTAGAAAAATGCTGTTGCTGCAAGTGTTTCTATGTGAATAATTGTAGGATTATGTGGAGGTAGTTGATAGGTTCTTCATTTCCATTTGATAGTTAATCTCATTTTAGTTTAACTATTTAATTTCTTATTCATTTCTATATTATACAGGTACTTTTTTCAAAGAGAACTGAATCAGCTTGCCCTTGATAAGACCTAGCCACAAGTTAGTCCAGACTCCGGAGCACCAAGCATTCTTAAAAAAGCCGCATTCTTTCGGAAAGAAAGGAAAATCACTAGTGGCAACAACAAAGAAATGCATAAGGTATGATAACAAAATATACACAACGAAGTGACAGGAAACAACTAATATATTCCAAGAGGGAAAGCATAAAGGAAAATTTGAACATTCTACATCCACGGATAAATGGGTTAAGTCTTCTTTGACAATGGGTGCACGCTCTACTTGGATTAACAATGAAAACTTTAACAGATGAATGCATACCTAACATTAGAGCAACTTTGACAAAGCTGTAGTTTTGTTGATAATAAAGCTCCAAAAAATGGTTTAGGTGTGCTGAAAAATGAAATCATAATGTAAAATGAGAATCACTGTCAGCTCCCAATATCACCAAAGCTGAATACAAGGAAGAAAACACAAAAACATTGACAAGTAGGTGGTCCACTTTTGTCCTGCAGAGCATAAGTCAAAAAATACAATCTGCAAGAAAGAGCATAGATATTTGGCTTGCTCCAAGATGATAAAATCCGTAATAGCAACTGTCATATATTATGTTGGCCACGCTTGTGAGATGTTTACTATTAAGCAATGTATTTTGAATATTGAGATGAAATCATGGCCAGTATTTTGAATTTATCATGATAACATTGAGAATAAAAGAAAAAAAATTCTCCAAAAGATCTCAACAGATTCAAACCAAACTCAAGATGAATTTAAAAGGGAAAAAAAGCTCCTTTTTTTTTTTTTTTTTTTTTTTTTGATAGGCAACGATAAATTATATTAAAAAAGAAGAATACTACCAGATAGCAACCATTCCCTATCACAAAGACAGGGGATGACAATGGTATAAAAGAGATATACCAAAGAAAAAAAAAATTACACAGTGGAGACAAGCAAGATGACCTATCCACCACTAATTTCGCAAGAGAATCCGCAAAACTATTAGACAACCACCCAACATGTTGAAAGATGACCCGAACCTCATACAAGATGAACTCAATTTCACTGAAATAAAAATGAAAACCTCCAAGGTGCCTTGGAAGGAGAGGACACCCAAGAAGTGGCATTAAGAGAATCGCTTTCCACAACCAGGGAAGCATGAACGTCGCCTGAGACGAAGATTCGAAGGGCTTCTAGGATGGCCACCACCTCCACCCCGTTAGACTTCAAGAGCCCAACATTCTTAGAGAACATAACCAACACCACCCCTTAAAAGGTTCCTAGTTCCTAAGGTTTACAATTGTTAATAGTTGTTAATTATACTTTAAAGCCCCAAAAGTGACACACAGCAAAGGCTGTTTAGTGCAAAAACTAAGCAAAGGTCTCCATATCTTCAAAGATGGGTGCAAGCCAAAAAGCAAGATTAAAATATACAATTGGCCTCTGGGTACTTTGACAAGGAAGAGCATTGAGTTGGTAGATGTTATGAGAAAGAAGATAAACACAGCATGCAACAAGAGAACATATGAACAGGAGAAGACAAGGGACCATGGGAAAGGGTTCGAGGCTTTTCTTTTCTAGGAAATAGTAATTCTACTAATAAGAAGGGGAGCAGGCATTGTAGTTGATAGATATCTAAAGAGAAGATCGTGAAAGTTTAGATCAAGAATGGCAGGCTTATTTATAACGGTGATGATTTCAAGGCAATAAAATCTTGAATGTTTTAGTGCTTAGGGATACCACAAACAGGATTTAGATAAAAAGAAATACCAGAACTTGATGGATGAATTAATACAAGATATGCCTACTGGGAAGAGTAATATAGTTGGAGATGGCTTTAATGGTCATGTAAATAAGAAACGAAGGTTCCAATAGAGTACACAAAAGATACATTTTTGGGTAAAGAATAAATGGGGTAAGTTATCCTCAACTTTTCTAATGCATTTGGTCTTGCAAGAACATATTGAGCAAGCTTAATAGGACACATAGTTATCTAGTTCTCTTCTTCTTCTTCTTGAAGTACATGAACCCTTGGATCCCAAAACAACACCCAAATGCTACCTATGAACCATCAACATCACCGTTGTTAGAAAACAATGGACTGTCATAAATCAACAGCTCATATCCATTTGGATAGCCCAAGGTCTTATTAATCATTATCTCGAATTGGTGTGCCACACATCTTCTTCTAGACCAATTAAGAACTGGAACAAGTGACATAAGTGGGCTGGAAAAACAACCACATAACAGACAGATTGCATAATATCAAACCTTCGGATTTAACAGCTTGGATGATCACCATAAGAAATATAGATATGAGTACATATATCGATCAAAAGTAGGTAAATCACACAATATAATAGTGTACTGGCAACTTGATGATGATATGATGATGGTGGGTAAATACCAATAACTGAGATTGATGAAGATATGCTTGATTGATGGTGATGATGGTAATTAACAAAAGAGGGGCATGAGATGGGACAAAGAAAGAGGACTCGGTTTCTGTAAGCTAAGATCTGTAACTCCCTTCCTCTTTATAAATAATAATAATAATAATAATAATGAATACAAAAAAGCATGCAGGTTGGATAGTTGTCCTTGAGGTGAGGACACTTGTCAAATATGCAGGCCCAACCTCTATGCAAGAAAGCAATCCCTCCACTGCTGGGTCGTATTAGTTGGGCCCGACACAGCTGAAGTCCAACATCTCCCACTCGACCAAGTGGTGGAGAAAAGGTTTTGGGATCATATATTATGGCCCTACTTAGAACATTGATAAAATAAATGTTTTTAATAGAAAAATCAAAGGTGTAAGACCAATCAAAATCACCTACTCTCTATGGGTGTTTGTGCACCAAACGATCATCTAACTAGTACACAAGTTCCAGAGTTCTTAGCATGTCCTAGACCCGCATGACCACACCAGGATGATCCAGCTGTGACCTGAGGTGAGTCATCCCTATATACGCACTCATCTACACATAACGGATTTGAGCTTTGTTGTGCCCGACTGATCCAGCCCAGTAGCGGAGGGATTGTTTTCATGCATGGAGGTGGAGCCAGAATTTTGAAATCAGATGAGCAGGAGGA
The DNA here is from genome assembly GCA_012931725.1 of Litsea cubeba. NCBI lineage: Eukaryota > Viridiplantae > Streptophyta > Magnoliopsida > Laurales > Lauraceae > Litsea > Litsea cubeba. The sequence continues at coordinate 54,896,260 of CM022948.1, forward strand.
AGAAAATATTGCAGTGAAGGGTTTCATCCCTTTGGGATTGACCATATATTTTTATAACACGAATAATGCCATTCAATGGAAGAAAGCTGGGCTTTAAATGTACCAAAGCCAATGTTAGCAGGTTGGAAAAAGGCTCCAGAAATGTTGCTCTGAAGCTGACGCAAACCCCTTCAATGCCATTCAATGGAAGAAAACTGGGCTTTAATTAAGTGTAATGAAGCTACCGTTAGCAGGTTGGAAAAAGGCTCCAGAAATGTTGCTCTGAAGCTGAAAGGAACTAGTCAATGATCACAAAAATATCATAAAAATCTTTAGCAACCATGATAAATCCAGACAAATATAGAATATAGACACGTCCTCTTCTTGATGAACCCCAACCATAAGTGTACCAAAGCTAACGTTAGCAGGTTGGAAAAAGTCTCCAGAAGTATTGCTCTGGTTCAACTTGGAACTACAGACATTTGAGAAAGAAGAGATTTGAAAAGGAGGAGAATGAGGAGGAGAAAGAAATAGATTAACGCACTGACTTGAACTAGTTGAATTTGATTAAACCCATCTATTTTATAAAGGGACCAACAGCATTTAAAGTGAAAAGATGGCAATACATTTGCCCAATTAGACCCATATAAATGACAACAAGAGCAGATAAGAAGACTTATTTTCTACAAATATCACTCCTCTGGAAGTAAAAAAAAAAGAGCATGAATGGCTCACACACACACATGCCAACCTAATTAAGCTGAGAAAAATTGGGCTGAAAAATCACATACACAGATATGCCAAATTATTCAGCTGAAGAAAATTGGAATGAGAAGTCACACGCACAGATATGCCACATTACCCAAGCTGAAGAAGATTGGGCTGAGAAATATAATGTTGTAAGTTTTGAATCCCCCGCAAAGAAGCAAAGGTATCATACATGCCCTGAAAACCAACTCTTCTGATAATGGAGCCTGTCAATAGAATTTTACAATTAAAACAATAAACAAAATTGTAAGTGTGATATTAGCAGAACAATAGAAGTTAAGATATACCAAATAACTGAAATATCAAAATTAATATTTATATGAAATATATGTATATTTTTCAGGATAAAATAGTATTGGATTTATTACATAATTACAACAAAAATAAAATTTATTGACTTGCACATCAACCCATGGGGTTTCTGGTCTACTAGCCACATTAACTAGTCGAGTCTGGTCAATCCACTAGGTAGGAAGTATGTCTTTAAAAACCTAGACAACTTCAACCTGTCCGATTAGATGATTCCAGGGAAAAAAAGAAAAAAATGCGTTCGTGGAAAGTAACTTGACCAACTGATACGAACACAGCAAAAAATATTAACACAGCAAAAAATGCATTTCCTTCTCAGAGAATGGTTAAGTTATTCTTGTCCAGATCAATTCAGCATTCATCATAGCTCTTCAAACAAGTGGTAGACTCAACTTATACGTGAGTTCATGACCACGATGATAAATTCTGGGAAAGCAGTCAAAAGCGTGACGAATGCAATTTAGATAAGAAACTAATCTTTTAAAGAAAGGGAATGGACAAACAAAGAGCCTATCGAAACATGTTAAATAAAATCTTTTTTAACGATAACCATGTGATGAACAGCAAAAATGACATGTACCACAATAATTTATCCATTGTCAGACACGGGAAAGACCCAATTTTCTATGATGGATGCACCTCAACAGAAAATAAACCAACATTAAATTAATATTTGAAATGACCTAAAAGTGAAATCAATGAAGTATAAAGAAAGGTCTCATGATGAAATTGATACTTACCACCACATAAGTACGCCACGCCAAAACATTAGAAGAAATTGAGCGAATCCAACCAAGAAGCCATTGAGGAGTAATGCACTTGAATAAACGAGCTTCACCATTAAGCTTATCATCCTTCCAAGTACCCATCAGAAACAAGAATTTTGAAGCAAATGATCCAGCATACATAAGTGAAGTCAAGGAAAGGGGAAGGAGCACAGCTTGCCACTGTTTCCAAAAGCACAACAAAAAGGCATATGAGTTGCAACGATTTAGTAACTTCACCTTCCAGCCATCAAGAAGCCACAAAATATGTGTTTGAGAATTTTTCATATTTGTGTAATGATGTGATTCCAAGCTCCGGCAGAAATACATTTCCATGCAGGTATGGAAAAGAGGTTCCGAATCCCACCCACCCACACACACACACACAAATGGAAAATTTGCACGCGTGGAAAATGGAGTTTTTGCAGGATTGTGGAATCCTCAGCATTACACAAACAGGGTCCAAACCTTTTTTCCGAAAACTTACTGTTGGAATCTGATCAAAGAAATGTGACTTAAAAGTAAACTATTACCAGTTCAGTGAACCACAGAGAATCAAGAATGCTGCGGAACTTTATCCGTACACCGTAATCCACCATCTTACTCGGAAAAGAAAAGAGAGAAAGATTTTCTTTTTCCCCCTTGATTGGAAACAAAGAGAACTTAGAAAAGTAACAACTTACCAAATGGTCTGCTCGGATGCCATAAACACCAAAGATGGATGATGTCTCCCAAAAGCTTTTTATCTATTGAAGTAGCATTTGACGAGCAGGCAGGCATGTCCACCAAGAAAAGGGAAAAAAAATCATTCAGCACTTTCTGTACATATAGACAAGTTAAATTTAAAAGAGAAGACGACGAAGAAGATAGACATTAGGCCTAAGTTACTTATCCAGTAACACTAATGCATGCAAAAACATATGGGAAGCAAGGATGTTTCATAAATGCAAATGAAGATATATCACAAGGCTTACAAAATATGGCAGCACCAAATCATTGCCAAGAATTGGAGGTTCAGTCACATAGCTTGATTGGGCAGATCAGGGTCCAAAAGAATGGGATTAAAAGATCATTTGCAACTGCACCCTATAATTATGAGGTAGAGGCTATTTAGGGAAGCAACGCCTCCAAATCTTTGAATCACAAGGGAAACAAATGTGCAGAGAATGAAATCTAGAATGAATGTCAACTCTCCTGTTGGGGGGGGGGGGGGGGGGGGGGGGGGGGGGGGGGGGAGCACATAATCTAGATGAATGTCAACTCTCCTACACCGGCAAGGTCAAGTCTGGTCCTTCTCTCCCTGGGGAAACCATTTTCCTTCCATGGAATTTCCAGTTTTTCGCAGAATCCCTTTCCCGCACTTTTGGGAATTGAGAGAATCAGAGAGTGTATTTCTTCCTATGATTTTCACTCCTTCTCAACTATCACAACAGCAGAGATGGAGATAGGGTTGGATTTAGGGTTTTCAATCCCTTTACTGGGACTTGGCTGGGTCATCACCGAAGCGACTCGGTCATCACCTCATCCGAGTCAACTCAGACTCAGCCGAGTTTTGAAACACAGCAGGACACACCTTGTAATAAATAAATAAACCAGATGGGGCTTATAACACAAGTCAAAATAAAATTATAACAAAAGTTCATTACTAAAGAACCATTGAAGCAGTAATTCAATAACAAATCCATTGTAACCAATCTCACATTAGTTGGGACTTCATTTGACACATGATATAGCCCTACCAAAAAAAAGAAGCCAACAGTCCAATATCTTTTGTCAATCATGAGTAGAATGAAGGCCCTTTGACGTGTATGCCTATAGGGTCAGTATACATAAGTACAGTTTTCAATTGTTGGTGAGCATAATTTGGGTATTTGTAAGTTTCCTTCATAAGCCTGGTAGTATAGTTATTTTTTTCTATTTTGGGCAAGAGGGTTTAGTTATAATCTGATTAAAAGAATGCAGTCTCGTGTTTATATACAACAGCTTCACACAAAACATGTAATAAACACAACTGTTATTTCTCGCGTCTCCTTCATCCATCAATTTTTAAAATCTAAGATGATATCATAGCCCAAATTCAATATGCATGACTATTCTTCCACTCTTTTTTTTTTTTTTTGAACAGTAACAAAAGATTTCTTTGAAGAGAAGGAAAACACTTACAGGTCACAGAAAGACTAGAAGAAAAAAAGGATTTATAGTCAATCAAGTTTATCAAATTTATGGTTCAACCTCCAACTTGTGATTTGGAGGAGTTCATCAAAATTCCACATAAATATTGCTCTCTTACAAGACCCACTCTACTCTAGGAAAGATCTTTGTTTGTCCACAACATAAAACCCTAGTTTTATGAACTGAACAGAAGAGTTGAGAATACAAACAGTGCATTTGTTGGGTACAAAATTGTCATGAATCAATGGATGGAATATAGAGAAAGATGAGAAGTTACTGGAAGTAAGAGGGCGCATAGAAAGACGGAGAGGATGGAGGAGACGATGGCGCATAGGAACCGTCGGATGAGGAAGTTCTGCAGGGAGACTGGAGGAGGGAGACGGAGGACCAGGGTTGGGGAATAGAGGATAGCGACATAGAAGACAGCCATGGCGGTACACGCGGTCAGGGCGACTGGCCCTGAGACTGGAGAGGAGATATGATGCGCCATTTGCAGAGGGTCTTCTTCTTCGAGGACGGATTTCTCCATGGGCTAGCGGAGTGGGGAAAGTGAGTGTTTGTTGCCTTGGAAAACATGTATTAGGAATTTAGATTCTTTCTTTCTCCTTTTCGTTTTGTTAATGCATTGCCCGTGCCTCGCACCACGTATATACAGAAAAATAATATTTACATTTATATTTCAAAATTACATTTTGCTAGATAGATGAGAGAGGTGCTGGCCTTCAGGTGGGTCCACGGGTGTGGGGTGTGCAGAGATGGTGGTGTCAATGTGCAGGCAAGGAGGTGAAGTAGTGACAGGGAAGAAAAATGAAGAAAAAAAATAAAAAGAATGAGTGAGAAAACACCGTACTATGCACGGACCACGGAAAAGAAAATGCACATACTTATACATATTATTTTTCATATTTTTTATACCTTACGTGATGTGTAAATTGAGCTTGATGAAGCTCGGGCATTTGTAAAAAAATATTAAACTAACGATATATTGCAACAAAACAATAGAATAAAGCAATTAAATGTAATTTTAATAAGATATGGCTAACAGTATACACATTCGTACGATTTATACAAATGAAAAGGCAATGAATGAAAATTTTAAAACGTTTATGTTAACCTCAAGTAATCCTAAATATTTACAAATTAGGACATAGAGAATATCAATCTAAATATTAATGCCGAGTATGGGTAACTCCATCATAGCAAGCGGTGGGCCTGTAGGCATATAGAAACTATGTTAATAAAAAATATTTCATGATGTTAATGGTAAAAAATCAACTGAAACTATCTAAGATGTCATCATAATAGAAATCTTTTTACCTGGAATATCGAGATATACTTTATACGTTGTTGCTGCTGTTTAGTCCATCCTCTAAATCTTCTAAAGCCTTCATCGTTGTAAGGTCTATCTCGATATCTTCCAACATTTTCCCTAATTCCCTCATGTCTACGAAATTAGTCTTGAGCCTGGCGTGGATGTCTTGTATTGGCCAAGGATGTGGTAGATTGCTTACTACGGAACGTACCATATCTGCAATATTCGGTTCGAATCCTCTTCTCCTGAGATCGTAGAACAACTTTTCCTTGTTCAGCAAATGTTCCCTAACGCATGTTCCTTTAACCATTTTTCCTTTCCTGAACTGTATCCATGAGGGCTGAATATATTTTTCAAATGATTGTAATTGGTCGACAAACTCCACTGCATGCCATGGTCGCAAGATTTCAAATGTCCTCTTTTTTACAGCATCCCAAATCGGTGGCAATGTCTCTATAATTTTTATCATTACATATCTTTCAGGGATGAAGTCTCCACACACTCTCAGCCACTGAGCTAGTTGTATTTTGCGGGAACCATACTTTGCTATTGGTGTGTCATTTTCATATGGTTTATGTTCAAACTCATTCGTCCATTCCCTGACACGTAGAGAGTCATCGCCATGATAATATTTGAGAGGTGTACTCATCTTATCTGGTTTATAGCTCTCAAATTAAATTATAAATTGTCATTTGAACGAAAGCAACAACAATTCAGTCAAATTAGTAATAACATAGTAAGCAAGTTATTAACTTGGCACAAATTATATGATACCTATAAAATAAGCATAATGACAAATAAGCAACCGCAGAATAAAATATAATTTTTGATAATTTAAGAACAATTCAACTAATATTTATTTTAATGTATCAAATCGATAAAATATAATCATCGATAATTTAAGAACAAATGAAATAATCATTTTCCCGATTAATAAAAAACATTGCTGACATGGAGTCCTTTTTTATTTTTCCAAATTCCAACCCATTAAGTTTAGATGGAGGTGGAGGTGCATAAAACGTGAATGTTTAATTTTTCCCTTCACGACATGCCCTCTCTCTGATCAAGGTACTGGATGGCCCATGCCTTTTAATTAAATTTGAATGTTTGATTAAAGACAATAAAAAAAAAACAGAATCCCACGATCAGATTGCCCATTGGGTCCCTGTATCCAAGACAACCGTAGTAATTTTATCTGGGTGGCAGGATATTGGTTCCCACTGGGCCCCGATCACAGATTGGCCCATCTGAAGCCAGAGTTATCATAGTTTCAACCACTTTCTAAATACAAACTCGGTTTGAGTCTTTAACCTCAACCCATATTTATTTGGCTATTTTTTAATCAGATACTGTCATACTACAAATTATTAAATTTAAAGGGATTATAACTCTCCATATAAATTATTCTATGCAAATTATAATTTTTATCAGACTACATCATTAGATAATTATTCTATGAAAACTAAGTTTGTTTACTTATTTTATTTGTAGTCCCTTACTCTTTGATTCAGGGCAGTTATTAACAATATAATTATTCTATGAGAATTATACTCATTGTCGATCCTAACCCTTAAAATTTTGGAAAAAGAGATCCTAACCCTATCCATACCGAGATGAGAGCAAAGTAGAAGATCAAATTCTCTCAACTAATTCATCTTAGTACAACAATATATACATGCATATCAAACCATTACATTTAGGTAAATGATAAGATTTTACAATGACAAACTTATATAATTATATTTTCTAGTGATTACTTGTCTTAGATTTTTTTACTAATATAGTAAAATGCCTCGTTTTCATTATTCCATTATGACTAAATCCTTTCTTCTAATACACTACAGTACCTTGTATGTGAGGATTTATGCCCCGCTTTCGTTATTCCATTATGATTGAATCCTTTCTTCTAATATACTACAGTACACTGTATGTGAAAATTTGCTTGCAAACAACACAGAATCTGGGTCTTCTTTTGCACTATTCATAAAGAAAAAAAATCCATTATTTTTGTTCCTTTAATGATTTTCGCTTTTATCCACAATTTTGAAAATTTATTTCATTTCCTATTATATAGATTTGACTCATTTTGTCGGATTTGACTAATTTTATTTTAGTCATTTTAGAAATATATTTTTATATAGTTTTTTCTAACAGTATATCCTTTTAACTTTGAATACTAATTGCAAAGTTTATTTCGTTAATTGTTTGGCCAGTTCTTCAGACCCACACTATTGATTCTTAATACCTCCTACCACTATGTTCTAGTAAAAATGTTTTTAGATAAGGTCGTCACCGTAACATATTATCATTTTCTTAAATTGTTGAGTACATATTTAGAAGATGAGATGAGCAAATTGGGTGAAAGATTTCATGATTCAATTTTGTTAAGAATAAATGAATGAATGCATGTATATATCGTTGTACTAAGATGAATTAGTTGGTAAAAAAAAATTTTTAGTTTGTTCTCATCTTGTCATGGAGATGAAACAGTTTGGTCCCTTGTTGAAAGTGCATTGAATAATTTTGTTTAAATGATTTAAGGTTAATTGTTTATACAGACCGTTTGGTAAAGTATTTTTTTAATCTCTGGTGTTCACTTATCAAACATATATGAAGTTTATTTTTATCTGCAATAAGTTTTTGAAGGGTGGAATTATTGCTTTAAGCCTGTGAAGATGGGATGATTATCTATGTGTCCACTTACAGGTACTTTTAGCTAGTTTATTTGACATCTATCTTGCTACAACATTTATAAGTGGGTCCCAATTTTGAATCAATTCAACTAAAGTAATTGTCAATAATGATTTCATAGGCCTCATATTGATTGTTGGGATCATTTGGTAATACTAACATGGGGTCATTCCGATCAAATCCATCCATTATACTTTTGTTTCCCCACTTAGGAGTTGCCTTCTTTTTGAGTAAAAAATAGCACGGAATTTTTTAGGAGCCTTTATAGGATTTGTAATGTTTATTACTCACTGGGTATAATCCTCAAAAAGGACATGGAAAGCTACTACTTTTCCCATCGATGGTACAATTGACTCCAGCAATGCTAAAAGTGAATAAAATAATATATTACTTTAATTTTTTATAAAGAGACAAAGCTTGTCTTGTCAAATCGATTAGATTGGAGCAAGAGAAAAAGAGTAATCTATTAATTTCCTTGGTCTTCTTCAACCAAAAAAATAGGAAAACAATGAAATGGAAATACCTGCAACTATATCATGTCCAATCTCTGTAGAATTTTTTCTTGAAATCTCTGTCTATCTCTATCTCTAGGCCAACTGACCCCTTGGGGTTTAGCGAAAATCTACAGAGAAAAAAAGAGGATAGAGATATATAGAGAGTTTGTCATAGATCTTTAAAAAAAAAGCTCTCACATTTTTTATTTAGGCTTGTATCAGTTCATTGGCTGGCTACAGATTTTCAGGTAGTGTGGCTATATGTTAGACATTTGAATCAGAGTTGTTTTGACCTTCAGATTATTTGAGTTTTGCCACAAGCAGTTACAGATGCCAGGATGGAAACGTGTGACACATCCAAATCGTGTAACTGCTGGACCTCACCTTCTTGATGAGTTTGGTCGATGAGTTTGTTCATGTTGAATTGGAATGCTTTTGGTTTTATTTTTTTTATTTGTTATTTCCTCTCTTTTTTTTATTAAGAGTCCATTTTTTTAGTATGATTTGTCCATCTCAAGATTGGATGCACCCATTTCCAATCGAAGCCACCAACATTTGGGGTCCACACACTGGCAATGGATGGTCTCCATATATAGATGGCTGGATCTGAGACTCTGAAACCATGGATATGGTGTTAAATCTAACCCCAGACGTCCGAACTCCTCATCCCCTTCTTCCCATCAACACTTGCCCGGTAACAGAACCTCTCCAGAAACTAAATGTTTCTCGCCTGGATATTAAGATTGCTGACATCGTGGGCTCCACTTATCAAGACCCAGATCAGACCCCACCTTTGGATTGGTGTTAAGTATTGAGAGAAGAAGAATAGCAATGGTGTGTCAGGTACAAAATGGGTCTTCTGGCTTTGGCGCTTGCAAAGCAATTATGTCAGTGTATAAAATGGGTCTTCAATTGCAAAGCAATAGTGAAGATGGAGCTATTTGGGACAACACAACAGCGTATGTCGAAGAAATGAATGGTAATGATCAAGTCATGGCCCAGTTGGCCGTTCACTGACGTTCTGATACGAACTTTCTTGAAACTACTCATTCACTAGCAGCCCCAAAGCCAAAGGGCGATCCAAAACATTGTATCAACCGCTTCTGGCACCAGATCATCCATTTTGTTGTGACATCGGGCCATCTCAAGGTGGGGCCCACCTGATCGTCAGATTGTGTGATACGGAGATCCGGGCATCTTGATGGAAAGCACCACCACCGATTTCCAATCAGGGTAAAAGCAATGAACAAAATCAATAGGATAGAAACACTAAACAAACATTCCATCGAAAACCCTAAAAAAGAAAAACAATCAATTTTCTACCAGATTTTGCCATGAAGTTGTGAAACAGAATCGAGAGAAAGAAAGAAAAATGAAGTTGTGGGAGAGAAACTAACATGATTGGAACTGATGGAATCTCTTTATCTTCTCTTCCCCATTCTATATCTCTATTTCCTTCTCCTCCTTTGCTTTGATTTTTTTTTATTTTCTTAATCTTTGTATTTGGTTTAAGAGATTGGGGAGAGAGCAGGTCCAAACTCAGTTATTAAGAGCAGTTCCAAAAATAAGTTAGAGGTAGCAGTTCCAAAAGAGGGTAGTGGAGAGAGACGATAGTGGAGAGAGAGACTGGAGAGAGGGGATATATCTTTTCATCTCAGCCCTTGGATTTAAGTACATAAATCCAAGGGCTCAAAATGTCGCAGGATTCAAAACCTGCTCTCCCATATTATATAGACTAGTACATTGCCCGTGCCTAAAGGCACGGCGCACCACATTTAAACAAAATAAGAATATTTACATTTATATTTCAAAATTACAATTTGCTGGATGGATGAGGAAGGTGTTGGTGTATAGGTGGGTGCACGGGTGTGGGGTGTGCAGGGATAGTGCAGTGATGGTGGTGACAATGTGCAGGCAAGGAGGTGAAGTAGTGATAGGGAAGAAGAAAGGAAAGGAAGGAGAAAAGAAAAGAAAAGAAAATTCTTTTTGTGCCCACTGAAGGGGGTTGGGACCCATGAAACCCTGGTAAAACCCCGTGCTATGCACTGACTTATTTTTTTATATGTTTTCATATTTATTATAATTTACGTGGGTTTAAATAGAGTTTGATGAAGATTTTGCACGTGCAAGAAAATTAAAACTAACGGTATGTTAGCAATAAAACAACAGAATAAAGCAAGTAAATGTAATTTTAATAAGACAGGGTTCAAAGTATACAAATTCATACGATTTATACAAATAAAAAGAGAATGAATTAAAACTTTGAAACGTTTACGTTAACCTTTAGTAATCCAAAATATTTATCAAAAATTTAATGCCGAGTACTTGTAAATCCATCGTAGCAAGCAGTGGACTATAGGCATATAGAAATTATGTTAGTAATTAGCATTTCATTACGCTAATGGTAAATAATCAGCTGAAACCATCTCGGATATAATCATAAGAGAACATTTTTTACCTGGAATATTGAAATCTACTTTCATACGGTGTTGTTGTTATTCAGTCCATCATCTCAATCTTATAAAGCCTTCACCGTTGTAAGGCCTATCTCGATCTCTTCCAACATTTCAACTAATTCCCTCATGTCTATGAAATTAGTCTTGAGCCTTGCGTGGATGTCTTTTACTGGCCAATGATGTGGTAGATTGCTTACTATGGAACGTACCATATCTATAATATTTGGTTCAAATCCTCTTCTCTTGAGATTGTAGAACAACTGTTCCTTGTTCAACAAATGTTCCCTAACACGTTCCTTCAATCATTTTTCCTTTCCTGAACTGTATCCATGAGGGCTGAATATATTTTTCAAATGATTGTAATTGGTCGACAAACTCCACTGCATGCCATGGTCGCAAGAATTCATATATTATTTTTTTTACAGCATCCCAACCGGTGGCAATGTCTCAGCAATTTTTATCATTATATATCTTTCAGGAATGAAGTTTCCACTCACTCTCAGCAGCTGAGCTAGTTGTATTTTACGGGAACCATGTCTTGCTATTGGTGTGTCATATTCAAATGGTCTATTTTCAAACTCATTTGTCCATTCCTTAACACGTACAAAGTAATTGTTACGATAATATTTGAGTGGTGTACTCATCTTACCTGTTTTAGAGCTCTCAAATTAGATTATAAATTGTCATATAAACAAAACCAAAAACAGTTCAATCAAATTATTAATAACATTGTAGGCAACTTATTAACTTGACACACATTATTAATAACATAGTAGGCAACTTATTAACTTGGCACACATTATAAAATACCTAAAAAATAGGGAATTCTTTTTTAGTAACTTAGATATGCTACAACATATGATGAGATGGCCAAAGACATATCCAATTTATCATTGCCTTTTTTTTTTTAATTTTATGTTGTTTTGTTTTACTACAATGTTCTGCGCAGGAGCATATTTTCTAATTATTTTTTTTTGTTATTTTCAATATTACATGCTAATCAACAATTAGATGTGCAATCCAACCACATCAAAGATAGATATGCCTATACGAAGCCCAAATGTGATAATATATTGAAAATCTAAATTCTGATGTTTCTGTAACTTATTCAAGGGTTGATATCATTCAATCTACATAGTTTTCCTCAAGACCACAGTTTCCCATACACCACATATCACCGTACTCCTCAACCATTCTTCCACCCGTGCCTAAATTCTTTTTTTTTTTTAGCAAAGATCCATAGACTTATCCCCTTATCCCCACACACCATCAATCTCTCCCACATCATCATCTCTCATTTTTAATACCCACATGTCACAAACCTATATCCAGAGCTCGACGCCTGTAGCCAATCAACAGTATGATAATGGCCCCCAATGATCAAGAGTCAAGTTCAGCCCTCATTATCCAGGTCGCCAAACCATGTAAGGACATAGGGCCGGACCCGATCCATGATCAAGTAGTCCACTGGGTCCCACAACCTGATGTTAAAAATAAAAAAACCCTTTTGAGGAAAGACGCTGAATAATTTGTAGACCCTTTTATGAGGAGACAGATTGGACCCAATGTCACGCCCCCAGACCGAGGTCCCGCTAAACGAGGCCTTAATCCGGGGACGCGGCGCGACGGGCCGGAAAATTCCGCCCGCACACGCTAGTTTCCCACAGGTTTCCGCGGTAAGGATTCACGGAATCCGATCAAATAGTGATGTATAAGAATCACTTTCATACAAATGACTTACGCGGAAGCATTGTAGCAAACATAAAAGTCTCACAAACGGGTATACAATGAGAACGCATGAGACTAGCATCAAAAGAGAAACATTTACGGTAGGCCCCAAAGTTAGTTTAACGTTGATACAAAAGTAAAGTTAATCATTAATTACAAATCTTTCCCAAAAGAAAATAAGCCAACAATGGCCATCACAAAAACCCAAAATGTGTATCAAGAATCCCCCAAAATGTGATCGCAGCTCCAAGGCAACCCAACGTCTAATTGACGTCGTCGGGCTGCCACTCGCCCCTCCGCTGGAACTATAGGTTCCGCCTCGAAATGCGCCTCAACCGCGAGGGGCTCGACATCTGACACCAAACAAAAGAGAGTCAGACACGACGGTCTGGCAAGCAATTACAACAATAATAGGATGAAAGTAAAACAAACATAATAAGTAAGAGCTGCGATGAAATCACGATTAATAACAATGTCGTGATGAGTAACATAAATAAATGCCATGAGATGAACATCAATGCATAAAAACAATGGCAACCCACATAAAGCTATATTCTCCTGTTACCGAAGTAACCGGAGCAGACAAACCGTAGCCACTAATCGTGGGACCGGAACGACATAGTCGTCATCAAACAGAACCGTAGCCACTACTCGTGGGACCGGATAATTACCGTTGCCATGGTCGGTACAAACGGAATCCAAACTGCAGCTGGCAAACAAAATAAAGACCCCAAGCCGGATGATCAGTCCGACAAGGTGACCTAAGCCTAGTGGTGCCATTTAGTGAAAATCCGAAACCTCGAAGAAATGCAATTCTATTTATAAGATACATTTCCAAAATCGATAAGTAAACTACTCCAAACAATGCATATTGGCGGATCCGGACAAAATAGGTGAGTAGTTTCCTCATTACGAAAACATGGGGTAACCCACTTCAAAACATTAAAAAGAATTGGAGAAAGAACCCAAAACAAAAGTCCTTTTTATACAAAAGAACGTGTGATGGTTCGGTCGACTAAGCGGATAGTCTCGATATACATTTGACCCCTTTGTTGTCATTAAAAGAAAATGATTTGGTGCCACCGAAGATCATTGACAATCATAAGGGATTAAACGTACATTTAGACTTGAGGGTTTTTCAAGTGGTATTGGTCATAGTCCAAGACACATCTTACCATGAGTTATAGGCTTAAAAAGGTTGAATGGGCTTCTCTCATAGAAAAGGATAAAAGGGCTGAATTGGGCTTGGACATAGGCTTGAAGTGGACTTGAATATTATACCCAATAAGTCTTCCTTAGAAGTAGATTTAAGTCCCTTTTTATCAGGCCCACAGCTGGCCTTATCCAAGCTCAAACAGTCCATTGAAAACAAGCCCAAACAATCCCTAACTTAGCCCACAATTCATGTCATAAATAGCCCAACATTAGGACCCAAAAACAGCCCGAGAATTGATCTTAAAACAGGCCCAAAAGACAACTAGAAAATGGGCTCATCAAATCTCCAATTGGGCCATCAAACAGCCCTTAAACAGTCCCTTAATCAGGCCCAGACTCGAGCCCAGACTGAGCTGGGCTCGCTCGAGCGGACCCAGTGGGTGCCTGGTCCGCTCGAGCGACCCAGTGGGTCGCTCGAGCGGACTGGGCCTGCCCAGTCCAGCCCGAGTGCAGAAAACCTCTTCTTTTGTGTTTTTCTTCCTCCTTTTCTTGATCATTTCAATTCCCTCCTTCCATACATAATTCTACAACATCTTGGGCCCTTTCCTAAGCTTCACAAATCCTCAAATCATCATTCATAATCATCTAATTAACACAAATTCAACACCTTTTAAAAGAATCCAAGTCCTTTTCCAAGTTCTTTTGAACACCATTTGAACACAATGAACAAACCTTCCAAGAAACCAAAGTGAGAATAAATTTTCAATACATGGTAAAGCAACAACATAAATTAAGATGGCTATGACAATGATTCCTTAAATCATAATAAACCATACACTAAAGAAGATTAACACAAAAAGGGGAAAATCAAGAAATAGAACCAAATGAGGGAAAGCATCACATTAATGTTGGAATATACTTGCCTCTAGCCAAGATGTGATCAAAATCACTCCTTAAACCAAGCCTTAGAGCTTCAAGCTCCAAATCTACAAAAACCCCAAAAATTTTCCCAAGAAACCCTAAAATGTCAACATTTGTGAATCCTCCATGAAAACCTTAGCAAATGGGTTTAAAGCACTCCAAATGGAGAGGAAAGCAAAGACCTTGAGTTTAGGAAACCAATGCTAACCTTGAGGAACCCTAACAAAGAAGAGAGGCTTGAAGGAAGGGCTTCTCTTAGCTCAAATTCCTCAAGAATGGTATCTTTGGGAAGCTTGAAGAGGGAGGAAGAGTTTGAGGAGATCAATCCTCCAAGAGTACCTCACCAAGTGAGAGTTCCAGATGAGAGAGAGTGAGAAGGGAGAAGAGAAAAACCCTAGCCAAGAAGAGTTGCTGGAATAGAATGAAGAAGGAGAAGGAAGAATTCCCTTCTTAAGAAACAAGCCATTGTGGGCCCCGATCTTCACAAGCATATAAATGGTACTTGCGGGCCCCGAACGAAAACGACGAAGAAGACAAAAATGATCGGCGAAATTTCTACTTTCCAAAAAGTATATTTTTGGCAATTTCTGAAATTTTCGAAATTTGGGTACAGGTTTTGTGTGAAATGTCAGTTTTGCCCTTTTTCTCGAAAAACGCGATTTCTGATCACAAAATCAAGTTGGCCATAACATGAAAGTTGATGATCTAAAGGAAATAAGTCAAAATACACATAAATTGGAATTTTACAAGCATCATGAATAAACTCAACGATCTCACACATAATCCACGGGCGCCCCGGCCCGTGTCAAACTTAAGTCAAAGGCTAACAAAGGTTCTCAAAGCTAATCAAACAACCTAATCTAGCTTAATGAAATAAGCTAATCGTCCACTAACCCCACTTATCCACTAATCACGGTTAAAACATAATTAAATATTCAAACCTGGGTCGGGGTCTGACATCCTCCACCCCTAAGAATCACATTTTGGTCCTCCAAATGATCACTAACCTCTGGGAATAGCTGAGGGTACTTCTTTTGAACTTGCTCACGAAGTTCCCAAGTGGCTTCTTCCGGTCCATGATTCTCCCAACGAATTTTCACCCACTGAATTGTCCTATTCCTCAGTTCTTGCTCTTTGGTGTCAATAATCTCTGCCGGTTTTTCGATGTAGGTGGCATCCTCTCTGACATCCAACGGCTCATGTTGTAGCACGTGCGAAGGGTCTGAAACATACTTCCTTAACATTGACACGTGAAACACATTGTGCACACCCGACAGTTCTGGAGGCAAAGCTAATCTGTACGCCACTTCACCGATTCGACTCAAGATTTCATACGGACCAATAAATCTCTTAGACAATTTGCCCTTCTGCCCAAATCTCAGTGTCCCTCTGACCGGAGATACCTTTAAGAATACCTTGTCTCCAACTTGGAATTGGAGATCCTTTCTTCGAACATCAGCATAGCTCTTCTGTCGGCTCCTCGCAATCTTCAATCTCTCATGGATAATTCTGACTTTATCACTCGTTTCCTCAACTAAAGATGGACCATGAAAACTGCGTTCTCCGACTTCTTCCCAACACACGGGGGTTCTACACTTCCTGCCATAAAGCGCTTCGAAAGGGGCCATTCCTATGCTTGAATGGTAACTATTGTTATAGGCAAATTCACAAAGCGGTAGATTCTCGTCCCACTGATTCTTGAAATCAAGGACACAAGCCCTAAGCATGTCCTCGAGGGTCTGAATGGTCCTTTCCGACTGACCATCCGTCTGCGGGTGGTACGCTGTACTGAATTGAAGCTTCGTTCCCATCGATTCATGCAGAGTCCTCCAAAACCTTGAAACAAATCTACTATCCCGATCTGAAGTGATGGAAACCGGCTGACCATGACGACTAACGATCTCTTTAACAAAAGCCTGCGCTAAAGCCAACATGTGCATCTTCTTACCGGTCTTCAAAGGAATAAAGTGTGCCGACTTCGTTAACCGATCCACTATGATCCAAATGGCATTGTTCCCCTTGCTTGTATTCGGTAAACCTGATACAAAATCCATTGTCAGGTGCTCCCATTTCCACTCTGGGATTTCTAACGGTTGCAAAAGACCAGGTGGTTTCTGATGTTCTGCCTTCACTAATTGACAAGTCATACATCTAGACACAAAAGCTGCTATCTCTCTCTTCATATTGTTCCACCAAAAACGACTCTTCAAATTTTGATACATCTTCGTACTCCCTGGGTGCACTGAATACCTCGTATTATGAGCTTCTACCATAATGTCATCTTTCAAATTGTCTACTTTAGGAACACAAAGTCTGCCACGGAAGTACAAAACTCCATCCAACATCTGAAAATCTGGCCTTTCTGAGATATGCTCCACAATTCTAGCCAAGTCTGGATCTTGCATCTGATTGTCCTTAATTTTCTGAATGAAGACTGGCTCGGACACTGTCATATTTGCTAACACAACTCCTTCTCTCAAAGGTTGGAACTCTACTCCCAAATCCTCAAATTGCTGAAAATTGTAAAACCCGTGCAAGCTGGCCAAACAAACTGATTTCCTACTCAACGCATCAGCCACTACGTTAACTTTCCCCGGATGATAGATAATCGGAAAATCGTAGTCCTTGATGTACTCCATCCACCTTCTTTGCCTCATATTTAATTCCTTTTGAGAGAATAAGTACTGGAGACTACGGTGATCCGAATGAACTTCAAATTTTTCTCCGTACAAGTAGTGTCTCCACATCTTCAACGCGAAAACTATGGCTGCTAACTCCAAATCGTGCGTTGCATACTTCTTTTCATGTTCCTTCAATTGCCTCGAGCCATATGCAATCACCTTTCCATTTTGCATCAACACACAACCGAGTCCTACTCCTGAAGCATCCGTAAAGATAACGAAACCACCACTCCCTGAAGGTAAGGTGAGGACGGGCGCTGAAGTTAACCTCTTCTTCAACTCTTCAAAACTAGCTTCACATTTCTCTGACCATACAAACGGCACATTCTTTCGGGTTAACTTAGTCAACGGTGCTGCAATAGACGAAAAGCCTTGAACAAATCTTCTATAATAACCTGCCAAACCCAGAAAACTTCTAATCTCTGTCACATTTTTCGGTCTCTCCCAATTGATAACTGCTTCAATCTTTGATGGGTCAACTGCTAGCCCTTCTTCAGAAATAATGTGACCAAGAAAAGAGACTTGCTCTAGCCAAAATTCACACTTCTCAAGCTTCGCATACAACTGGTTATCTCTCAACAACTGCAAAGAAGTCCTCAAATGCTGTTCATGGTCTTCTCTCGACTTGGAATAAACTAGAATATCATCAATGAAAACGGCGGTGAACTGATCTAGATAGGGTGCGAAAATCTTGTTCATGAGAGCCATGAATACCGCTGGCGCATTCGTCAGTCCAAAGGGCATCACCAAAAACTCATAGTGCCCATATCTAGTTCGGAAAGCTGTCTTCGGGATGTCTGATTCTCTAACCCTCAACTGATGGTATCCGGACCTCAAATCTATCTTCGAGAAAAACTTTGCACCTTGCAACTGATCAAACAACTCGTCTATCCTAGGCAAAGGGTACTTGTTCTTAATGGTCACTTGATTCAACTTCCTGTAGTCTATACACATCCTCAAACTTCCATCTTTCTTCTTGACAAAAAGTACTGGGGCTCCCCATGGGGAAACACTTGGCCTAACAAAGCCCTTATCTAGCAACTCTTGCAATTGCAACTTCAATTCTCCTAACTCCGCTGGAGCCATCCTATAAGGAGCAATGGAAATCGGAGCAGTCCCTGGCACCAACTCTATTGTAAACTCAACTTCTCTGACAGGTGGTAACCCTGGAATCTCTTCTGGAAAAACATCGGGAAACTCACACACTATCGGAATATTCTCCACCCCTAGGGACTGTTCGTCCTTGGAAACAAAAGCAATGAATCCCTCACAACCTGATCTTAACAACTTAGCTGCCGAAAGAGCTGAAATAAACCTAACTGGGGAAATCCTTTTCTCTCCTTGAAACTTCACTCCGGAGGACGACTCATCCAACCTAAACACAATGGTCTTACTATAGCAATCCATGGAGGCATGATGACCCGCTAGCCAATCCATGCCTAGAATAAAATCGAAGTCATGCATAACTAAGGTAATAAGATCTGCAGGGAAAATGACTTCTCCTATCTTCACTGGACAACCAGGGTAAAAAGTACTACACACCACTTGCTTCCCTACCGGAGTAGTAACAGTCAAAACAAACTCTAACTCTCTAACAGGAACACTAATCTTCTTAGCAAACACAAGGGATAAGAAAGAATGGGTAGATCCCGGGTCAAACAACACTTTAGCTTCTACATCACAAATTAGGAGTTTACCTTCCACAACATCACCCGCCGCTTCTGCATCCACTTGATTGATATGATTGAGACGGCCTTGCTGACGCGGTCTGTTCTGATTCTGATTTGGTCTCCCAAGCTGCATATTCCTATTTTGCTGCTGTGGACGGGCATTCTGGTTCTGTGGCTGTTGACGGGGCTGCTGGTTCTGCTGCTGCCTCGGTGGGTTCTGAACTACTTGTTGATTCTGCTGAGGGGCTTGCCTTGGCGGCTGCTGAGGTGCCCTATTGCCCTGGTTCCTATTGTTCGGGCAATCCTTCACTTGGTGGTCTGATCTACCACACTTGAAACACGCCCCTGAAATTCGATAACACTGCTGAGAAGAGTGATTCTTGCCACAATGCTCACACCCGCCTTGCGTTGGAGCATTCTGCGGTTTCTTTTGCTTCTTTCCTTGGTATGATTTCTGCCCACTCTGAAACTGCTGCCTCTTCCTTTGGTTGTCCTTAATAATCTGATTGTTTATATCCTCAAACCTGTAGGCCCTTTTGATAGCCTCTTGAAAGGTGGTTGGTGGTACTACACCCAAAGCATCTCTCAAAATAATGGGGTTGAGCCCATCCATAAACTTAGTGATCTTTTTCTCCTCGGTGTCCACCAACTCTGGAGCATAGCGAGATAACTTTTCAAACTTGGTAAGATATTCCAGGACAGTCATATCCTCTTGCTTAAGCAACTGGAACTCCGCTGCCTTTTGCTTCTTAATATGTGCTGGGACATATTTCTCACTAAACTGCTGCTTGAAAGTGGCCCAAGCAATCCCATCTGCAATATTCTGATAGCCTTCCTTGACAGTCTTCCACCAAATGTCTGCCAACCCAGTAAACATGGATGCTGCTAAGTGAACCCGCTGTCTGCCAGTACATACGAAAATGTCGAAGATGTTCTCGGTATGAGCCAACCAATCATCCGCTGCCAAAGGGTCTTCCTGACCCGTAAATTCCTTAGGACCCCTTTTCCTGAACTTCTCAAATAGAACATTAGGGTCTCTGTCCCTATTCTGCACCACTCCCACATTAGCTACTGGTTCCAGCCTTCTACCCAACACTTCAAGCAGTTGCCTTTGCACTTGAGTCAATTCCTCATCCTTCTTGGCCATTTGTTCTTGAAATCGAGCTTGATTATCATTGGCTCGCTGCTGTTGTTCGACTAACATTTGCATGAGTTGTTGGAATTGACCCGTTACCGGGTTTTCAATCTCGCTGTCATGATTGCTACCTGATGCATTCGCACCTGCCGGAGGTCGACGCGGAGGCATAGTGCTGCAAAACAACTTGTTAGTACAACAAGATATAATAATAAAGCGTTCCCAATCCCAAATCGATGCTAACTAACGGTAGTGCTAACGAATCCTTGCCACGTCCTTATGTTTCTAATCCAATTTTAATTGCCTCAAATATTTCTCGCTCTGATACCAAGCCTGTCACGCCCCCGGACCGAGGTCCCGCTAAACGAGGCCTTAATCCGGGGACGCGGCGCGACGGGCCGGAAAATTCCGCCCGCACACGCTAGTTTCCCACAGGTTTCCGCGGTAAGGATTCACGGAATCCGATCAAATAGTGATGTATAAGAATCACTTTCATACAAATGACTTACGCGGAAGCATTGTAGCAAACATAAAAGTCTCACAAACGGGTATACAATGAGAACGCATGAGACTAGCATCAAAAGAGAAACATTTACGGTAGGCCCCAAAGTTAGTTTAACGTTGATACAAAAGTAAAGTTAATCATTAATTACAAATCTTTCCCAAAAGAAAATAAGCCAACAATGGCCATCACAAAAACCCAAAATGTGTATCAAGAATCCCCCAAAATGTGATCGCAGCTCCAAGGCAACCCAA
Source organism: Litsea cubeba (assembly GCA_012931725.1). Lineage (NCBI taxonomy): Eukaryota > Viridiplantae > Streptophyta > Magnoliopsida > Laurales > Lauraceae > Litsea > Litsea cubeba. The sequence continues at coordinate 54,917,251 of CM022948.1, forward strand.
CGTCTAATTGACGTCGTCGGGCTGCCACTCGCCCTCCGCTGGAACTATAGGTTCCGCCTCGAAATGCGCCTCAACCGCGAGGGGCTCGACATCTGACACCAAACAAAAGAGAGTCAGACACGACGGTCTGGCAAGCAATTACAACAATAATAGGATGAAAGTAAAACAAAACATAATAAGTAAGAGCTGCGATGAAATCACGATTAATAACAATGTCGTGATGAGTAACATAAATAAATGCCATGAGATGAACATCAATGCATAAAAACAATGGCAACCCACATAAAGCTATATTCTCCTGTTACCGAAGTAACCGGAGCAGACAAACCGTAGCCACTAATCGTGGGACCGGAACGACATAGTCGTCATCAAACAGAACCGTAGCCACTACTCGTGGGACCGGATAATTACCGTTGCCATGGTCGGTACAAACGGAATCCAAACTGCAGCTGGCAAACAAAATAAAGACCCCAAGCCGGATGATCAGTCCGACAAGGTGACCTAAGCCTAGTGGTGCCATTTAGTGAAAATCCGAAACCTCGAAGAAATGCAATTCTATTTATAAGATACATTTCCAAAATCGATAAGTAAACTACTCCAAACAATGCATATTGGCGGATCCGGACAAAATAGGTGAGTAGTTTCCTCATTACGAAAACATGGGGTAACCCACTTCAAAACATTAAAAAGAATTGGAGAAAGAACCCAAAACAAAAGTCCTTTTATACAAAAGAACGTGTGATGGTTCGGTCGACTAAGCGGATAGTCTCGATATACATTTGACCCCTTTGTTGTCATTAAAAGAAAATGATTTGGTGCCACCGAAGATCATTGACAATCATAAGGGATTAAACGTACATTTAGACTTGAGGGTTTTTCAAGTGGTATTGGTCATAGTCCAAGACACATCTTACCATGAGTTATAGGCTTAAAAAGGTTGAATGGGCTTCTGATAAGTCCCTAAAAATGCATAATTTCATCATCATTTTAGAATAATTAAGGACTTATTCTTTAAATCATGCACCGTTTTAGTAGGAAAATCATGATTTTATGTTTTGAGCATCAAAATTCAAATTCAAGTCAAAATTTATTGAAAAATTGCATTTTTACATACAATCATGAATTTCTATATTTTTGGCATTGGAAGTCATAAAATTCCTCATAACTTTTTTGTTCACACATAAAATGATGAATTTTCTTTTCACCATTGATTTAATTAAAGAATTTTTTTTAATAAAATGGTGACATTTTAAGCATCCATTTAGTGTAAATTGGGTGGACCCGCATATTGCATCATTCCCTACCTTTATGATTAGAGTATTCTTTAATCCTTGTTTTTATTTTTGTAGAGAATTTCATAAATTGGGACCCGCGAGAGAGAGAAATCAATTGAAGAAGTTAAAGATGACATCCAAGAGAAGATTGCACACACAAGTGGGGCCCATCATGTGTTCCAATTGATAATACAAATCTGAATCTCAGATTTGGAATTATTTAAGCCAAGATGGAAGAAGTCCAAGCTCAAACAAATTAAGGAGATGCATGCTCACAACCATGGCCCACCTCCTTTGCAACTTGGAATGAAATTAAAATTCAACACCAAGGTGGGACCATGTCAAGTCAATTTTCCAGCCATGAAAAACTCAAGAGAGGATAAAATCTTGCTAATCAATCCAAGTTGGAAACAAATCCAAAGAGTGCAAGATTTTAGCACTAAGTTGTTAAACTCATCTCCAAAAAGATAGGCCTCAAGATTTGAAGTTTGCAACCCAAGATCTATCCAAAGAAGCATCACACGTTCAGACCTCTCCATCCCAAGTTTCATACGTCCAACACCTCTATGCAAGCAATCACACGTCCAAGATAGGTGGGGACCACATGCATTCAAAGATTTGAAACAAATATGAAATTGCATATTTGAATTGTTTCTTAGCCAAAGGGGCCCAAGAGAGGAAGTTGCATGAGATAAGAAGAATCCTATTTTCACTAGGATTGTGGGCCAATCCCTTGAAACTTCTCAAAACCCTCTTAATCCTAATCTAAATTGGACCCCACTATACTAATCCTTACCCAAACCAAAACCTTGCAACCCAAGCTATCAAAAAAACCATAAAAAGACCCAATATGGAGATGCACGAGAATCCCATATCCCCCCCTACTCTCTTGGACGACCAGCAACTCCATCTTCCCCTTTTTCATTATTTCCTCCATCTCTCCCTACTTCCATCACTACTTCATCCAAGGTCTTCTTAAAGGCACACCACCACTTGGATTTTTACGCCGTCGCTCCGCTGCCGTTGCTATCGTCACTCCATCATTGGACCAGCCATTCATCATCTTCCCTTGCTTGGATTTCAGATCGCAAAACGAGAGACGGTTGGATCGCCGTTCTAGACCGCGAGTCCTTCTCCTCCGTTTAGTGTTTCGGGTGTCTAAGGGTAAGTTTAGATGAACATTATTTTAATTTAAACAATCTTGTAATGGCTATTTGCATGTAATGGGGCTTTCTTTAATGAATCAAGTTCATGAGGTCTTGGTTTTCACCAATGGGTCAACATCGAATGTTTGTGTGTAAGTGACAGTACATACTTGGTGCGGTGGTCTTGGTTTTTATTGATGACATTTTGCAAAGTAGCTATTGCATTATTTTAGAATTAAAATCCATCTTTTATTCTCTGATTTTATTTTATTTTATTTTATTTTTATTTTTAGGTATTTAAATAATCACTACAAATTGGTTGTTCTAACAACTCTTATGGTGAATGCAGTAATTAGATTAGACTAAGTTTTTAGCTTAAGATTTTTATTTCTAATTGTAATTAATATTTCAGACTTGTAATTCATTATTTCATGCAAGTAGGATACTTGATTTGCATAGATTTTATTAGGCTAGTACTAGTTTTCAAATAGGACAGGTTTTATTTAAGTGATTACTCCCTGTGGATCGACCTCGGACTTCACCGAGTTATTTATTACTACAATCGCGGCCTTGCACTTGGGGCTAACGATCAAGTTTTTGGCGCCGTTGCCGGGGAGTTTTTTTTTTTTTTTTTTTTTTTTTTTTTTTCTTCGCTCGAGGTATTTTTCCCAACCTATCTTTTTAATTGCTTTATGGGTGTGCCTTTACTATTCCGCAATCATTCTAGATCTAAGGGTAGCATGCATGGAATGTTTGGACCAGCCCTATTGCATTAAAAAGTGGATTTTTAATCTCTGATTTTTGTTAAAATTGGAAACTATTTCAGATCTGAAAAATTACTTTTTCTGATTTTTGAGAAAATCACATCAATTTCGGAAAATTGCCTAGTTTACTTGTTCTAATTTGGACTAGTTTAGGTCAATTTTTTTATTTTATGGTTAGGATTAATTAAGGTGTGTTAAATTTAGTTTTTTTTTTCATATTTTTAGGTTTTTATAGTTTCCAAAAAAATTCTGGAACTTTTCCTCACAAAGGCAAGTCTTAGATAGCGCAAATTCGGCTTTTTGGCCACAAAACTTGCCAAAATCTGAAAATTTCAGAACTTTCATTGGAAACTCAGTTGTTTTAGTTGTTTTTAAATTTTAAAGGACTCTTAAAAACTTGCTGGAATTTTTTTTTTAAGAAGGTTAGTTATTTCTTTGGAAAGTCGAACAAACTGCCTTTCTTGATTGGTTCGATGTCTAGGCAAGTCTTGTCCCATTAGATAAGGGAGACAAGTCTCTTGTTCTAGAAGGTGGTTTTTAAGCGGGACCCTTGCAACGCATCGCGACCCCACCATCGATCTGGGGGCTTACCTGGTCGGGCCAGTTTCATAGACTTGAGTTTGGGAACTTTCCTTAGAGATATTAAACTCTCTAAGATTAGTACTTTGCAAGAATTTGAGAATCTTCTTTTAAATTTAAAAATGGACTTAGGTAGTTTTTCTTTCTAGGTTTCTTTATAAAAAATTTTTTTTCAAAATTCCAAAAAAGAAAGAAAGACCCCCATCTTCTTGGCAGAGGGACACCTCAAATCGGTTAGAAAGGAAGGAATCACCTGTCAAGAGATTGATTGAATTCTACGAATCTAGATCTCCTGGTTCTCTAAGGATTTCCAATATGGCTGATGAGCATAGTGATAATGAAGAAATTGGGAATGAAAACGAAAATGGGAATGGTAATGGGAATGGACCCAATAATAATGGGGAGGTGAATCAACCTCTTAGGAGTCTACGTGATTACCTTCACCCTACACGACAAGCCACACCGTCGTGCATGGTTATACCTGCAGGTGCGGGTCAATTTGATATCAAACCGGGAGTAATCCAACTTCTTCCCAAATTTCATGGTCTTGAATCAGAAAGTGCATATTTGCACATAAAAGAGTTTGAAGAAGTGTGTGCAACACTACACTTCAATAATGTGAGGGAAGACCTTATCAAATTTCGTTTATTTCCATTTTCCCTCAAAGAAAAGGCCAAGGCATGGCTTCACTCCTTACAGCCCAATTCGATTGCTCTATGGTCCGACATGGTCCGGGAATTTTTGAAGAAATTTTTCCCATTACATAAGACCAACACCTTACGGAGAAATATTATGAATTTTAAACAAAAAGACAAGGAGTCTTATTATAGGTGTTGGGAACGATTTAATGAGCTACTCCTTGCATGTCCCCACCACGGATTTGAATTGCACAATACAATTGGTCATTTCTATGATGGACTTAGTCCATGAAACACGTCAATTCGTGGAGATGATGTGCAATGGGGAGTTCATGGCGAAAAACCCAAATCAAGCATGGACCTACCTTCAGTTTTTGGCAGATAGTGCACAAAATTGGGACACATCTGAAGGTATAGACCCCGTAAAGCAATCGAATCAGGCCAAAGGAGGGGGGTTATATGTATTAAAAGAAAAGGATGATATTCAAGCAAAAATTGCCTATCTTACAAGAGAAGTTGAGTCCTTGAAATTTGTGAAGAATAAGGAACCTGCTATAGTATGTGGCATTTGCGCTAGTGATTCACACATTTCTTCAGAGTGTCCAACACTCCCTGCTTTCCAAGAAGTGACTCACGAGCAAGCAAATGCCACTAACACATACAACCGGCAGTTCAATCATTCTTTGGGTAACACGTACAACCCTAATTGGAGGAATCACCCCAACTTTAGTTGGAGGAATGGCCCAAATGCTACTCCGCCCAATTTCAACCAAATGTCAAATCAATTTGGGGGTACTTCTGGTACATATGCTCAAAACACACAGCAAATGGCACCCCCTACAAATCAAACGACACCTTGGGATGAACTTGTGGCTAAGTTTATGATGAATCAAGAGTCCATCAATAAGAAACAAGATCGGAACTTTGAGAATTTACAGAACACCATGCAAAACCTCTGCAAATTGATTGAAGCACAAAATAAGGGGGTTTTTCCAGCCCAACCACAGCCCAATCCAAAAGGGCAATATGAGGTTCATCAAGGTGGTCCGTCAAATTCCAAGGAGCAGGTTCAAGCTGTTACTACTCTACGTAGTGGTAAAGAGATTGAAAAGCCTGATCTGGAAAAAGATAAACAACCTGCATCCTCCGGTCAGGAAGGGAAAGAAAAGGAAGCTTCTCCTATAAAGGAGAAAAGCCCAGTTCCTCCGGGATTCAAGCCCTTACCGCCTTTTCCCAACCGATTAGCTCCTCCCAAGCCATCTATAAAGAACCAGGAAATCTTGGATGTGCTTAAAGAGGTCAAAATTAACATCCCGCTGTTAGACGCAATCAAACAAGTCCCATCTTATGCAAAGTTTCTTATGGAATTGTGCACGTTGAAGCGTAAGATACATGTACAAAAGAAAGCATTTCTCACTGAGCAAGCTAGTGCAATTCTAAAGCACGACACTCCCCCTAAATTCAAAGATCCAGGATGCCCCATAATTTCATGCATTATTGGAAATTATCAAATTGAACAAGCATTGCTTGATCTTGGGGCGAGTGTCAACTTACTACCTTACTCGGTTTATGTAAAATTGGGGCTGGGCGAACTCAAACCCACCCAGGTTACTCTGCAGCTCGCAGATCGATCAATCAAAAGACCGAGAGGGATAGTAGAGGATGTGCTTGTGCAAGTTGACAAGTTCTACTTTCCAGTAGACTTTATTGTGCTAGACACTCATCATGTGGCAGATCCTCATGCTCAGATTCCGGTAATTTTGGGGAGACCATTTTTAGCCACATCCAATGCACTGATCAATTGCTGGAATGAAAAAATGACGCTATCTTTTGGTAACATGACATTAGAGTTAAATGTTTTTGACCTTTGCAAACAACCACGGGATGATAACATTGACCTTGAAGAAGTAGATTTGATCGGTGTTCTTACAGCAGAAACTTTTGAAAAATCGATCTCCAATTGCATTGAGTCAATTGAGAACCTGACCCTCTGTGAAGAAACACATGATAACACTGTTGAAATGGTCAACACTGTAGGCAAACCCTCTTTTGAAAAGCTGGTACCAACTGGTACTCCGTCTTTTCCATCTCAGGTGAGGCCGCCCAAACCTGAGTTGAAACCCTTGCCCTCTCACCTGAAATATGCATACCTTGGAGAAAATGAAACATTTCCTGTAGTCATTTCTGCACACCTTGACAAGGACCAAGAAGTCCAACTCTTAGAAGTGCTCAAACTGCACAAGGGTGCAATTGCTTGGACCGTGGCTGACATTAAGGGAATTAATCCCCTCGTGTGTACGCATCATATCTATTTGGAGGAGAATGCGAAACCCTCCCGTCAGATGCAACGCCGGTTAAACCCCACCATGCAGGAAGTGGTTAGGGCTGAAGTTTTGAAACTTCTAGACGTTGGTATCATCTATCCAATTTCGGATAGCCAATGGGTCAGCCCTACCCAAGTTGTACCTAAAAAGGCCGGCGTCACTGTAGTCCGTAATGCTAATGATGAGCTCGTCCCAACCCGCGTACCCACAGGTTGGCGAGTTTGTATCGACTACAGGAAGTTAAATGTTGTCACACGAAAGGATCATTTCCCCCTACCCTTTTTGGACCAGATTTTAGAACGGGTAGCTGGCCACGAGTATTATTGTTTCTTAGATGGATATTCCGGGTACAATCAGATAGAAATCGCCCCGGAAGACCAAGAGAAAACAACTTTCACATGCCCCTTTGGCACCTTTGCTTACCGACGAATGCCCTTTGGGCTGTGCAATGCTCCGGCAACCTTTCAAAGGTGCATGCTGAGTATTTTTAGCGATATGGTGGAACATTTTCTCGAAGTCTTCATGGACGATTTTTCAGTTTTTGGAGAGTCATTCCAAGATTGTTTGAGCAACTTAACTAAGGTCCTCTCTAGGTGTGAAGAAAAGAACTTAGTACTTAATTGGGAAAAATGTCATTTTATGGTACGACAAGGGATTGTCCTTGGCCACATTGTATCATCTAAAGGATTGGAAGTGGACAAAGCCAAAATAGACTTAATTTCCAATTTGCCCACCCCAAAAACCGTAAGAGATATAAGATCTTTCTTAGGGCATGCCGGATTCTACAGAAGGTTCATAAAAGGTTTCAGTGTCATTTCTAGACCATTATGCAACCTTCTGCTAAAGGAAGCAGAATTTGAGTGGACAGAGGCATGTCAAGTGGCTTTTACTAAGCTTAAGGACATGTTGACGACCGCTCCAATTATGCAACCTCCAGATTGGAGCCTGCCCTTTGAAATCATGTGCGATGCTAGTGATTATGCGGTTGGGGCAGTTCTTGGGCAACGTAGAGACAAAAAGCCATTTGTGATTTACTATGCTAGCAGGACTTTAAACAGTGCACAGATCAATTATTCAACAACAGAGAAAGAATTATTGGCTGTGGTCTATGCACTGGATAAATTCCGTTCCGACTTAATTGGATCCAAAATTGTGATATTTACTGACCATTCTGCGCTGAAGTATCTTCTTTCTAAGAAAGATGCCAAGCCTAGATTGATCAGATGGATCCTTCTACTCCAAGAGTTTGATATTGAAATCAAGGATAAGAAAGGAGTAGAAAACGTGGTGGCCGATCATCTTTCTAGGCTTGTCCTTTCCAAAACTTTAGAACCCTTACCAATCCAGGACACTTTCCCTGATGAGCATTTATTTGCCACATTTTCCCATTCTCCATGGTATGCTGACATTGCTAATTATCTAGCTTCGGGTGAAATTCCAAAAGAATGGACGCAGCAAGATAAAAACAAGTTTTTCTCTGAGGTGAAACTGTTTTTCTGGGATGAACCATACCTTTTTAAATACTGCCCAGTCCAAATCATCAGGAGATGCATTCCTGACGATGAAATCAATAGTGTTATATCCTTTTGCCACTCGCATGTTTGTGGTGGCCATTTTTCTGCTAAAAAGACCGCTCACAAAATTTTACAATCTGGATTTTACTGGCCCACTTTATTTAAAGATGCACATGAGTTATGTAAGACATGTGAGCGCTGCCAAAAATTGGGTTCCATTTCCAAAAGGAATATGATGCCTTTAAACCCAATTTTGGTAGTCGAGTTATTCGATATTTGGGGTATAGACTTTATGGGACCTTTTCCACCGAGCTATGGTTTTCATTATATCCTCGTTGCAGTTGATTATGTGTCCAAATGGATTGAAGCTGTCCCATGTAGGAATAATGATGCTAAAACGGTCAAAAAGTTTATCTTGGACAATATCTTTTCCCGTTTCGGAACTCCACGTGCCATCATTAGTGATGGGGGCACTCACTTTTGTAACCGCATCATTGAGAGTTTGTTTAAAAATTACGGTGTTACACATAAAGTGGCTACCCCCTATCACCCTCAAACAAGTGGGCAAGTTGAGGTCTCAAATAGGGAAATCAAACGAATTTTGGAGACCACGGTAAAACCAAATCGTAAGGATTGGTCAATACGGCTAAATGATGCCTTGTGGGCTTATAGAACTGCATATAAGACCCCAATTGGGATGTCTCCATATCGGCTTATATATGGGAAAGCTTGCCACCTTCCGGTGGAGCTGGAACATAAAGCTTATTGGGCCATAAAACAATTGAATGTTGACTTAGTCAAGGCTGGGGAGAAAAGAGCCCTTGATCTAAATGAATTAGAAGAATTGAGGAACGAGGCTTATATGAACTCAAGAATTTACAAAGATAGGACTAAGGCCTTTCATGATAAACGGATATTAAGGAAGTCATTCCATCCGTCTCAAAAAGTCCTCTTGTACAATTCTCGACTTCATCTTTTCCCTGGAAAGTTAAGATCTCGTTGGACAGGCCCCTACATTGTTCAAGAAGTATTTCCATATGGGGCAGTGACCCTCATTGATCCATCAAATGGTACCTCTTTTAAAGTTAATGGACAACGTTTAAAACCATTCTTGGAGACTGTTCCTCCAGAGGAAAATGACATTCCTCTGATTGATCCTGTCTATCAGGATTGACGGGCACTGGATCTGACAGTGACCCATACCCTTGTATATTACGCATATATTTTCTTTCTTTTTCTTTTTGTGTTCTTTGTCTCACATTGGACAGGTTTCTACGTGAAAGCTTCATTACTCCAGGTGCTTTCTACCCATTTTTCTCCTTCTATATTTTCCTCTCATGTTACATTCCATTTTGCATTTCATGTATGACATCGAGGACGTTGTCTAGTTTAGGTTGGGGGGTGGGAACAAGCACACTTGTCCAATTTTAGACATTTTTTTTTCTCATTTTTGTGTAGTCTTTTTTTTCAAAAAAAAAAGAGAAGGGTTTCCAAAGGAACTTGATGATTCGAAGATGTCTAGAAATCTGGAATTTCAGAATTTTGAAAGGAAGTAAAATGAAGGTTCATAATTTTCTAAAAGATAAAAAGAATACCGAACTTTGTTTTTCACAGTAACACATGTACATCATTTCAAAAGTCTTGGATAAAAAGATTTAAGTGTCATTTTCAGAATTCTTTCAAATATATATATATATATATATAGAAATGACTTTATGAGATTTGGCCATATGAGTTCTCCTGGTTCATCGGTAAGGTTAGGCCAACCAAAACCATTGAATTAATTCGGGTGAATTGAAAAGGGCTGCCTATTGTTGGGGACCGTTTAAAAAAAAAAAAGGGTGTTTAGTTATAATTCTTGAAAAGAATAAAAAGTTGTGTGACTAGTTTGGGTTCGTAGCCTTTTTAACCCGAGCTAGTAAGCCCATAGGGGTATTTATATACCTAGTGCCCTAAAGACATCTGTTTTGGGAGTCATTGGCCTAACACTCGTTACATGGGTTAATTAGAAAGCTTAAGGGACCTAGACATTGCACAGTCACATGTGTGGTTTTCAAAAAAAAAAAAAAAAAAAAAAAAGAAAAGAAAAAAAAAAAAAAAAAGAAAAAGAAAAAAAGAGATACATCTCGCGGCCTTTAAAAACAGTAGTGCGAAAGCCGTCATAGTAGCCTTGAGAGGAGACTTATATTTTCCCCGAATCTAGGAAAGTTGAAAATTCTGAGGAAGAATTCTGTTTTCATGGCATTATCATAGAACATTTAAAATTTTTGATTTGATGTATACACTTGCACAAGGCACCCAAAGTTTTGGTATAGTTTTTTTTTTTAAAAGAAAAATGTGAACTAGATTTTGAAAAGTCCGAAATCTTGATTATTCGAGGATTCAAGGCATCCGATTTGACTCAATCGTCTTTTGAAAAACCTTCCGTTGACTTTCTTTTATTTTTAGGTAAATGAATTTTGTGGGCATATTCACTGCAAACCCTCACGAGGCACAACTCGTCCACTAGGGGTAACCTAGGGGTTTAAGGGCTTGCTGCATATGCTAAATGCAGCCGAGAGTACCAGCGAAAGTGGTGTTTTCCTTTTTGTCTTTGCACTTAGTTTATATTATATTAGGCTAGAACACTATCATAGTTCGCATATTTTGCTCGGGACTAGCAAAATGCTGGTTGGGGAGTGTGATAAGTCCCTAAAAATGCATAATTTCATCATCATTTTAGAATAATTAAGGACTTATTCTTTAAATCATGCACCGTTTTAGTAGGAAAATCATGATTTTATGTTTTGAGCATCAAAATTCAAATTCAAGTCAAAATTTATTGAAAAATTGCATTTTTACATACAATCATGAATTTCTATATTTTTGGCATTGGAAGTCATAAAATTCCTCATAACTTTTTTGTTCACACATAAAATGATGAATTTTCTTTTCACCATTGATTTAATTAAAGAATTTTTTTTAATAAAATGGTGACATTTTAAGCATCCATTTAGTGTAAATTGGGTGGACCCGCATATTGCATCATTCCCTACCTTTATGATTAGAGTATTCTTTAATCCTTGTTTTTATTTTTGTAGAGAATTTCATAAATTGGGACCCGCGAGAGAGAGAAATCAATTGAAGAGTTAAAGATGACATCCAAGAGAAGATTGCACACACAAGTGGGGCCCATCATGTGTTCCAATTGATAATACAAATCTGAATCTCAGATTTGGAATTATTTAAGCCAAGATGGAAGAAGTCCAAGCTCAAACAAATTAAGGAGATGCATGCTCACAACCATGGCCCACCTCCTTTGCAACTTGGAATGAAATTAAAATTCAACACCAAGGTGGGACCATGTCAAGTCAATTTTCCAGCCATGAAAAACTCAAGAGAGGATAAAATCTTGCTAATCAATCCAAGTTGGAAACAAATCCAAAGAGTGCAAGATTTTAGCACTAAGTTGTTAAACTCATCTCCAAAAAGATAGGCCTCAAGATTTGAAGTTTGCAACCCAAGATCTATCCAAAGAAGCATCACACGTTCAGACCTCTCCATCCCAAGTTTCATACGTCCAACACCTCTATGCAAGCAATCACACGTCCAAGATAGGTGGGGACCACATGCATTCAAAGATTTGAAACAAATATGAAATTGCATATTTGAATTGTTTCTTAGCCAAAGTGGGGCCCAAGAGAGGAAGTTGCATGAGATAAGAAGAATCCTATTTTCACTAGTATTGTGGGCCAATCCCTTGAAACTCTCTCAAAACCCTCCTAATCCTAATCTAAATTGGACCCCACTATACTAATCCTTACCCAAACCAAAACCTTGCAACCCAAGCTATCAAAAAAACCATAAAAAGACCCCAATATGGAGATGCACGAGAATCCCATTATCCCCCCCTACTCTCTTGGACGACCAGCAACTCCATCTTCCCCTTTTTCATTATTTTCCTCCATCTCTCCCTACTTCCATCACTACTTCATCCAAGGTCTTCTTAAAGGCACACCACCACTTGGATTTTTTACGCCGTCGCTCCGCTGCCGTTGCTATCGTCACTCCATCATTGGACCAGCCATTCATCATCTTCCCTTGCTTGGATTTCAGATCGCAAAACGAGAGACGGTTGGATCGCCGTTCTAGACCGCGAGTCCTTCTCCTCCGTTTAGTGTTTCGGGTGTCTAAGGGTAAGTTTAGATGAACATTATTTTAATTTAAACAATCTTGTAATGGCTATTTGCATGTAATGGGGCTTTCTTTAATGAATCAAGTTCATGAGGTCTTGGTTTTCACCAATGGGTCAACATCGAATGTTTGTGTGTAAGTAACAGTACACACTTGGTGCGGTGGTCTTGGTTTTTATTGATGACATTTTGCAAAGTAGCTATTGCATTATTTTAGAATTAAAATCCATCTTTTTATTCTCTGATTTTATTTTATTTTATTTTATTTTTTTTTTAGGTATTTAAATAATCACTACAAATTGGTTGTTCTAACAACTCTTATGGTGAATGCAGTAATTAGATTAGACTAAGTTTTTAGATTAAGATTTTTATTTCTAATTGTAATTAATATTTCAGACTTGTAATTCATTATTTCATGCAAGTAGGATACTTGATTTGCATAGATTTTATTAGGCTAGTACTAGTTTTCAAATAGGACAGGTTTATTTAAGTGATTACTCCCTGTGGATCGACCTCGGACTTCACCGAGTTATTTATTACTACAATCGCGGCCTTGCACTTGGGGCTAACGATCAGCTTCTCTCATAGAAAAGGATAAAAGGGCTGAATTGGGCTTGGACATAGGCTTGAAGTGGACTTGAATATTATACCCAATAAGTCTTCCTTAGAAGTAGATTTAAGTCCCTTTTTATCAGGCCCACAGCTGGCCTTATCCAAGCTCAAACAGTCCATTGAAAACAAGCCCAAACAATCCCTAACTTAGCCCACAATTCATGTCATAAATAGCCCAACATTAGGACCCAAAAACAGCCCGAGAATTGATCTTAAAACAGGCCCAAAAGACAACTAGAAAATGGGCTCATCAAATCTTCAATTGGGCCATCAAACAGCCCTTAAACAGTCCCTTAATCAGGCCCAGACTCGAGCCCAGACTGAGCTGGGCTCGCTCGAGCGGACCCAGACAGTAGCTGGGTCGCTCGAGCGGCCCAGTGGGTCGCTCGAGCGGACCCAGACAGTGCCTGGTCCGCTCGAGCGACCCAGTGGGTCGCTCGAGCGGACTGGGCCTGCCCAGTCCAGCCCGAGTGCAGAAAACCTCTTCTTTTGTGTTTTTCTTCCTCCTTTTCTTGATCATTTCAATTCCCTCCTTCCATACATAATTCTACAACATCTTGGGCCCTTTCCTAAGCTTCACAAATCCTCAAATCATCATTCATAATCATCTAATTAACACAAATTCAACACCTTTTAAAAGAATCCAAGTCCTTTTCCAAGTTCTTTTGAACACCATTTGAACACAATGAACAAACCTTCCAAGAAACCAAAGTGAGAATAAATTTTCAATACATGGTAAAGCAACAACATAAATTAAGATGGCTATGACAATGATTCCTTAAATCAAAATAAACCATACACTAAAGAAGATTAACACAAAAAGGGGAAAATCAAGAAATAGAACCAAATGAGGGAAAGCATCACATTAATGTTGGAATATACTTGCCTCTAGCCAAGATGTGATCAAAATCACTCCTTAAACCAAGCCTTAGAGCTTCAAGCTCCAAATCTACAAAAACCCCAAAAATTTTCCCAAGAAACCCTAAAATGTCAACATTTGTGAATCCTCCATGAAAACCTTAGCAAATGGGTTTAAAGCACTCCAAATGGAGAGGAAAGCAAAGACCTTGAGTTTAGGAAACCAATGCTAACCTTGAGGAACCCTAATAAAGAAGAGAGGCTTGAAGAAAGGGCTTCTCTTGGCTCAAACTCCTCAAGAATGGTATCTTTGGGAAGCTTGAAGAGGGAGGAAGAGTTTGAGGAGATCAATCCTCCAAGAGTACCTCACCAAGTGAGAGTTCCAGATGAGAGAGAGTGAGCAGGGAGAAGAGAAAAACCCTAGCCAAGAAGAGTTGCTGGAATAGAATGAAGAAGGAGAAGGAAGAATTCCCTTCTTAAGAAACAAGCCATTGTGGGCCCCGATCTTCACAAGCATATAAATGGTACTTGCGGGCCCCCGAACGAAAACGACGAAGAAGACAAAAATGATCGGCGAAATTTCTACTTTCCAAAAAGTATATTTTTGGCAATTTCTGAAATTTTCGAAATTTGGGTACAGGTTTTGTGTGAAATGTCAGTTTTGCCCTTTTTCCTCGAAAAACGCGATTTCTGATCACAAAATCAAGTTGGCCATAACATGAAAGTTGATGATCTAAAGGAAATAAGTCAAAATACACATAAATTGGAATTTTACAAGCATCATGAATAAACTCAACGATCTCACACATAATCCACGGGCGCCCCGGCCCGTGTCAAACTTAAGTCAAAGGCTAACAAAGGTTCTCAAAGCTAATCAAACAACCTAATCTAGCTTAATGAAATAAGCTAATCATCCACTAACCCCACTTATCCACTAATCACGGTTAAAACATAATTAAATATTCAAACCTGGGTCGGGGTCTGACACCCAATCCCCATGGGTCCACAACCATCATGGTCGCCCCTAGGTCCACTACCAGATATAGGTACCCGATCTCTCATCGGTGGCCCAATTTTGTCCTATTTTAAAAAAAAATAAAAAATTTCCATGCCGCCATGCCCCACTTTGGGTATTTGGATAGTGGACCAAACGGGGTTTTTTTTTATGGCCCATCACCCTTGCACTGTAGACGACATTAATCAATAGTCAATTTGGTTTTAACCATCAAGGTGTGCCAGGATTTAACCATCAATCGTACCTGGTACATATCAATGAACCTTTTTTACTCTCTCTTTCTCTCTCTAGTGGGGCCATCACCATTTCATTGTGGACGGTTGAAATCCATACACCATCATTCACTGCCACATCATCCTCTCTTCTTTGTAATCCCCACATGTCACAAATTTTCTAAGCCATTTCACAGAACCAATTTCTGTTACAGAACTCAACGCCTGCAAACAATCAACAATCTGATGTGGCCCCCTACTAATCAAAAGTTAAGATCAACCACCATCATCAACGTCGCCCAACCATGTACGGCTATAGGGTCGGACCTGATCTATGATCAAGTCATCCATTGGGTCCCACAATCTGATGTTTAAAATAAAAAACCCTTTTGAGGAAAGACGATCAATAATTTGTAAACCCTTAGATTAGGGGACAGATGGGACCTAATCCCCATGGGACCAGGACCATCAAGGTTGACCCTGGGTCCACTACCAGATTTAGGGACCCGTTCTATCATCGGTGGCCCATGTGGGTCCCACAGTAGCAAAAAACGGAAACTTTATTTTCCTTTCTCCATCCCTACATGCCACCCTTTGGGCATTCGGATGGTGGACCAAACGGGGTCCACCTCGCACGGATCTATATGGGAACAGCACCATTATGGTCGTCCATGGGTCCCCTTCAGGGTCCATGGACCAGATCCTTGATCAATTGGGCCAGGTGTTCCCACTATTTCCAAACGTAAGTCTCCATTTATGCTATGTTTCTGGTTTTGGATTTCTGCATATACAGCCATTAATTCATCCACCAGAAGTCTTGAACGGCGTCACAAAATCTGTGACATATGCCATTAATTCAACCACAGCCATGAAGCTTGCACCAACAATGAATTAATGGTGGGATATCTTTGATGTAGATTATAATCGAGAGGAATGAAAGAAAAATGAATTTGTGAGAGATAAACTAACATGACATCAGTTGATTGGAAATGGTGGGATATCCTTATCTTCTCTTCCCCACTCTATATCTCTTTTTCCTTCTCCTCTTCTGATTTGAGACGTTCTTTTTTTCCTATTCTGTGTATTTGGATTAGGAGATTTGAGAGAGAGCAGTTCAAAAATAAGTTAGAGATAGCAGTTCCAAAAGAGGGTAGTGGAGAGAGACGATAGTGGAGAGAGAGAATGGATAAAGGGGTTATATCTCTTAATTTCAGCCCTTGGATTTATATACATAGATCCAAGGGCTCAAAATGTCCCAGGATTCAAACACTGCTCTCCCATATTATATAGATGTTTTAATAATTCAATATAGGCCAAGGCTCCCGAGTTTAGGGAGAAAATTCCGTAAGCTTGGGACCCACCTTTGGTCCATCCAAATGGACCAACACATGACCCCTTAAATTGCATATGTTCACAAACTTTCGGTAAGATCCGAACTTACTGAACCGTTGGATTGACTATATATTAATCCGAATAGATTGTTGGCCATTAAACTCTTAGGCTCATATGGAGATAATAGAAATTACGGTTGTAGCTGATTTTTTGCAAGGATGAAGATATTAGCGAGTCCTTGAAATCCCCCCACCCTCATCCCCTGTGGGTCCCCAAGTGGGCCCAACCACACACTTGAGCTTACCTTATCCTAAGTTTGAGCTTATGGGAGCCTTCCTCTTCAATATATAGATATATCATGATCAAATATCATTTTTTTTAGCCAGGTCTGGGCTTCAAGTCCAAGAGTGATGGGGGGCATGTATGCATGCTTCATTTTTTTTTTTAGCCAGGTTTGGGCTTCAAAGTCCAAGAGTGATGGGGGGGGGGGGGCATGGATGCGATGCTAAGGGCCTGTTTGGCATCATTCCTAGTCTATAAATAGATTCATTCTGAGCATGAGTTGTTCTTGAATGTTCCCATTCTTAGAATGAAGTCAATAAAACTTGTTCGGTAACATTCTCTCAGAATTTGTTATAAAGGAATAAAATTTGAGAACGTGTTTGGCAATGTTTTTGGAGAATATTGCACCGAGAATGGACAATACAATCATTCAAGATACATAAATTAAAAATAATAAATTAATTGCTAACAAAAACTATTCAATATTATATATTTCACCCATTAACTTTGAACTAATTTAAATATCATTATTGAATTGTACATAAATCAGTATCCTCGTGCACAATAATGTACAAATAGTGCATCTGCTATTTCATATCGTACACGTGCAATCTCTTGCCGTCCTTGTGTCGTCCCTATTGATAATGGTACTGATGGACCATTGTCACAACATGCTCTCTATTATTATCCTCAACTATAAGGTCCTCATTCTGGAACCGAATAAAATCTATCGCTTTCCATTTCCATCTTTATGAAATTATGAAGTGCACATGCAGCAATTACAATTTGCCTCTGTCTGCGTAATGAATAAGGCGGCATGAGCTTTAAAATGGGAAATTTTGCCTTCAGCACACCAAAACACCGCTCAATGACATTTCGCAATGATGAATTGTGATAATTAAATAACTCTTTCTTTCCTACCGGCCTTCGTCCTCGTCCATGGTACGGTGATAAGTAATATTGCTCCCCTTTATAAGGCATAAGATATCCCGGCATACTAGTGTAGCCAGAGTCAACAACATAATATTTACCTACAACAACATTTGAAATAATATTTAAATCATATTTGAAAGCAATATATGTGTAAATGCCATATATATCCATGACCAAAAAATAACATGCAGGTGGGTGTGGAAAATGCAATTCAGGGTTAGTTATAGCTTCCACAAAAACTCGAGAGTCATTTGTTTGTTCCTTCCCAACCAGCATATACAAAAGTGAAATGCATATCAAACGAACATGCACACATAAGTACATAACGTTTTGGGTGACTGAGATTTTTCTGCCTCGATATGGAATCCGGTCCTTTACAGGAACCGATGCACTCACATGTGTTCCATCAATGGCCCCCACACAATCCTTCACATTACGATAAAATACAATACTAAATGTTAAAAAATCATGTTGAAAAAATAATAAAAAGGATGGAAGCTAAAACATACCTTAAACCATGGATAATATTTAGGATTATTAACAATTTCAGATGGTACATCTGCAAATGTTGGAGGAGTGATAAATTCTTTTCCCTTACTTACTATAGCCGAACTTTCTTGAAATGTCGACTAGTGGTTTCAACCGAATGTTGGAATCGATTTGCTACCATTTGGTTTCTAACACTATGGCTAATGGTCATAAGAAAGATGGCTACTTGTTCTTCTACTGGTACGAATTTTGAGTCCTTTAGAAGGCTTCTACTTTTCAAAGCTTGACATAAATTCTGGAATACATGTTTCTCCATACGAAATAAGTCGTAGCATCTATCCAGGTGTCCAATTAACACTTTATGCACAAATTCTACCCCCGTTTCACTTGCATTTCTAATTGGCTGCTTTGATATGCGTGAACCATATTGATTCATTAGCCATAATAAATTTTGACTAATAAAAACTTTACTCTCATCAGATGACGTATCAAAATTTGGCAGATCCATTGTACCTGGGTGAATTATAATCATATCAATAAACAAAACACATGAACTTAAATTCAAACTACATATTATTTCCTCAATAATTAAAGTTCAAATAAAAATACTTATTACATTTAACGATAGCTACAATAACCTTGTAGCAAAATCTCAAACTTTTATTTAAAAAGAAAAAAAAACTCTAGTATTTTTCTAGCTCTGAAGGTGTTAGCATAAATATCCTCATATCTTCAAGCACAAACATAAAAGCTTCTCTCCAATTACGATTCGCTGTGCTAACTTGCACTGCCTTGAAGTATACTTCTTTGTCAATGTTAAATATGGATGATAATAATGCAATGCAATTCTTGATCGAGAAAGTGCCCTCACTCTCTACATATTTGTTTGAGCTTGCAATTCTTTGTTGGTAGTAATCCGTGAAGCTTGTGCAAGCTTGATCAAAATATGTCACTGGATTTGATCCCCATCGGCGACTAGGAGTCTTAGAACGACTCCGAACGTGATTCTCTCCGACAAAATAGGCATCATCATCAACCTCTGTTGCAATATCATCACCATGATGATTATCTTGTTCCTTGTCATATGGATACACAATCTCGTCATCAGTATCCACTGCTCCTTGAGTAGAGGCTCCCGTATTTTTACCTCGGGCACTGGTATCACCGTTTATTATTTCAAGCTCATCAAACATGGGACATCCCTTCTTACGAAAGTTTTGCGCTTTTGGATTTGTCTGTAGATGTTTAGTATTGAATTACATTAATTATTTTTATGATAAGGTCCTCAATAGAATCATAAAAAGTATTAAAATATAATTTTATACATTACCTTTAAATACTGATCCCAAACATCATCAGGTGCTATAATCATCTTTGTAACAGGGTCTCAACCAAACCCCGTCGAAATGTCATGGAGCTTCTTAAACTCTCTATATACTAACCTTAATTTATTAAATTTGTTAACGAATTGGCTCTTCGTATATCTGCTTCCTGTCCTTCTATAAAATTCATCAATTATTTCAGTCCATGCTTTAGTCGAAAAGGTTGTAGTCGGCCTGTTCCCCCTTTTCACTTGCTCAATCATAAGTTCTACAAGAACGTTCTTCTCCATATGATTCCATTTTACAACAATCATAACATCTTTCTCTTTTTCATGAGAAGTAGCCATCTAAAAAATAAGAAAATAATATAAAAAAGAACAATAAAGTTATTTAACAAAATAACATTTATAAACAAACAAAATAAATATTACTACATGTTACCGCAATTGAATTTCATATATTTGGGAACCAAGCACGTACATGGCATCAATAAACACCACCAAACAGAATCAGCTGTAAATAAAGCTTCTACAAAAAGTTATACTAGTCAGTTTAACCTTACTATATAAGAGAATGAAATGGAGAGTCAAAATGATTTTCTATAATCAGTTTAGCCGGCAAAGTTGGTTGACATGATGATTTAAAGAATGGTGGGCCACCATCCCATTATGAAAGAGCAAAATCAATTAAATTTAAAGTGCAAGAACTTGGTGGTTTATAGATGGTTCAAGCATAGATAGTATCATGGAAAAGGGGATGTTATGTTTGATTGTATAAACTAATATGAAAAGAATAGAAGGTGTTGTTTGACCGTTTACAGCTAATAAAACAAAGAAAAGGTAATGGGAAGGAGGCTTCGTTAAATAAATTTTTTTAATTGTATGCAGTAAACGAATAGGAGATAGGCACTGTTTGACTGTCAACAGCTAATAAAAAAATAAAAAGTATCATACGGTCAATAACTAATAAAAGAAGAGAAGATGTTGAGAAAGTGGCTTCCATTAAAAAATACAAAAGAAAGTTTGTACATTTCAAGATAAATTATTAAAAAATAAAAAAGGACATATGCTTTTGCAGGGTCAGCCACAGAGAAAGACAGATATTAATGGTAGAGAAAAATATTAAAAACATGTTTTTCACTTTTGGGTTATGCTTTCATGTTTGGAGCAAGGGGGAGAGATCTGCTGGTGCTGAAGGTCATCAAACCGAGAAGGAGAAAAAAAAAGAGGGGGGAAACGAAAACGCACCGGTGCAGAGAAGAAGAGTGTTGCAGAGTAAAGCTGAGAAGAAGTGATGCAGAGAAGATTTGCAAATGGGACGAAATGATTGGAGCAAGAGGATTTATACACGATGGCCGGAATGTTGGGATAGTTTTCGTTGGAGGAATGTTTCGTGCCCTGTCGTTCCGGAACAAGAAGAAGCGAAATTCTGATCGTTCCGATTTTCTTGTGCTAATGGCCAATATTTCTGTGAGAACTTTTCGAGGGAACAGGTATTTTATTACAACCAAACATTGTTCTGTCATTTTTCTTCTACGAGAATACAGAAATAATCCCGGGGATTGATGCCAAAAGAGCCCTAAGGTGCCAACACGATTCAATCATGAGTGTGTTGTGAATCAATATATAGGGTGATCAAATATCAATGTTTGCTTTGTAACTAATGTATAAGAATTAAATTACTAGATCCCTGATATATAGGCTCTACTCTCTATTATTATTTGAATACATATTTATTACTTGAATACATATTTATTACTTGAATGCATATTTATTACTAGCGCCCCTCTTCTTTGGAAATCACTCGAGCAATGTTAGCATGCAAACCGTCCATCATTGGCTTTCCAAATGCCCAACTTCATCAGGATGTGCCCTTCCTCTTGCTGCCGGTCTTACCGCCTTCCTGGTGTTCATTTCTTCCCCTAACCGACCAAGGGCAAATTGAAGTTGCCTTTGATTTTGTGTTCGAAATAATTTGATCCAATAAGACTAAAATAATAGAAGATTAGGGTTTTGGGAGAGGTTGGTAATGGCGGAGGGAGTTCTTATAAGAAGATTTTAGCAATAGTGGGTAGGTTCCGACATTGAAAATGTTAATGTTGGGCCTCGGTGGCTTTCAAAAATGAGGAGGCCGCTTCATGCACTTGGTGGGACGGTGTGATTTGGAATGCATTTGGTGGGACTTTGTGATTTGGAAGAAAGACCGTTGTTGATGGAATTTGATTGTAGTAATAATTAGCTGATAATGACGGAAAAAGGAACATGATAAGCATTTGATGTTTTGTTTGTATGGACTAGTAATATTATGAAATGAAAAGTAAAGGAGTTGCATGTATTGAACGCAGGGTTAGGAATTGATAATTTGGTAACGTAAGACCCAACTGATTAGTACCTAATTGATAATAATTAGGTGCTAATTAGGTTGGTTTGAGTGTTAATTAAGTGGTTAGGCAGATTAG
Organism: Litsea cubeba; assembly: GCA_012931725.1. NCBI lineage: Eukaryota > Viridiplantae > Streptophyta > Magnoliopsida > Laurales > Lauraceae > Litsea > Litsea cubeba. The sequence goes on from CM022948.1 coordinate 54,939,174, forward strand.
AGAGGGTTTAGACCAATTATATAGCTAAAGACGTTCTCGCAATTTATATATATGATTTTTTGGGAGATTTGCTTTAGAAATCGAGGCTCAATTTGAAGCAGTTAAACTCTCAATTTTAGTTTTGAATTTCGATTTTCACTTATTATATATATTAAAGCAATAGGGGGATCGTATTAAGAGCCACGTTAGCACTAATAAGCTCTCATTTCAAATAAATACTAAAGAAACAAATGCACAGCCTAAACTTTGATGTAGGCCACTGCACTCATCCTAAACAAAATCTCCTCCCTTAGAATCTCAGCCCGGACAAATCTACTCAAATTTCCTCCTTTAATCATAGGATTAGTTATAATCTTATTTCAAGACAATCAAATTTAAAAAAAAATCCACTCTCTAAATCTATCCAATAAGATAATAATAGTAATAATCTCAACCCAATCTCCTCCCATAAAATCTCTCATCGCTGAGAATTTAGAATCTTAAATTTTAACTTCCTATTATACAATGATCTCTATCATCTTTCCCTCTAAAATCTCTAAATTTCTTATCAGTTTTAAACAAACCCACTTCACAAACGAGATTTTCTGATGAACCCGTATCAGAAATTGGAGATTCTGAAACACCTCTTCACAAATTGGGATTTTCAAGAAACCCATTTCAGAAATAGGATTTTCATAGGCACCCACTTCAGAAACAGAAATTCCAGACAAGCGCATGTCAAAGACAGGATCTTTAAAGGATGCTGCTTCAGTAATTGAATTTCAAGAAGCCCTAATCCATAAAACAAATTCCTTGACGAACCTACTTTACAAATTTCCGAAGAGATCATTTCTTTCTCCGCAGACTCTTTCCTCACCCAAGATTCTGTCATTGAGTTTCTTTTACATAACCGTCATTACCCCGACACTACTTTGCAATTTTTCCAATGGGCCAAGGGAAGACGAGGAATTGATGCTTTTGTGCATCATGTTGGAATAACTACAATAGGAACTGCTGTCAAACAATATTAATAAGTAACAATAGTACCGATTTATGAAGGCTGCAACTGTGATTTGTTGGAGGAAGACAAAGAGCAGCAACGACAGTAGATCTGTGGCCAAGGCACGTCTGATGATGCTCTCTTTAGGACGAGTTCCGCCCCTTAAGATAAAATCCAGGTGCGAAGGTTCTCAGCAGAACCGCCCCTAAGATATAACGACCTTCCTTGATTTAGGTCTGGTCGCAACGCAACCTGAAAGAGTAGACTTTAATTTGAATGCTCAGTACTCAGAGCGAAAGCAAAAGAGAAAAGAAGAAAACATATTTTTCTGTATTTTTTCGATAACTCAGATGATCCTAATTTATATAGTGATTAGAGACCGTTGGGTCACTAATCCTCAATAAGTTACAACAATAAAACACATTAAAATAGCGATTAAAATCGGTTTAATGTTCAACATTTAAAACCATTAAATCAACGATTAAAAATGATTAATGTTGAACCACATTAAACCAGTGATTGTCGACCTGCTGATTTCATGATACCAAGACCAAGCTGCTGATCTCATGATGCCTAGACCGAGCTGCCGAGCTTGATAATGTGCCGAGACTGAGTTACCGAACTCGATAATGCCGAGACCGAGCTGCCGAACTCGATAATGCCGAATGATTTAAATGATAAATAAAAATAATGGCAAAAGGTTGCCTTATCTATGCGGGTCCCTCTAGGCCAACTGGCCTGGATCTGCGCGCGATATACACGCAGGATACGCGTCGCGGACGCACGCTCGGTTAAATATTTTCCGAACCCAGGACCTCGGGTCAAGCCTGACTCGCGTGTGCGCATAGGGCCCATGGTAAAAGCCTTCAAAAGTTCTTAAAGAGTAAAGGAATGAAAATACATATAAACCATCTTCAAAAGTTGAACTTTAGCAATGTGGGATGGGTTGTTTCCAATAGCCTACACTACCCATAAAGCAAAAAGCACTAAAGGACAAAACACCTTTTACAAAGAACACCTTAAGAATGTTTTGAAACACCAAAAACCTAACAATCTCTCATCTGTTTCAAAATATTCAATGAGCATCTCACTGGTAAGATGACAGAGCTTGAACCTCACCGTCATGACATAATTTCAAACCTTTAGGAGTTGGAGTGAAATAAAGTCTTAAACTTCAACTATTTATATCAGTTCAGAATTATGTCAAGATTTCATATTGGAGTCATAAGGTCAGCACTTTACGGCCATGTGCTTAATCCCGGATCTCATGAATGCTCTAGAGCATCTGCCCAAATTCTCATAGGAAGCGGCCCCACTTCCACACTCATATAGGTGAGTCTATCAAGAGTGCTTATGCAGCTGTGCACTCCACCATATAGGATATAGATTTCATTAAGGATTAAATCCAACCTCATTCGCTACAGGTGATGTACCAATCATCGAATAATTTCACACAACAGGGATGAGTACAGAGTAAACATGCTCTATATGTCAGTACTACACATCATCGGGATAGCTTATTTTTCCCATTGAACCTATTTCTCGGAATCTCCGGTCATTAGGTTGGATTCCCGCTATTGATGATTTATGGGCTTAAGACCCATCCCTTTAGTTGTTTCTTTTATTTTTTTCCTTGCAAGGCCTTTTGTCCAAGGATCTGCTAAATTATCCTTTGATCTCACATAATCAATTGAAATTACTCCTCCACCGAGTAATTATTTCACATAGCTATGTTGTAGTCGCACTTGTCTAGACTTTCCATTGTACGTGGCATTGTTAACAGTAATAATTGCTGCAGTGTTATTACAATGAATAATAATAGGAGGAATTAGTTTAGTCCATAAAGGAATATCAAATAATAAATTTCTAATCCATTCAAATTCCATTGCAGCAGCTCCCAGAGCTAGGAATTCTGAATCCTTAGTGGAATGAGAAATTGCAGTTTGTTTCTTTGATTTATAAGATATTGCAGCACCTCCTAAAGTGAAAATATATCCACTTGTAGACTTCGAGTCATCTAAGTCTGAATTCCAGTCAGCATCGCTGTAACATTCAACTACAGTTGGATATCTAGAATAACACAATGCATAGTCTATGTTATGCTTTAAATACTTAAGTACTCTATATGCAGCATTCCAATTTGTAACATCAGGATTACAAGTATATCGACTCAATTTACTCACTGCATAAGCTATATCAGGGCGAGTACAATTCATAGCATACATTAAGCTACCAATTATACTAGCATAAGCAAGTTGTGATACACATTCACCATCATTTTTCACTAATTTAATACTTGGATCAAAAGGAGTAGATGCAGGTTTACAATCAAAATGATCATGTTTTCTCAATATTTTTTCAATATAATGTGACTGGGATAATTTAATTCCAGAATCATCTCTTATGATTTTAATTCCCAATATAACATTTGCTTCTCCTAAGTCTTTCATATCAAAGTTTTGGGAAAGAAGATTTTTTGTTTATTCTATACATTCCAAGCTAGATCCAAATATTAGTAAATCATCAACATATAAGCATATTACTATTGTTGAAAAACCATCAGATTTATAATAAATACATTTTCAGCCTCATTTATTTTGAAGCCATTAGAAAGAATAACCTCATCAAATTTCATATGCCACTGTTTAGGTGCTTGTTTTAGCCCATATAAGGACTTAATTAATTTACACACCTTTTGTTCTTGTCCTTTTATGACATAGCCTTCTGGTTGATTCATATAAATTTCCTCTTCCAAATCTCCATTTAGAAAAGCAGTTTTTACATCCATCTGATGTATAATCAAATTATGAACAGCAGCAATAGCAATCAAGATTCTAATAGAACTGATTCTAGACACAGGTGAATAAGTATCAAAGAAGTCTACTCCCTCTTTTTGTCTAAAGCCTTTGGCTACTAGCCTGGCTTTATATTTCTCTATTGACCCATCAGGCCTAAGTTTTTTCTTTAGAACCCACTTGCACCCTAAAGGTTTAGTACCTAAAGGTAAGTTAGTTAATTCCCATGTATTATTTGCTAAAATGGATTCAATCTCATCATTTAATGCTTCCTTCCAAAAGGAAGCTCATGTGCAGTCATTGCATCCTGAAAAGTAGATTGATCTTCCTCTACTAGATAGGTTTCAAAGTTAGGAACAAAACTAGTAGCAGTCCTTACTCTCTTACTCTTTCTAGGTTGAGATTCCTCTTCCTCAGGAATTCCTAGAACTCTTTTGGATGAAGAAGGTTCTGGTGTAAGCTTAGTCTTAAAAGGAAAAAAGTCTTCAAAGAAGTCTGTATCTCTAGACTCAACTAAGGTTAGATCTTCTAATTTCATGAATCTGTAGGCAGCACTATCTTGTGCATAGCCAATGAAAACACATTCCCATGAGTGGGGTCCTAATTTAGGCTTTTTTGGATCTATTATCCTGACATGTGCTAAACACCCCCAAACTTTAAAATATCTAAGGTTAGGCTTTCTCCCTTCTCAAATCTCAAAGGGTGTTCTATTGGTTTTAGAATGTAAAACTCTATTTAAAATGTAACATGCAGTCAACAAAGCTTCACCCCACAAGTTTTTAGGACTACCAGATGCTATTAACATAGAGTTAACCATTTCAATCAAAGTCCTATTTTTTTTTCTTTCTGCTATTCTATTTTGTTGGGGTGTATAAGGGGCAGTACAAGTTCTCTTAATTTCTTTAGATTCACAAAAATGTAAAAAATCTTTTGAGGTGTATTCACCACCTCTATCACTTCTAAAAGTCACAACCTTTTTTTTTAATTTATTAATTTATTTTCAACTTCAGTCACATAGATTTGAAATTTAGATAGTGCTTCATCTTTAGTTCTTAATAAGTATACATAAGTATATCTAGCACAGTCATCAATAAAGTAATAAAATAATATTTACCACCTCTAGTCATAGTGTTTCTTAGATCACATATATCAGAGTGAACCAATTGAAGGAATGTAGATTCCCTTTCTACGTGTTTAAATGGCTTACGAGTAATTTTTGATTGAGAACAAATTACACACATTTCTTATGATCATCTTCATATTTATCAATTAGTCCATCATTACTCATGTTTTTCATAGTTCTGAAATTGATATGACCTAATCTACTGTGCCATTCATCAACTGAAGCAATAATATAAGTAGAAGAAGATGCAATATTATTATTGACAATATTCAATTTAAACATACTCTCACAGGCATAACCCTTACCGACAAATACACCTTTCTTGGTGATTACAAACTAGTCGGATTCTATTACCTATTTAAATCCGGCCTTATTCAGAAGATAACCAGACACAAGGTTCTTTCTCAATTCTGGTGCATGGAACACGTTCAGCAATGTCACTGTCTTCCCGGAAGTGAACTGAAGTTCAACCTTCCCTTTACCGATTACTTGAGTAGTAACGGTAGTTCCTAGAGCGAGCTTACAGTCATTCGTGACCTTATCATAGGTCTTGAACACACCTTTGTCATAAGTGACATGAGTTGTTACACCAGTGTCAAGCCACCATCCTTCTCTCTTTCCCGTGCTAACAGTATTTACCTCATAAATAACAACAACAAACTGTTCTGCTTCAGTAACACTAGCTTGAGGCTTGTTGGTGTGAGACTGTTGTGGACATTTCTTTCTGTGACGACATTCTCTTGCAAAGTGTCCTGGCTGGCCACAAACAAAGCAACTGCCTTTAGCCTGTGGCTTGACAGCCCCTTGATTTTTATTGAACCTTTTGTTCTAGTTTTGCTTTGGATTTTTCTTCTAAAAGGAATGATAAAACTGCTTATTCCTGCCTAGATGTTGATCAAACTTCCCTTTCTTTTCAACATCAACTTGGGGTTTAGATTCAGCTAAGTTAATTTTACCACCATTCTCAGCCAAATCCTTTTGATCACTGTTCCGGGCTTCTTACTCAATTCTCAGGTAGCGCTGAAGGCGCTCCAAAGAATAATCCTTTCTTTTATGTCGAAGGGTTTTTTGTATATCCTTCCAAGTGGTTGGTAATTTTTCAATAATTGTCGGCACTTGGAACTGTTCATCAATTCGGATTCCTTCTTTAACAATTTCATTAACAATGGTTTGTAAGTCATGTACTTGAGGAAGAATGGGCTTGTCATCTACCATCTTGAAATTCAGATTGCGACCAATTGCATACTTCTTAGCCCCAGACTCTTCTGTTTTATATTTTTTTATTAAGAGCTCTTAAGAGGTCTTTTGCAGATCGTGCTTCTGAATACATATTGTATATGTTGTCTGCTACCAGGTTCAGAATATGGCTTTTGCACAGGTAATCATGCTCCTTCCATTTCTTCCATGCATAAGAGCTGCCTGGTCTTTCTTCACGTTCAGGGCATGATTCGGTAAGGACATAAGCAATTTTCAAAGATGTCAGTAGAAATAAAACTTTCTGCTGCCAACATCGAAAATTGGATCCATCAAAATTGTCCAACCGAACTAGGTCTTGATGCATGAATTTGACAGCGGAAGTAGCAATGGAAGAAATCGTCCTAAAATTGTTGGAATAGTTAGGGGTGTACATCGGGTCGAGTCCCGGGTATCGGACCGGGTTTGACCCGACCCGATTATTTGATACACACTGAGAACCCAACTGAATACCCGGTAATCTGTAGTTGGGTTTGCCGGGTTACCGAGTAACCCGGTTACAATTGAACCCATGAATGATAGTGCCACCAATCCAGCTTACTGTAGTAGAAAACAAAAGTTATAACCTTATCAGTAGTGGCCCATTCAGGCCAGGGTTAGGACATCAGATTGATGGTCCAACCCAATAGGGCCAGTGCCTATAATTGGGCATTGATTTCGATCTGGATGGATTTCAGATCTCGAGGCTCTCGAATCCCTCTTCTTCCTGGTGACTTTCCTCTCGGCCGCTTACGACTGGGTGATTCTAGGGTTCCTCTTCTCCTACTGCTGCGTCCTCGTAGTCGTCTTCTTTGCGGTTGTGAACACTCACTTGGGAAGGCACCATTCCTTCTTCGAGACCGTCAGGTCGGGCTCCAGGCTGGGGCTCCGGCGCCTTGCGGGGTTCGTGCTGCTGCGCTGGGCTGTGAGGGATGCGCTGACCCAGTTCCTCGGCCTCTGGTTCTTCTCGGACATTGAAGATCAGTTCTCATTCTTTAAGCTTTTTGTGAGGCTGAAGCTCATTCCCTTCTCCATCTTCTCCCCCTGGGAGGGAGGGGATCGGGACCCACTTGCCGCCACTGCTGACATATGGGGGTTCCTGCTAGTGTGGGCCCTTCTCGACTCATTCGTCAACTTCGTGTCTGCCATTGATTCCTGGGTTGCGATCTTGGACACTCGCAGGAGCGGCCAGGAGATTGTCAAGGAAGGGTTTTATTTGTTGTCAACCATGATTGACCAGGCGTTCACAATGTTTCGTCAAGAAAATAAAAACCTTATTAGTCTTATTTTGTTTGTTTAGTTTAAGTTTACTAATTAGTATATAAAATTTAATTTTTTTTAATGTTTTTTTATAACCGGGTTATCTGGTGACCCGATAACCCGATTAACAAAGTTTCCTTAACCCGAGACCCGATCCGGATTAGTATGTGTCGGGTCGGGTTTGACCCGGCCCGGTCTAAGATCATGTTCCACCCGCCCGAATACGTCCGGGCTGGGTCGGGTTACCGGGTCGGACCGAGTTCTCAAACCTGGTGTACACCCCTAGGAATAGCTACAATAGGAACTGTTGTCCAACAATATTAATAAGTAATAATAGTACCGATTTATGAAGGCTGCAACTGTGATTTGTTGGCGGAAGACGAAGAGCGGCAACGACAGTAGATTTGTGGCCAAGGCACGTCTGATGACGCTCTCTTTAGGACGAGTTCCGCCCCTTAGGATAAAATCCAGGTGCGAAGGTTCTCAGTAGAACCGCCCCCATGATACAACGACCTTCCTTGATTTAGGTCTGGTCGCAACGCAGCCCGAAAGAGTAGACTCCAATTTGAATGCTCAATACTCAGAGGGAAAGCAGAAAAGAAAAGAAGAAAACATATTTTTCTGTGTTTTTTCGATAACTCAGATGACCCTAATTTATATAGTGATTAGAGATCGTTGGGCCATTAATCCTCATTAAGTCACAATATTAAAACACATTAAAATAGCGATTAAAATCGGTTTAATGTTCAACGTTTAAAAACATTAAATCAGTGATTAAAAATGATTAATGTTGAACCACATTAAGCCAGTGATTGCCGACCTGCTGATTTCATGATGCCGAGACCGAGCTGCTGATCTCACGATGCCTAGACCGAGCTGCCGAACTCGATAATGTCGAGATCGATTAAACGTTTTTCGGACTCAGGACCTCGGGTCAAGCCTGGCTCGCGTGCGTGCATAGGGCCCAAGGAAAAAGCATTCAAAAGTTCTTAAAGAGTAAAGGAATGAAAACACATATAAACCATCTTCAAAAGTTGAACTTTAGCAATATGGGATGGGTTGTTTCCAATAGCCTACACTACCCATAAAGCAAAAGGCATTAAAGGACAAAACACCTTTTACAAAGAACACCTTAAGAATGTTTTGAAACACCAAAAACCTAACACATCATGTTTCACATCCTTGTGCGGAATCGGAGAATCTCAAACGCTCAAAAGTTGTTGAACCAATCGTTTTTAGGTAGTTCAATTCCGAGTGCAAGCATTTTCATTGAATGTCTGATTGAGAGCTCGAAGAGATGTGATTCACATCCTTTGATTTTACACAAATTATAACAATCCCTCACTCCTTTGATCATCTATGGTTCTTATTTATTTACGATATTATAGCAGACCATGGGTCTTGTAGTCCGGGATTGAGGAGCATTTTTGAAACTGATATTCTTTTGGAAGAAGATGTTGCCGTCATATTGATTTACCGTTTTGTGGTGCTATGACATGTTTACTAGTGATTGGTTACTATTGTTATCTCTCAAACTTGCATCGTCTCTTTTGCCTTTTTGGATGTAACTCAATATATTACAGGGGACTACATTGAAGAAAGATGGAAATTCGATCATTAAAGTGATCCATTTTAGGTTCCTAATAAAGAGGTTTAAAAAATATATATATCTAGGAATTTATTAGAAAGAATATTTCGCTTTTAATGTATTCAAAAGGCGAAAAGTTAATGGCATGCTTGGGAGATGATCAATTTATCAACTTCTTATCCAAAGAAGCTTGAATCACTCGTGCCAACTTAAAGATGAAAAGAGAATACATCTCTCTCCAAGAATGACTATGATTTTGAAGATAAAATTTATAGCTTTGAAATGTTTTTTTAATTTTTTTCATAACCAATTAAATGTTCTCTCGTTTTTCTTTTATCCATTTTTGTGTTTTTATTAGTGCTTATATATTTTTTTATGGCTTGAGCTTGGCACCACGGGCATATTTTTTGGTGCTTATTTTTACTAGCACTTATATATATTTATTTATCTTTATCAGTAATATTATGAAGAAAACATTAAATTTTGATATATTTTTATTTTTTACTAGTTTTTTGAAATGAGAATAGTCTCATCCAGATAAGAAGATAAGTCTCAAATAAAAAGTGTACGTCCTATAGGCAGAGCTTGAGCCTTAGATTTTTAAACATGGTTCAGACTTGGATTTTATGGTAGAGAGTCTGAAGCTCGACTCTCCTTTTTAGGATAAAGGTGACTTGAACACATATCATTTCACACATAAAATATTATGTAGTCCAACCAGTTAAGCTACAACTTTGAGTAATAAGTAAAAGACTTTTTTTTTTTTTGATAAAACATGATCCACTCGGGGCTTGGGTTTAACCTTTTTTAAGTGAGTTAGGCTTCAACCAAAAACTCGACATTTTTTATACGAGGAGCCTCAAAATTCATTAGGTATTTGGCGTCTCTTTATCTTTTTTTCAATGTTTAATTTAGTTTAGTAAGTCTCTGTTTTACTATTTATTTTATTATTATATAATTTAAATCTTTATAATTTTTAGCTTTTTTTTTGTTAAATTAGGTTTGGGCTTGTATTGGAGATATGATTATCGATTTAGGATTTCTATAATAGCACTTTTAAAATTAAGATGCCGGTTGTCTTCAATCACTGTGAGGAAGCCAGTGAAGAAAAGGAGATCATAGCGTAGCGACAGTGAAGGATAGTTTTATTTAAATGAAAGATAAATTGGGTAATTTAAAAAAGTTGACGGATAAAGGCGCCGGAAAAATAGCTTTAAATGGATGGCTGCCTTAATCGAGAATTTTTTGAAAAACTTAAGAACCAATTTGAGAATTTTAAAAAATTGTGTCTATTTTTGAAATAAAGTAAAAACGTTTGGAAACTTTACTAATAAAGTCAAGTGAAATAAAGCTTCAATTTTTAAAAATAAAAGCCACAACAAAATCACTTTAATTCAAAATTTCCATAATTTGTTAAAAATAAAAAATAAAAAAACCTCATTTTTCCACTAAAATACAACAAAAACTCCTTTTCTCACTACAAAAAGTTAAAATAATTTCATACAAAATAATTAAAAATAAATTTTTTTAATAATTTATTTATATTTTATTCATTCTTCAAAATAATCTTTTCTTCACTCTACTCTAAACAACCCTTGCCTTATTCCCCTCTTTTTATATATTATATATTGCCTAAACAGGGTCTAATCATTTTTATTGCAGACACAGGTTATTCCCTGGGAGGTTTCTCCCTTCCTCTTTTGTCTCTCTCTCTCTCCACACGCGACACTTCAAAAGCACTCAATCAATAATCTCGATCCAGCGCGTTTCATATTACGTCTTCCAAACTCTCGAGATTCAAACCCTCAAAAATCAGATCTTGCTTACTCCGATTTCCGTCCGCGGATTCAATTCCCAACCCCTCTTCTTCCAATCCACAAACCCTAACATTCCCCTTTAAATCGAGTCACCATCATTGCCTCTTCCATGGCGAAGGATTTCAACGTACCCCCGGTCGTCTTCCCGTCCGACGGAAATCCCAGCAGCGCCGTGCAGCAGCGCCGCCTCCCCAGCGCCCCCTTCCAACCCCCTCGCCCCGCTAACCCCAGCATCCCCTTCATGTCCTTCGACATTGGATCTGCTCCCGCCTCCACCTCCTTCTCCGCCCCTGTCTTCGCCAGCAGCGCCGCCTCCGGAGTCGGATTCGATGACGAGCTCCCACTCCTCGAAGAGCTCGGCATCAACACGCGTCAAATCTGGCGCAAGACCGCCTCGATCATGAACCCTTTTCGGGTGAATCCCAATCTCCATGAGGACGCCGACTTGTCGGGGCCGTTCATATTCCTCATGGCGTTCGGGCTCTTCCAATTGCTCGCCGGAAAGCTCCATTTTGGCATAATTCTGGGGTGGGTGACCGTCACAGCGCTCTTTTTGTACGTTGTGTTCAATATGCTGGCGGGGCGTAATGGGAATTTGGATTTGTACCGGTGCTTGAGCCTTATTGGGTACTGTATGCTGCCAATTGTGGTCTTCTCGGCGGTTTCTCTGTTCCTGCCCCAGGGCGGGGTGGCGGTGTTTGGGATGGGGGCGGTTTTTGTGCTGTGGTCGACGAGGGTATGCACGAGGTTGCTGGTTGAGTTGGCGTCTTGCGGGGAGGAGCATCGAGGGTTGATAGCTTATGCGTGCTGGTTGATCTACTTGCTTTTTTCGCTGCTCGTGATATTTTGATTGGGATCATGCTGGTATGGATTCAAGGCTTTTTTTTTTCCCCCTCTTTTAGGAGTTTACATTTCTTGTAACTTTGTTGGTTTTTTTCGTTCTCTCTGTAATCCAGCAAAATTAGTTCTTTATTGGTGGTTTTGTACTGAGAAAATTGCATTGGATGGTTGTAATTTAGGTTGAGGCACGTGAATCATTCATTCTTTTTTTTGCTATGCATATTTGTTGATGTAAAAATTGGAAGCCTCATTGAGTGGATGCTATTTATCTAATCTACCTTTTGTCCTGTCAAAACATTATAAGCATTATATTAATCTAATCGTTTTTTCTGGGTGGCGAGACAAAAGGCATTTTCTAAATTATACCTAAAGTATGTCCCACAGCCACCAGGCTGGAGTTAAATGGGTGATGGCACCCCTGTTTTTAGGTGATATCACCTAGGTAATTGCGGTAGTCTGTGACTGCATAAAAGTGCCCCATATAATTCTTTTAAAGCACTTTTGTTCTTTTAATTTCCTGCATTTGATCCCAGCTGCATTTTTTTTGGATTGTGACCTATGCCTCTTATTACTGGTTCTATTTAGTTTGTGAGTCTATTCTTGCTTGCTTGATTTTTTTCATATTACTTTTTGGGATATCTCAATGTCGATCATCATATCAACCTACATGCAAAAGGATGTGAAATTGGAGCGACCATATAATATATATCCAATTAGATAGCTGAGCGGAGGACCAGATGGTGAACTGTAGGATAAAGTCACCTTATAATTTAGATCCTTGACATAGCCGGTCCCAACAAAGGATGAGGGTTGTGCGTTAGGTAGCCGAAAGCCAGCACAATACTCAGTCGGATTTTTTTTATGGATTTGAGGCCTAATGAAATTTCGTGGGGGTGTCCCCTACTTAGCGACGCGCTGTATGGTCCGGGTACAGTGATAAGTGAGCAAGGACCGCTGCATCGGCGCCCGGTTGCAGTGCTAAATTGGCAAGGGTCCTCACACTTTAGTGGACGAGTGTGAGGGGTAAGGAAGCTAGTCCAAAATAGAAGGCTGAGATTGGGTACTTGGAACATTGGGAGCCTAACTGGGAAACTTGTGGAAGTGGTGGATACAATGGAAATGAGACGAATCGCAATTGCTTGCTTGCAAGAGACAAGATGGGTGGGACACAAAGCTAAAGGGATTGAGAGGACTGGGTATAAGTTATGGTATACGAGACTTAATAGATTGAGGAATGAGGTCGGCATAGTGGTAAACAAGGACTTAAAGAAAGATGTAGTTAATGTGAATCGCTATGGAGATAGGATTATTGCAATTAATTTAGTGTTAGGAGAAGAGATAGTGAACGTAATTAGTGCTTATGCCCCCCAGGTGGGCGTAGGGGATGGACATAAGGAGAAGTTTTGGGAAGACTTGGAATGAGTGCTACTAGAGATACCCCAAGGAGAGATGGTCTTCATAGGAGGAGATTTGAACGGCCATGTAGGACGCGAGTAGATGGATACATAGGAGTACACGGGGGACATGGGTACGGTAATAGAAATGAAGAAGGGAAGGATATCTTGGAGTTTTCAGTGGCTTATGATCTCATGGTAACTAACACCTTTTTTAGGAAGAGAGAGGAGCATTTGGTGACTTATAAGAGTGGCTCATCGGGGACACAAATTGACTTTTTCTTAACTAGGAAAAGAGACCGCTTAGCTTGTAAAGATTGCAAGGTTATATCGGGGGAGAGCTTGACTTCCCAATATAGGCTGTTGATCATAGATGTGCAGCTACAAAGGTGGACTAGAAAAAAGAAGTTGTATAGATGCTCAAGGACTAAATGGTGGAACCTGAAAGGTGATAAGCAACTAGCTTTAAGGGAAAGAGTACTAGAGGAAGACGTTTGGGCGATAGATGAGAGTGCAAATAATATATGGGATAAGGTAGCAGAGTGTATTAGGAGAATCCAAAGGGGGTGCTCCGGTACAGAAGGAGGCATGGTGGTGGAGCGAAGCCGTCTAAGACAAGATAAGAGTTAAAAGAGAGTGTTTTAAAACTTGGCAAAAGGATCGAAATGAAGCGAACTTGGAGAGGTATAAAGAAGCAAAAAGAGAAACCAAAAAGGCAGTTAGTGAGGCCAAGGCAAAGGCATTTGAGGAGCTATATAGGCGACTTGACACTAAGGAAGGCGAAAGAGAGATATTCAAGCTTGTTAAAACCAGAGATCGGCGGACCAAGGACTTAAACCAAGTTAAATGCATTAAGGATGAGGATGAAATTGTATTAGTAAATGAAGAGGAGATAAAAGAGCGTTGGAAGAGATACTTCTACAAGTTATTTAACGAAAGCAGCAGTAGTGACATACAATTTGGGCAGCTTACCATTTCTAGAGAAGAAGCGAATCATATGTTCTATAGGAGAATCAGTAGGGAAGAAGTTAAAGAAGTATTGAAAGGAATGAAGAATGGGAAAGCGGTTGGGCCAGATGGTATCCCTATTGAGGTCTAAAGGTGCTTGGGGGAGGATGTCATTAGTTGGTTGACAAAGCTTTTTAATGTAGTGCTAAAGAGCAAGAAGATACCTAATGCATGGAGGAAAAGTATTCTTATACCCATATACAAGAACAAAATGAGATATTCAGAACTGTGCGAACTACCGCGGGATTAAATTGATGAGCCATACGATGAAATTATGGGAGAGTTATTGAGAGAAGACTAAGAAGAACAACAAACGTTTTAGAGAATCAATTTGGTTTCATGCCTGGGAGATCAACCATGGAGGCTATCTTTCTCCTGAGGAGGTTAATGGAACAGTATAGAGAAGGTCAGAGAGATTTACATATGGTGTTCATTGACTTGGAGAAGGCCTATGACCGGGTTCCTAGGGAGATTCTTTGGAGAGTTCTGGAAAAGAAAAGAGTGTGTGTCGCATATATTGAGGCGATAAAGGATATGTATGATAGAATCGTGACATCTATAAGGACGACTGGCGGCGAAACTAAGGAGTTTCCTATCACGATTGGAACACAGCAAGGCTCAGCGTTAAGCCCGTACTTGTTTGCCCTAGTTATGGATGAGATTACAAGACATATCCAGGATGAGGTGCCGTGGTGTATGCTATTTGCAGATGACATTGTTTTAGTGGATGAGACGAGAGGAGTGAATGCTAAACTAGAATTGTGGCGGAAAACATTAGAGACAAAAGGGTTTAGGCTAAGTCGATGCAAAACGGAATATATGGAATGCAAGTTTAGTCAAAGTAGGACACCTGGTAACATAGAAGTAAGTTTGGGTACACAAAAGATTGTAGAGAAAGAAAACTTTAGGTACCTTGGATCTATGGTGCAACAGGATGGACTATGGAGGGATTGATACTGATGTAAGTCACAGGATTCAGGCCGGGTGGACCAAATGGAGGAGTGCTTCGGGGGTCTTGTGTGATCGGCAAGTCCCCCTCAAGGTTAAAGGAAAGTATTATAAGGTGGCGGTACGACCAGCGTTGTTATATGGATAAGAGTGTTGGGCATTAAAGCATCATCATGTCAAGAAGATGGAAGTTGCGGAGATGAGAATGCTAAGATGGATGTGCGGGATCACAAGGAGAGATAGGATTAGGAATACGGAGATTAGGGGCAAAGTAGGAATAGCACCGATTGGAGATAAAATGAGAGAAAATCGACTGAGATGGTTCGGCCATGTTAGAAGGTGTCCAACAGAGGCACCTGTTAAAAGGTGTGAAAGCATGGAGATTGCCAGGAGTAGGAGAGGGAGAGGGAGACCCAAGAGAAGTTGGAGAGAAACTATTAAACATGACCTTGCTTACATGGATCTAACGGAGGACATGGCCCTAAACAGATTTGATTGGCGTCGTCAAATCCATATAGCCGACCCCACCTAGTGCGAAAATGCTTGGTTTGGTTTGGTTTATAATTTCGATCATTGAACTCTGGACACCACATGGATATATTAGGATTCAAAAGTTACCTAGTTTTAAATGTCTTACCTATGCTATTTTAGCTGATTCTAATCAAGTGGTTATTTTTTTTCTTAACAACATTTGAGGCATGCATATTGGTCCCTATGGAGTGGAAGAGATTCTTTTGATGAGGGATACTAAGATCTGTCCACGCTTTCCATACTTTTGCACCACTTCTGAAATTCAAGGACAATGTGATTGTAGAAAACAATTGATATAATAAAAGAAATAATATGCTTTAACTAATAATATTGATGGAATACATAGATTTGGCGAAATTATTTATATTTTTTATTCATTCAGGATGATTTAGAATACGGTTCCAGAGCAGTTAATTTGGCGATCATTGAAGGCATAGGTAGATGCGGGGTGGCTCTATTGAAATTTTACACACTTGAATGAAGGGTTGATAATGAGTGTGGGAACTATATCTAAGGTGGTGTCTAAGTATCCAATTAGAGTGTGATTGCACCAAGCTTACCGTTGAACCCCTTGGTTACGGACAACATAATAATAGATGTCCAAGCTTCCAAGGTGTGGTAGTTGCGGATCTTATATAACATTGTACAAACAAGTCAGCTAAAAACTCAAGTAAATGATAAGTTAGAACTTTGGATAAAGGCATTATAGTCAAATAGGTCAAAAATATAAAATCAAAGACTGAATACACACATGCATATATATATATATATATATATTGTGGCTTTAGTGGATCTGAAAGTAAAGAAGATGAGTTTTCCATATTAGAAGTTAATTTAGTACCATAATTTTAAATATATGGGGTCAATCATAGATCAAAGTTGAGGATTTGAGTTGGATGTATAAAATAAGATCAATGTAGAGTATTAAGCTGAGCAAAGTGGGGACAAGTTTGTGTAGTGTTATGTAATCATCGAGTGTCACTTTGATTAAAGGGCCATTTTTATAAGATTGGTAGTTAGACATGCTTTGTTTGATGCTATCGAATGTTAGGCAACAAAGAAATAAGCTGAGCAAAGTGGTGACAAGTTTGTGTAGTGTTATGTAATCGTCGAGTGTTACTTCAATTAAAGGGACTTTTTTATAAGGGTGGGAGTTAGACATGCTTTGTTTGATTCCATCGAATGTTAGGCAACAAAGAAATGAGAAAAACCTGGAGTATGTGTTGCTGAGATTCATATGCTATGATGGATGGGAAGAGTTGCAAGTATAGAATTAGGAAAAAGCATAGGAGCAAACATACATGTAGCTTCAATAATGAGAAAGAATCCAAGGAAAGTAATTTGAGGTTGTTTAAGTATTTATACGGTAGGTCAAAGTAGACATATGTGATGTGTTGAAGGGCTATGAGGTTAAAGGGAGACCTATGGGTGGTTTCAATGGTAGGAGAAAAAAAAGGAATATTGTTCGAGATGGTATGGGCATTTACACAAAGAGCCAAAATCATCCAGGTACAATGTGTTGAAAGGCTACAACTTTAAGGAACTAAGAGGTAGAGCCTAGTGAAGATCTTGGATGAGTAGTGAGGAATAATATCATGTTAAGACTGGAGTTAAAGAGAGCATGGTTTCAAATAGGGTAAAAAACTCACGAAGGGGACCCTAAATGGATGGGATAATACTTTGGTGATCTCATGTTGATCTCTTGTACGAGTTCATTTTCCTTTATCTTTAAGTTGTTTCCCATGGCCTCTTTCACTCATATAAATGTAAAGATTAATGCGCTCTAGCACACATCATACACAAACAAACATATATTCGTGTGTGCTCTCCACATTTCCCTAGTTCATACTTGTATTCCCTTCTATACATTCTATTCTACATAGACTTTTTCAAGTTTCCCATGTACATGCTTGGACCATCTCACATGACGTTCTTTGATTTTCTTTTCTATAGAAGCTACTCGACTCTTGAGTTTTTTCTTATTTACCAATTTATAATTCTATCCTATCTTGTAACTCCACTCACCCACCATGTTAGCATCTGCGTTTTATGCACAACTATTTAGCTTCTTCTTGTTTCTTCATTGGCCAACATTTACTCACATACAACAACGAAGGCAAAATTCGTATCTTATAAATATACCACTTTAATTGAAGTGGCACTTAACAGTGGCACAACACTTCACTTTGCCCATTAGTGACATCTAATTCATTCCCTTTGATTTGTCCTGTAATTGCTCTTTGCTGTCAAAATTTGTCACATTGTGATAAAAGTAGGGATGTACACGGGTCAGTTTTGGTCCGGATCCACAGTGGTACCGGAACAGGAACTGTTTGTTAGAGGGTGGATCCGGTTCATGACTCGGAACCAGTTTCCCGGTTCCGGAACCATTTCCGGTAAGATTAGTGGGATCCGGTTCTGGAACCTTAAAAGATGGGTCTGGGTCTGATTCTTGGTCTGGGAAATGCAACAACAGCAAAGAGATAATAAAATCCACCAACCCAAAAAAAGAATCAAATAGCCATGTCCCATAATGACCAAAAGATTAGATTTGGTGATACCAAAATGACCCATCAGCAAAATCCATCAAATCAGCAAGGAAATCAAAGATCCACTAGGCAAAATGATCAAAAGAGGAGGCTTGGTGAGAACATAATCCAAATTGGGTATAAAAATAAAAATCCCATCAGCAAAATCCACCAATTTACCAAGAAAATCAAACACCCATGAAGTGAAAGGGGGAAAAGAGGGATGGATGCATGCCTTAGGGTTGTCGATGTGGGTGTTCTTGCGGATTTCGGAGGCGATAGAACAAGGGCTGAAGTGTGACTTGATATGAGGACAGTGGTAGCCATGGCTGAATAGTTCCTTGGAGTAGCGTAAGAACAATGCCACGTCTTCTCATATTCACCTCTATTGGCAACACCACCACCACCATCCTCTTCTCAGCTCGTCTCCAACAGAGATGGAGGGAAAAAAAACCTAGCTTTTGGTGGGGGACAACTTGTGAGAATGGGGAGGGTTCTGAAAAATTTGAAAAGGTGGGGGACAACTTGTGAGAATGGGGAGGGTTCTAAAAAATTTGAAAGAATTTATACTTTGGAAATGGGTTGGGTCCCGGGTCTACGGGTCGGAACCGAGGGAACCGGACCCGTTTAGGTCCTGGGGTCCAAAAAAGGGATACAAAACCAGACCCATTTACTTATCGGGACCTATATGAGGTTCCAAACCCAGTTTTTTCACGGGTTGGAACCTCCGGGTAGTTGGAGAATTTGGGACCCATTACATCCCTAGATAAAAGTTTGCTTCAATTTGACGAACCACATTGTTTCTACCTTAAGCTCCACTTTGCACTTTTTACTTCACATATTCTGTCTTTAATATAAGACCCATTTGACTCTATAGCCTTTGGTCAATGTTCTAGCTTATCATTTACTTGCCTTTTTGTTTGACTATTGAGTACATGTCACCCGCAAATTGACAAGGAACGTACTTGGATATCTTCCATTATGTTGTCCATAATCAAGGTGAAGGGGCTTAAAGAGGATGCTTGGTGCCATCCAATTTCAACTTGGAACTTAGATATCTCCCTTAAAAAGTTCTCACACTCATTATACACCTTTCATACGTGTCCAGTATTTTTGATGCATGTGTGGCAAATTAACAATATCCGTGCTCTATAGTCTATTAGTCTTGAAGTCCTTGAAATTAGTAACAGCCATATGTAATCCCCACTGATGATCATCTGAGAAACATGGAGTTATCTTATTCACTTAGATGACGAACTTGAAGAATGGTTATTAGCTCAAAAATTTTCAAACCAGCCTCACTGGCTAATTTAATGCCATATATGGAATGATATGTCAGATTGTAAATGTGAATATTTTATATGATGTTTTAGTTGTTTGGGTGATAGGTGCCATGATAATCAAAGCCCTGCCCCCAATGTCCCTACTATGTTGGGTCAACTACATTAACTCTGTTTCTCCATTCCGATTTATCCCGAGCCAGACCCTTGGATAGGTTGCACTTCTTCGTATCTATCCTTACTACTTCCATCCATGTCTTTATTGAATATTTTATACAGTGTTTTTAGTTATGATAGGAGTATATATATATTTGTGATATTGTATATCTAAAGGGTATATATGTAGTACGGTTCACTTTTTGACAAGAACGGATTAGTAGTATGATGCGGTAACTAATGATTTGATCTTTTCAAGAATTTATTCTTCTTCTGTGTTTCTCCTCCTTTCCTCTTCGACCTTTTTCTTATATTTATTGAGATCTTACATCATAAGTTGGTATTGGACAAGTTACCTGACCCCAACATAGTTGGGATAAGCAATGATGAAAATAGCGATAGCGGCGGGCGTAGCGGCCTGCCGCCAAACCGCTACGAAGCGGGGCGATACGTAGCGTAGCTGTGCGATTTGAAAAAATTGCCCAAAAAATCTGAAAAAATTCCAGAAAATTCAAAAAATTGTAAAATGAAAGAATATGTGGTTCTTTTGCAAAAGTAGGTAAGAAAAGGGGGCGTAGCGGTGCCCTCAATATATGAAGTCCTGTATCGCTGTATAAATAGAAAATAATAGTAATGATTAGTTTTTTCACATGTATTCATGTTTCTTAGTCATCCTAACTTAGAAAGTAATGGAAAGCTCATAAAAAAAAAACTAGAACATGAAATAAAGGCATAAGACTTAAGAGTTAGGTCATTACTCATTAATGAACATTGAACAATTAAATATCAACTTCAACATTCAAGGTTCAAATTCAATCAAGTGAATGAACTATGAAGTGATCAACAATCAACATTCAACACCAATTTAAAAATGACAGAGTAGAGAGTTAGTGAAGGAAATAGGAATACTTTAGTCACCAGCACAATGAGGGTTCTTTATAAAATAATTTAATTAAGACCAATTTGAAATCTAGTAGTAATAGGTAACTATATCTTTACTACTATACAATTTCAAACATAATTAAACAGGTTTAATATCTTATCTAGCAAGTTATGATAATAATAGACATCCAAGCACAAAAATGGAAAGACAACCAGCAAAAGAGTCTTAGTTATCATGGTCAAGTATGATCCTTTTGTCTTCTTGATTGCCAATTCTAAAAAACATGCGCTTCGCAGAGGGGGCCCGGGGGTATCCCCCGAAAAAAAAAAAAAAAAAAAAGAAACAAGGATACGTAACGCCTGCCACGGTACTGTAGCGGCCGCTACGGGCCGCCATGGATGCGACGGCCGATATATCGGCCGCCACGCTACATGGCGGCTGCTTTTTTCATCCATGGGGATAAGGCTTTGATCATGGCGATGATGATAATCAGAGGAGTTATGATATGGTGGGGCTTTGTGTCTTCTACGGCTGATTCTGCAGCATGTAAGGATGTGATTATATAAATGTGTAAAAGGCCTTCATGATTAAGAATGTGTCGGGAATAGAGAAGTTCTTTTAAGTTTATTTATTATTTTTTGATTGTTTTCATGGGTGATTGAGACTAGTTATGCAGCTTATGTTGGATGGTGGATATGCAAAATTGTTCACAGAAAAATCAATTTGGAATTTCCATGACTTTGGCAGTTCCACCTAGTTTATCTGGTCGTTTTGAGTTAGTTTTCTGGAGATCAGAAACAAACTCATGTTTTTTGAATGAGTTTCAAGAAATCTATTAAGATCCTTCTAATACGTATGAACTTCTACCCTTTACAGGTAAGTTTATGCTTTGCAGCGATGTGACTCTTATGTCTGCATCCTTAACCTAAGAACGGTTGTTTATGATTGTAGTATGAGATCATATAAAAGCTGTATACATATATATGTGTATATAGAAAGTGATGAAAGAATCATGCAGGGGGTGCAATCCCTTTTTTCTCTCTCTGTCTCTTTATTTTTCTCCACATTCCACGTCCCCTCTTCTCTCACTTCTCTCTCTGAACATCTGTCCCTCCACCCCACGAACTACCTTGAGAATTTTTGACCGTATACCTGTCTTATGTAGCCAACTCATGAGGTTCATTTAGATGCATGTTTAGCAGTTAGTGTAGGGTAGATGGAAAGGTATGAGTTAGGTTAGGCAAAAAATAAGCTCCATCAGATTATCCTAACCCTTGATTCAACAACTTTAAAGTTTAATGCTCTTTTAACTTTGGATTTTTTTTTTAGATTCAATCAAATGGCGAGGATATGTTTTATCGACATAAAACTGGGCCTGGTGCAGATCATGGGGGATAACAGTGTGAAAGGGGTTGTACTGATCAAAGGTGGGCTAAGTGGGCCCATAGAGTTGGACCATAGCTATACTGGCCATGCAATTTGCTTGTAGGAAAAAACTTGCTTTGCTCATGTACATCGTCATAAAAAATTCAAAGTATCTTGATGATGCAGCTATTTTCTACAAATGGGGCCAGCCTTGTTTGGTGATGTAGACAAGATTTAGAAGGCATCATTGTTTTCGATTTTAATCCAACAAATAGTTAGATGAATGCCAAATTTGGAGCATCCGTCATTCAAATGGGGCCCATATAAAAAATCCGTTGTCTACATAACCAAACATGACGGGTTCCACTTGTAGAATACAACTAATGTACTTTTAAAATACAACTGAGTTGTCAATGATTGCAGCACCTAGTATGGATCCCCAAGTTGGTCCATCCATCCAACAAGATTTTGATTTGATTGAGATAATTTTAGATTAGATATGTAGACCAAAATGAGCCCTTCCCTATCTAATGGACAATGTCAATTGCAGTAGGACCCACCTACAATAATAGAGACCACATTATAATTACACATTTAGATGACGAATCATTAATTAGAATCACTCATCAAGTCAGCCCTAAATGAGCAGTATATTGAAGATCAAAATGTTGAGCAACATTTCTTCCCCTTGATAAGATCAGCTGTTTTTTATTGCCAAACATTATGGGCCCACTTGCAGCAAACAATTGGATCAGCAAGATGCTTTCATCTTTAATGATTATCCATGTGAATGAAGAGAAATTCTCTCTTACGAGCAGACTGATGTGTAGTCTATCTCTATGGGGCTCATTTGGGCCCACTTTTGATCATTGCAGCCCCTTTCACACTATTGTTCCACATGATCTCGTACCAGAGTCCAAACGTAAGTTTATAAGCTAATAGAACATTTCCTCTTTATTGGATTGTTGAATCTATAAAAAGTCTATGTTTAAAGGAGCATTCAAATTTTAAGGTTATTAATCAAAGTGCCAGGTTAATATGATGAGGCTGATTCTTTGCCTGACCCATGTCCATAAAGACCTTTCCATCTACCCTACCCAAATTGATAGGCATGCATCTAAGTGGGCCCCAGGAGATGGATTGCATAAGACTAGTATGCGTTCAAAAATTTCTAATATTACGCGGAAGGGTGGAGGGATACGGATTGAGAGAGAGGCAGACATACAGACAAGATGGAGGAGGAGGAAAAAGGGAGAGAAAAAGAAAAGGGGGGGGGGGGGGGGGGGGGGGGGGGGGAGGGGGGGAGAAAAAAAACAGAGAGTGGGCAGGGTATGTGAAGAGATGGAGAGAAAAGGGGTTGCGATGGATTTGAAAGTGCACCGCATGGTTCTTTTATTGCATCCGGCCACTTTTCACTCACTCTCTCAGTCATGTTCTGCTAAGAGGTACCTCTCACGCAATCATTGAGAGGTAAAAATTTGAGTCCCTTGTGGGATCCACTTGTATGCATGCTAATCATAGGATGTGGGCAGGGTATGTGGAGAGACAGAGACATAGAGAAGGGGTTGTGATGGATTTGAAAATGCATCGCATGGTTCTTTTATTGAATCTGACCACTTCAGTTCTCACTCTCTGAGCCATGTTTTGCTAAGAGGTACCTCTCACGCCATCATTGAGAGGTAAAACTTTGAGCCCCTTGTGGGACCCACTTGGATGCATGCTAGTCATAGGAGGGTAGTATGAGGAAAAGGTCTCGTCGTGGATATGATTTTGGGTAAAAATACTCTCAATCAAATCATCACACCCATTGATTTAGGGGCCTTAAAGCTCAATGGTTTCTTAAGTTACATATTTTATGAAATTTAAATCTAATGGTGAGTATAATTCTGATTAGTGTCAAATTAGGGTATGTGATAATTGATGTGTGTGTTTTTTGTAATTAGATCAGTATAATCCTTTTGTACTGATTTCTTTTCTGATTTAATGAAAGTTACCATTAAAAAAAAAAAAAAAAAAAAACACTTGTGGGGGTGGGGTGTCGGTAATCGTTATTGAGTGTGAGGGTACCTCTCACAGATCACGTGAGAGGTACCTCATATATATATATATATATAGAGAGAGAGAGAGAGAGAGAGAGAGAGAGAGAGAGAGAGAGAGAGAGAGAGAGTAATGCTCCTGTACAAACAACTTCCCTTACCGTCTTATGGTACAAGCCACCTTGTGGGTTCACCTACTAGTCCATCCAAGCGGACCATCCAAACCCACCCATCCTATTTATACTGGTCCCACTGGATTTTGATAGGTCCCAATGGAATGAACCGTTGGATTGAGGGTCAATTTTATTATTTTATATAAAGCCATTAAACTTGTGGACCACGGATGAATGGATTAGAGGTATTAGATTGACTTCAAATTTGATATCTAGGCTGGCCCCACTTGGATCTTTCGATACCTCCTTATTCTATGATTTGTGGGGTCCCAAGTGGCCCCCACGAGGTGGCTTGTACCGTGAGACGGTAAGGAAAGCTTGTATAGGAGGTTATATATATATATATATATGATTGGCGCATGCTTGTGTGACCATCAAGCTGAAGGATTGGTTTAAGAAACTTAAGAAATTGTAATAAAACTATCCATATTGTTTGTGCTTCATATTGTTAAAGATTAAAGAGATCTAGTAAAAATGGGTGAAAGTAGTGTAAACAAGCCATGAAGTGTGATTTCCACTCCTTCCAAGGCAATAGACCAGGAGAGTTAACAAATTGGTTTAGCAACAGTCAAATTTGATAGAGGTTTAATCAGCAATAGTTGAAACCCAGTTCACATTTGAAGTACAAAATTTTTGAACGGTTGATGCAAGAGAATGCTTATAATGTGATCTTTTATTTATTTAATGAAAATTGTATGCATTATCAAACCTCTTGTTTGTATAATTATGTCCTCAACAAAATGGATTTTCCAAATGTAAGACCCAATACTTACCAGAAGTAACTTGCTATGTTCTATAGGATGCAAATACCAGAATCTTGTTGGGATGAAGCAGTCCTTACAATTGCTATGATTCAAACAGTTTTTTTTTTTTTTTTTGGTCTTTTCTTAACCTCTTTCCTCCCTAAAACTGGCCCTTTTGATTTTGATGATCATAAACATTTAACGAAGCTAGTTTTTTTGGTCATTTGCAATCCCCTTTTCTTAATCATTTGCGCATAAAGGTCGTTGAAGTGGGCCCCATTAGGTCATTTGAGTTGGACTTGTTCAATTCTATTAAATGATTTATTAAAAAGGAAAATTTGAAAAATGACATAAGGGTATTTTGTCATTTTTTAGTTTTTTTTTTTTTAATTTTTATGGAGAGGACTTGATTGAAAGAATTGTGGAAAACTTGAAATATTTAAATCTTCATTTACTTTTTTGAAAATGAGCAAAAAGTTTTATACCCTTTTGATATTTTCCCATTAAAAAAAGGTCCTTATAACCGTGCATTTGATTAACTGTATTTTTACATCTGTTTTAAATGGAAGCCATCCTCTTACATTTTGAAACCTGATAATTCTCTTCTCTATGTTCTGCAAGAATTTAGTCTAAACAAGACAAAATTAAGACTTCAATCCATTAAGCTATGTCTTCTGAAGTTAATCCTTTCTGTCTGGTGTGTAGACTGAAAAGGCTCTACATGGTGTTAGAAACAACCACATTGAGCTTGGTTTGACCGATTCAATTTTTTTTCTTCTTTGCCTTGGATTCTTTTGCTGTCTTGCTAATTCCCCTTTTCTTTATTTTCGTTGTTCTAGAGGCCTTGCCCTTTCGGTTATTTATATTGATGATATTATTGTTGTTAGTAACAATAATTCCCAGTTGTCACAATTGAAGGATCTATTGCCACAGGCCCCTTCATTATTTCTTATACTCAAAGTTACACCATTTTCTAGAGTTCTTTTTCCTTCACAGTCCGTATACGGCCTCGTGATGTTTTTGAACCTGCATCCATGTTAGCATCAAAAGTGATTTCCACTTCTTTGGCTCTTAAGCATTATCATCATCTTAGTTCCTACTCGGTGTCTTCTCCTGTTGATCCTACTTCATGTTGCAATAGTGCTGGGTTGCTTTATTATTACTCGTTCTAATATTGCTCATTCAGTTAATCTTATTTATCAGCTTGTGTTTGCTCCTATAGTATTTATCTTCAAGCAGTAAACGTATCCTTTGTTATGTTAAAGGTATGGGCCCTTGTGGCCTTCGTTTGCTTTCTTAATCTACTCTTGATTTTTATGGATTCTCTGATGTTGACTGGGCTGGTGTCTTGATACCTGTTTCTCTACTACTGACTTTGGGGTATACCTTGGTGCTAATTACATGTCATGGAGCTCGGAAAAGCAGCTATAGTATCTCATTTAAATGCTGAAGCTTAGTATATTGTGGGAAACCGCAGCAGCAGAATTATCATGGATCACCAATCCACTTCATGCTGTTGGGTTTCGTCTCCTTGGCTGCCTTCATCATTGAGTGATAATATCATGCACGTTACATGTTAGTGAATCCAGTTTTGCATGCTTGAGCAAAATACATTGAGCTTCACTATCATTTTATTCACGAGGTGGCATCTGGCCAACTTCTTTTTCTTTTTCTTTTTTTTTCTTGAAATGGTATCCGGCCAACTTGTTACACTTTTTTTTTTTTTTCATTTCATCTTCCTATCAATTGGCTGATATCTTTACAAAGGTATTCCCAAAAAAGACTTCATTCTCTTTGGTTCAAGCTTGAGTTGTCGTCAACACCTCCAGCTTCAGGGGGCGTTATAAAGTAAGGATTCAGGATTGGCTACCCACCAACTTATGAGGGGCTGCCCAAGGCACCTCAGGGGCCACGCAAGGTACATGACCCAATTTGTTTTGGGCAAGCTCAAGGATGCCCAACGTCTCAACTCTCAAGGTCTCTTCAGGAAGAAGTAAGGAGGACTTAATCTTAACCAAGTAGATCCAATCCCTTTAGGACATAGTGTAGGGATGGTCTGACCTAGGGTTTCAAAAACCCTAGTGATGCAGTACGGACCGGGCCTAAGAAGTCAACTGTGCCAACCCATTGACCCATAGGTCGACCTGGTCCATTGGGTTTAGTTCAGATACTGTAGAGTTCTAATTTTATCCTATTTCTATTTCCATTCCTTTGATTAGAAAAGTATTTCTAATTTCTTTCTTAAGATTAATATTATCTACATTCCTACTTTAATTAGATCTCTTCAATATTAGAAAGTCTTGTTTGCTGAGGGATCGATATACTTCTCTATATAAGGATGATCAAACCTAATTGTATTTTTTTTTATTATCAATAAATCTTTGAGTTCTGAGTTTTCACTTCAATTATGGTGCTTTGCATTATCTTTAGTGTGCCCTAGTGCTTGAATCCATCTTGGATTCGATCAATCCCTTGGGAGATTGATATGTTTTTTAATCGAGGATCTGAGGCTGCACCACGTAGGGTCATCTGAGTCTATGTGGGCTATCATTTATATTGTACCTTTCTCCCTTCTCCTGAACTACCGCTTACAATGTTCAATAATTCTAAAGTGCTTCTTTTATATTTTTTCCCTTAAATAGATGTTAACTTTTTTTTAGTCGGTACTGATGAATTATATTAATATGAAGAGATAATACAACCAAGCTTAATCAAAACAACTAGCATAGCGCTGGTATAGGAGGTATATACCAGACACCAACCAAAACTACACAACAAAAGCACTAAGAGTGCATAATTGATCAACTCCTTGTTTAGCTAGAGTATCCACCATGCCATTGGTGGACCTCCTAACATGCTGAAAAGAAATCCGAGACGATGTTAACTGTTGAATCTCATTGAAGTAGAACTGCATCTTCCAAGGGCCCGTAAAAGATTTCGCCCATGATACGACTTCGAAAGAGTCACTTTCCACTATTAGGCTATTTTGAAACAAATGACAATAATGTGAAGAGCTTTGATTCACCATTGTAGGTGATAAGTTTTCACCCTTATTATTCACCATTGTAGAAGCTTTGATTCTCTTCTGTTGAAGGTTAAGGATCTTGGTTGGGTTTATAGGAGGCTTTCAAGCAAGTCAAGATGGAGGAGCTATTTCTTATCTTCAATTTGCAGATGGCATAGCTCTATTTAGCTATATTGATGGGAAGCAAATAGCTGATCTAAACTGAAATTCGCTGTGCTTCGAGTTAATTTTAGGTTTGAAACTTAATTTATTCTATGAGTATGTTGGTGGGGGTTGGTAAAATTTTGACAGACAAAGCTTCATTGCAAAGTGAGTCGGTTTCTGATTAAATATCTAGGGCTTCCAATTGGGGCAAATCCTAGATTTAAAAAATTGTGGGATCCTATGGTCAAGATTTGAGAAGAAACTTTCTTTGTGGGAGAGAATATTTGTTTTTTGTGGATAGAATAACTGTTATTAAAGCAATGTTATCCTATTGATTGGTTTACTACATGTCTTTCTACAAGTTGCCAGTGGTGGTGATTCAAAGTTGGATCACGTTCAAAGGAGTTTTTTTTTATGGGAAGCGGCGACAAAAGAAAGTTCCATATTATGAAGTGGAGTGAGGTGGTGAAGCCAAAATCTTCTGGCAGGCCGGGTTTGGGTGCTTATCCCTTAAAAACTAAGCCTCACATGCCAAATGGTGGTGGGGGTTTGGTGTTGAAAGGGAGGCATTGTGGAGGATGGTCATATTTGCTAAATATGGTGAGGATTAGGGAGGTTGGTCTCCTAGAAGTGTCCCTAGAGTTATAGGAGATCTTATTGATGGGGTTCCATTTTGGTTTTGGGTGATGAGTCGTCAGTTGCAGGGAGGCGTATTTTTATGTTGGGTGTTGGTGTTTTTTTATTGGGTGGTTGGTCTTCAGAAAAGGGGTGTGTTTGAGCTGGGGTGGGGATAGTGTCAAGCTTTGTTTTAATGGTTGGGTGGGGAGTGGTCCACTGTTCAGAATGTTTCCTAGACCTTTTAGATTCATCTAATAGTCCACTGTCGAATAGTGTTTCTTTGTCCGCTGATGGTGTCCATTAGGAGTTGTCTGTCGAGAGATTCCTACATCAGTTTGAGAGGTCTGAGTATATATCTTTGTTGGGTTTACTTTCTAATGTAATTATATCCAGGGAAGAGGCAGATTATTGCGTTTGGATGCTGAATCCATCAGGGTCTTTTTTACATTTCTCTAGAGCATGGTTTAAAAATTAGCAGAGTCGACTCGGACTTGGCACATACTGAGTCGGGTCACATGGGACTTTGACTTGAATCATGTGACTTGGCCGAGTCCTAATGCGACTCGGTTGAGTCCCATGGGACTCGGCCATGCGACTTGGCCGAGTCCTAATGTGTAGGACTCGGCCATTCAACTGAAGTTGGGACTCGGCTCAACTCGGCCTCGGCCATGAATGAGTCGGGTCCCGAGTTCGGTTTTTTAAACCTTGCTCTAAAGGCATATCCAAAAGATTGCCTCCCTTGCTCTTGCATTTGACTTGGCCTTAATCCTTCTTGTATGGAGGTTTTTAGTTGGTTGGTGATGGCAGTGAAGTTGTCGACAACAGATAAGAAAACGGGGCTTCTCATCGGAAGTGATCTTTGATACTTGTGTCCTGTATAGTAAGGAGCATGAGTCGATTGATCATCTTTTTCTTCGGTGTGATTTTTCGTACGGCATGTGGAGTTATTTCCTCGATGAGTGTGGATTGGCTTGGTGTATTCCGGCATCGTTGAGTGATATGGTTTTCTCTTGGATGTTGGTGCTTTGGAGGCTTATTCCATATGTGATTCTTTAGGTGGCAAGGAAGAAAGAAATGACAGGACCTTTAAAGTAAGAATATAGTCTCTTGATGACTTTCGAATTGGGTTACTATTAAGATTGGTAAATGGGTTTTGATTAGAATCCCATATTCCAATTTTTGACATTGTTCTTCACAACTCGGTTGCATGATTGAGGTGGTGATTCCCCTGAGGATGGTAAGCGGGAGAAGTGGTCTCCCATGGAATTTGATCTCTTAGGTGTTGTCGGGTGTGCTTGGTCCATGGAATTTCACTTTTTAATTCATTGTGAATTTAAGGGTTCATCTTCTCCCTAGAGGTAGTTTTTTGGAATGTTACTTGATTTGCAACTGGGATGGCAAATGTTTTGGCTTAAGCAGGGAGAGTCCATTTCAGATTAAATTTTTTATTTCAGTGTAAATTATACACTGCTTGTATGTGGTATTTTGACGTGGGTGATGGGTATAGTGCTCTTAAGCCTTCACCCTTTTTGTGTCACTTTGTTGGTTTACTCTTTGTATTTTGTACTCCTTACTGTTAAAAAAAAAAAAAATCAACCTTGTTTGACTATTTTTTCTATATAAAATTTTTTGAGGCTTTCCTTGTTTTTGAATTGAGATCATTGGAAGAATTCCCCATCCTAATGAGATTGAGATTCTTAATCCTACTTCAATGGGATTAAGCACAATCACAATCGTACGTGGTTTAGATGCTAACAGCTCTACTGTGGAGTCTTATTCTAATTAGGAGATTAGCAGATTTTGTTTTCTGTTTTTTGAGCTACAATGGGGACTCAAACACACACCCCATGGCACCCACATGCATCGGTAACCAGCTCAGATACAACAGGGGATGGAGATTAGCAGAATTAACCAGCCACTAGTCTAACAGTTTTGGGAGCTCTTCTTTTTTCCTTGGGTATGGGCTTATTAGATTGATCTCTTGAAGCTTGTGTCATTAGAACACATATTGAAGATGGAAAACAAAGTGAGTAGAGAGTGGGAGAGCTATAGAGAGGCAGAGGAAGATAAACATATAAAAAAACCGTTTACTGCTAGTTTCTCCTGGTGAACCTCCTTTGACCTGCAGATGTTGCAGCAAACAATTGTTTTGATACCTGAGATTAGTTCAGGGCATCTCTTTCAGAGTACATAGTTACAATTGGAGATCTATTCCATCAATATAGTCTTTGATTTCTCTTAAGTTGATTTTGTTAGCTTTTCTGCGCCTTGCTGAAATTTGATGGAAACACAGGGTGATGATGATGATGTGTAAAAGTCAAACATACTTCACAATACACAAAAATGCAGCAAGAGCTTACTAAATATGGGTTATACTCATCACAAAAGGATAAGATGTATTTAAAGGCTGCTGCCTTATACTACGCATGAAAACACTCGGAGAGTACTTGAAACCGATGATTTGCCAGATATGGCTTGGATATATGGTAGGGACACTCCATGGAGATCACAGGACATGGATTTTACACAAATAGTGAAGTACCAGATGCTACAAAATGATATGTTGCTCGTTCTGAAGCATCTGGGTATCATAGCTTAAAATCCATTACACAACTGTCAGACATTAATGCAGGCCCTAGGGTTAGGGCCACTTGGAGTGCTGAAGCACACAATAGGGTGTCGAAGCATGCGTCTGAAGACACTTCAACAAGTCTCTGCAGAGACGATAATGAGGATGCACCGTAATGGGAAAACCCAATTTCTATTAATCAACTCTGAAAATAATCTTCTACAATACCATGTAAATAATAAAAACATAATTTAGGCCCTAAGAAAACTAATGAAAATAGGAAACTAAGCAAACCCATCCTAATTACAACTCTTTAAATAAAATTAGGAAACTAATGACACATACAAAAAATTCTAAATTAAATTGGGCCCTACACGTGGCCTTTGAGGTCTATTTGCATCATTCTCCCCGGCTTGAAAAGAATTTGGTAAATGTCCACCTGGGTCGAAGATCAATCTGATGAACTTCCGATTTGTTGGTTGATTTGTAACTTTTGTGTACAGCTTCATATAAAACTTCTTTTGATGGCCGGATGTTATGTGGATGTTAGATCAAACCCTTAGGCACTTCATGTGCGGAATCTGCACCATCAAATCACAATCTCTGACTAGCTGCTATTCATCTCCAAGTTTCTATTGTTGATCCTTGAAGACAAAATCAATGTGGGGAATTGCAACAACTGATGCTTCTTCCCTAGTTGCCTGTATATTTGATCACCATTACCCATAGAATGAAATTTTGGCCCCTTTTCTTATTTTTGCTCAAGCTTTGGTTCTTGCATCTCAACGTCAGTCTGGATATTTTCCGCCATTTTCAGTCACCATTTAAAATAAAATAAAATTTTCGCCACAGGTTTCACAACATGCCCTTTACTTATTTGCCACAGATGAGACCGTTTAACCATGTGTTCAACATGAATTGCTTCACAATATGCCTCGCGAATATTCGTGCAGTCATTCATTCTCTCCACTATATTTGGTCTCATGCCTTTGAGAAAACTAATTAAATCATGTTCCTCATCATCCTCTAATCCACATGCATCTTGGAGTCTTGAAAATTGGTCAGAATATTCAAGGACTGACAATTCGTCTTGTCTCAAAGCAAGAAATTGCTGAAAATAATCTTCATTCTCAGCATACCATATTCCATATTTAATCGCATATTTGAATCGCATATTTGGCTCTTTGAAGTGCATTGTAGACTTTACTAATATGAAATTTCATATTGGATTTAAGAATGGACAGATCTTATCTATGGATCTGCTTTCCACGAACACACTGGCGAAAATAGATTTGAAATCCGACTCTGAATGGGCTCACAATCATGAAAAATAATTCTCAGCCTTTGATTAGGTCAAACCTGGTCGTTGATCAAGACTCTTCTGACTGTCTAGTAGCATTAGGTAAGCTGAATAGCTGAGCTCCTGATTTGGGCCTTCAAAAGATGGGCCAGTCAACCTGGATTGCTTCGGATCTTACCCGTATCCAACCCCCGTATCCAACCCATATTCTCTCTCTCTCTCTCTCTCTCTCTCTCTTGCCCGCAAGGAAAGAAAGAAAGAAACAAGGGTTTCGTTTGTTTTCACTTTGTTGTTGCTACATCGAAGAGAAGAGAGGGATGGCGTCGAACAGGAATGGTGATTCTCCTTCTTCTTTGTTTTTATCGGGTATGGTTTTGGAGGACGGGGCGGCTGGGATGATGTTGGTTTTGGTGTCTATGGAAGAGAAGGAAGAGGCCTTCGGTGATGTTGGGAAATTGAGGGTTTTTTTTTTTGCAGAGATGGGTTTCGGCCGGGATGGGGAAAGGGTCAATGGAGTGCGGCAGGAGGATTTTGGTGATTGGGATGGATGGGTTCGGGTTTTGGGAGGAGTTGGGTTTTTGCTAGGATTCGGGAAGGAGGGTTGGGTTCTGGGAAGGATGGCTTTTGGATTAAAGGGTTAGCGGCGGGGTTTGGGTGCTTGGATTTGGTTTGGGTTGGGGTTGATTAGGGTTTGGAACAGGGAAGGTTATGGATGGTTGGGTTATGTTTCGGCTGGGTTGTGGAATTGGGAACAAGGTTTGATGGGATTTGAAAGGTTTCAGGTAGAGTTGGGGTAGGGATTCAAAGGGCTCTTGGGACTGGATTGATTTTTCTTTTTTTAATTGGGATGGGCAGGGATGATGGTGGAGACATGATTTAGAAGATGGGATGGGATGAAGTTGGAACGGCGGAAGGTTTGGGCGATGGAATGGAGACGGGATTTGAGATCGATAGGGAAGGATGGCGAGTGACGATGGATTGGATGGACGAGAGATAGATGGTATTCACCCCGATTGATCGAGGATCGTTCGTCTCTGATACCAAACTGATACAGGCCCTAGGGTTAGGGTCTGCTTCGAGTGCCAAAGCACAAGCATGTATCCAGAGACACTTCAACAAGTCTCCGCAGAGACGATAACGAGGACGCACCTCAATGGGAAAACCCTATTTCTATTAATCAACTCTGAAAATAATCTTCTACAATGCCATATAAATAATAAAAAAACATAACTTAGGCCATAAGAAAACTAAAGAAAATAGGAAACTAAGCAAACCTATCCTAATTACACAACTCTTTAAATAAAATTAGGAAACCAATGACATATACTAAAAATCCTAAATCAACTTGGATCCTACACGTGGCCTTTGAGGTCTATCTGCATCAGACATCCTCCTATTTTATAGACTTGAAAACAAGTGAAATGAGAAAAATCTCTATTCTAGCATATCGACTTGGAGTCAAAAGGGCAGTGCCTTTTTATCTTTCAAACTCTTAGGACTTAACATTCACAGACAGTAGTCTTGTTCATCAAAAACTCAAAAGTCTTTTGGTTACCCAAAGGTTTTCGGTTTGCGACTTCCAACAGATTTAGCCTCACCACAAATTCTTCACACTCTGTAATCAGCTTAGAAATACGGTCTCACCCACATCAAATAAATTGGGTGCAGAAAATGTGGCTTATATAAATGGATATGAAGAGTCTGTTTCTCCGCAGTATGTGTGCCTTTGATGCACGATGTTACTTTCTCAATGGTGCGTCCCTGATCATCCTACAACATAATATTGATGCCTTCTTGATGAAATAAGATTTAAATATCCATTGTCCAATGAACAATCCTTTCATCAGCAATAAACATGTAGGTAACGCCCAATCACAACACGAGAATAACAAGGAAAAAAAGAGAACTTAGGAGTGTCAAAATTAATTGGTACAATGAGATACATTTTCATACATCAAAGAAAGCATGAACAGAACTGCAGTAAACTTTGTGCATATAAATCTGGCAATCAGTTATAAATTGTACAAAAAAATCTCAGGCTAATGTTTAGAGGTAGAGCAGATCAGTTAGCTGGTTTCGAGATGGCTGCCTTGATTGATGTAGAGCTGGTCTTCTGCTCATAAAAGTTGGTTGGTGATGAAAGTTATGTTTGCCTATGTTCTTCTGACTGTACGTAGAGGGCCAAACAAGAGCAGCACATTATGACGGTCAACCATCAGATTTATCAGTCATCTGGTGGGCTACATGTATACTTCTTTTGAATTCATTTGCTTTCATATTTAGTTAACCATTTTCCACGTTTAATTGATCAACATGTTGAGAAGTGGTATAGCCTGTTTTCCCTGAAGAAGGCATGCATATAAAATAATTTTTTGTTAATTTTGTTGATTTCGTTATAGTTGTCGTTATATGCATGATAGTTGTGCTTGTCCCTTGCATGGGCTTTTCTAATAGTTTTTCTTTAGAAATACTGATTGCTAGTATATATTCACCTGCACATTGTGCACCTTGCATCTGAACCGCATGCTACGTTAAATTTAGAGAGGTGGGGCCCCACCTCTGGGACGGTCCAGATGTGTGCACTCAGTTGAATATTTTCCCTGATTGGTAGTTTAAAAGATATCTAAATTCTCCCCTCATGATGCAAGTCCCTGAGGTGCCATGGCACCCAAACTGAAACATCTATTTCCCTTATTGATTTTTTCTCAATTTCCAACGGTTCTCTCCTCTTGCGAATTGACTGATTTGTAGATGGCAGAGGGATCAATCCCTGGGTGTCCAAGTTGAGAGAATCACATATGATCAGAAACCCAACATAGCCACAAAAGAAGAAAAAGGGAATAAGAAACAGAGATCTTCTGTTCTCTAAGCAAGTGTAATGTGAGTGAGTGCTTGTGATAATGGAAAGGGGTGCTTCCCGTTTGGTCACATGTTCTGGTTGGTTGTCAATTACACAGGTTTATATCTCTAATGCGAAAAACATGTTCTCTGTGTAAGTGTCTCTAGTGACTGCATTTACGACATTTGAGAAGGGAGCATTCATCTGGTCTGGCCACATGTTTTCTTTTGTGAATTTGGCATGTTTATTTCTCAGGGGTGGTTTGGCATTTACATATGGGATGCGTAAATACAATTTACATATTTAAACTTTAAATATGTAAATGTTGAGTATGTAAGATTTACTCATGCGTTTCTGATTACAATGTTTGGCAACTACGACGACTCATATGATTTACATATGTTATTCATTTTTCTACGTTTGTTTTAGAGCTGTGTAAATGCATGAAAAACATTTTTGGTTTTTATATTTAAAATTTGAAACAATTGAAAATGTCTACCATTTGGCATCTAATATAGCCTGGTAGGGCTCACGTTGGGGCTGAGGCTACTACTAATAGATTGGTGAAAATTTAAAAAGAAATGCATTTTTAAAATTAAACAGGTCTATCATGATCAAGTAGGAGCCATACAAAAACAAGTCTATCAGGAAATCCCTTAATCTCTGATGAAATGCTGGGCATAGTCCATACAATATTTGTCTTTTTTAAAATGGTGTTGCATATATGGTAACCCACCTTTTACTTTCCAAAGACATGCTTGGAGAAACTTGGTTGGCTTATTTAAATAAAAAATGAGTCCTGCTACATGGACTAACTCATGGACAGAATCATGGACTAACTCCATGAGTTAGTCCATGTAAACTTTTTGATCGAAAATAGACTATTGTAGTGTTTTAAAATATATGTTTTTATAACCCAGGATATCTCCTGCCCGTTCCAGCCCAAGAGCCTTTGGTTCTGAGGCCCCTCCTATCCACATGCACCGGGTAAAATTATGAGAGGTGGCCAACGAAGGTAGGCGTCGAATACAGGACTTCTCCGATTCTAAGGTGCAGAGTCCATGGTCAGCTGAGCTACCACTCTTTGGTTAAAAATATATTTATTTTCTTTATCCTTTTTACTCGTCTCCCATCTCTTCTATCTCGTCTTCCTTAACAGGCAGCATTTTGTTTCATTTTAATGAAATATGTAAATCAGAATTTCCAATGAAAATGGTGATTACGATGACAATTGCATTGATTGCCAGAGGACCAGAATAGACTCATAATGTGTTGCCAATGTCATGGTAGATTCTTTCTTAGATATACAGAAACAATGATGGAAATCAAGAGACGCAGCCTGTAGTATCCACTATCCAAGATCTCTGTACAACTGTACATGTTTACAAAGGATCTACAAAATATCAGTCAAATTACCTGAAGGGTTCATCCAAGATGGGCATGAAAGCCATTAGATGTCGTGACGATAACCAAACTGGATAGCAAGTCAAAATCATCAATGTGAAAGAACTTTTCTACATCGATATTGCTGATGATCTTTAACTGGTACCCATATAGGAGTATAAGTGCATGATAATGCTCCTATAAAAAAAAAGTGTACAGTCCTGTGTATAAGATAATGATAATGATGCTCATAATCCCCAAAGAAGCATAAAAAATGGTATACATACATGATTATTTTCTCGAAGAGACCTTTCCAACGATACAGTATGGGCAAAAATCCTATGGCGGATCAAAAGTTATTGCTATTTGAAGATTATCAGGAAAATCTAAGAAAGGCAAAAAAAGAAAAAAGAAAAAAAATAAAAATAAAGGGAAACTTGGGCATAGGAGAGCACTTCCCTTGGGTGTAGGGAGGACCAATTTTTCCATCTAAACAACTGGAAGTAAACTTTGGAAGATCATATCTCCTTTGATATAGCTTTGACTGGGATGATCTTGAATACTATGAATATCTATTCAAAAAAAGCTTTCCAATGATATGTAGAATGTCCATGTGACTGTCGGATTGAAAGTTGGAGCAATTTCAATTCCCAATCATGCGAAAAGAAAAAAAAGGGGAAAGCAGGCATGGGGATACAATCCCCCCACGCATGGTCACCAGGTGTGGAAGCATACCATCCCACGCCCAAGCTCCAAGCGTGGGGAAGCACTCCCCCACGTATGAGAAAAGGTTTTAGGCATGGAACACCTCTGTCCAGCTAAAAAATGCAGTAGTTAACTTATGGTGGTCAATTCTCCCTTGATACATCTCCGATTTGGATGATCTTAAAATCTACGGATATCTAATCGAAAAGACATTTCTAAAGGCATGTAGAACGTCCGGATCTGATGGTTGGATAAAAAATTGTAGCCGTTTGAAGACCAACAACTTTCTAGGAAGGAACGAGAAAAGTGCATTAGTCATTTTGTAAAGGCCATATCTCCCTCAATAGTTAATACTGCTTCGATAGGAACAATCTTAGAGTCATAGATATCTACTCAAAAATAGCTTTCTAATTATATATAAAACGTTTAAATCCGACGGTTGGGTCAGAAGTTACTGCCATTTGAATATCGCCTATTGCAGGAAAAAAGGGTCAAGTATGGAAAAAAATACCATCCCACTCCCAATCTAGGCATGGAACAATCCTATTCTCTCTTTTTTCATACACATCTTTTCTACGCTCCGCCCACTGTTTTTTCTTGAATTGTCTCTCTTATATGTGTTTAAAAGTCTCATTTCTTTGGTTTCTTGCTCTAAGATCCTTGTTTGTTTCTTGGGCTAGTTTGGTTCACCCACTTGTAAAGTCAAGTGGAGTGAAGTCAAGTGAAATATCACATTAAAAGCACTTTTTGCCATAATTCCTTCCATTTATTCCAACAAAAAGTCAAAAAACAATTATAATTACTTACTAAAAGACAAAAAAAAAACTCCATTTTTCATAACAAAAGTCAACAATATTCTATTCCAAACGACTAAAAATAAAATATCATCATTACCCACTATATATTTTATTCATACTTTTTATTTCACTTCACTCCACTTGAATTTTAAGAATAAAGTGCCAAACTGACCCGCATTTTGACCCGCATTTTAACACTTATCACAAGGAGGGGGCTCGGATACATAGAGAGTTCCATTGTATTGTCTTCCTCCCTTGAGAGATCTCGCTCTCTAGTCTTGGGACTCTTTGGTATAGGTTGACCTTATCTATTATGGTTCTCCATCGGAGAAACAACCTATTTTTCAGTAGTAAGCTCCACGGATGTACGTCATGAAGTAATCTTTCTTCAATCCAGCATTCTCAGTCTCCGAAGCCTTTGAGAGCACACCCCTATTGAGGGAAGACTGACTCTTGGCATCCCACTAAGCAAAACCTGTAGAGACTCCGGGACCAGGATACTTGGGATAGCTGAATCTTGCCCCAGTGTTGAAACCAATAAAAAATTCCCAAGCGTTCCACCCATCGGCCAAAGAGTCGCTATCACCTTTTATTGTCCCTGGCGCTCTGCCAACGGCTTGGAAGAAACCGAATTGACCGCCAAATCGTGACGGCACATATGGTTGGATATTCACAAAGGCATTTCGCCTACATAACAGATCAGAAGTCCTAATGGAGAGCGACCTTTCCTTCTCTGCTTCCGACAGCTCACAACCTCTACCTCCTGGGCCAACCCTGTCAATTGACGGCTCTGAACCGCTTCCGATCTTCTTCGGGCACTTAATCTTAGGGATTGAACATCAGCATATAACATAGTTGTTGTGGTGGCGAAGATGCCTTCAGACTTGGGTTATATAAATATTCATCTACTTAAGTCTTGCTCGAGCCTCCAACAACGCTGAGAACAAAGAGTTTCCTTTGCACATTGGCCAATGCATGGAGCCCA
The DNA here is from genome assembly GCA_012931725.1 of Litsea cubeba. Classification (NCBI taxonomy): domain Eukaryota; kingdom Viridiplantae; phylum Streptophyta; class Magnoliopsida; order Laurales; family Lauraceae; genus Litsea; species Litsea cubeba. The sequence goes on from CM022948.1 coordinate 54,978,219, forward strand.
TTGCAGTGGTATACAAACTGCACAAATAAAAGATGCTCTTTGAAAAATCTTTTGAATTGTGTTTTTTTCCATAACCACGAAAAGGTGGCAAGCTTTACTTTTGTTAGCAAATATGACACGAACGTCAGAGCCAATGCCAACTTATGACCAAAGTGTAAGACATGTCTCGTTTGGAGACATATGGGCCCAGTTAATGTGGTCCAATATTGCCACTAGCCCATTAAGCCCATTAATAGTTATGGAACTTTCCAACTTCCCTAATAATGAGAATAACTGTCCATTCTCTCTGTTACGGTGATTCTCTCTTTGATGGGAAGAGAGTGTTAGCAGTCTTCTTGAGAGGGTCCCTAATCTAGCAAGGAAGAACGCTTGTGATTCCATCAACATCATACATGAAGAAGTCTTACATAGATTAGAAGGCTAGCTGGGCTTTTCACTTTCAACAAGGTTGAAACCTTCAGTGATCTTCAAAGGCCAGAAAAGAAAACAATCTAATCACCATGGTAAAAGGAAAGTTCACTGTCTGCCACATTAAATACTGGTAATTTTGTCAACATTGTGGTATTAGAGCAGTCCTTTTGACCGTGGTGATTGATTCTATTATTTGTGATTTTGGGGATTTGGGCTTTGTGGGAATCTTAATTTATTTTTAGGTTCATATGCCTAAGAGTTGGGGTTTGACTTTATCATCAAATTTGATTTTGATAAAACCATATAAGATTTTCTAGGATGTTTGCACATAAGTGTAAATTATTTATTTTATTAGGCATGTGATTTTAGATTAACTTTCGGTTTTAATGAAAAAGTGTCATAATAATTTGATGGAACTTCTTATGATGCCTATGAAACTATTCCCAATCAACCCAGAATTTCGTTCTACCCCAAAAACATATATTATGTGTTCATATTGATATATGGTGATAAGTGCAAAATATATTTTTGTGTACACACTTAAACACATCAAGAGATAGCATCAAAATTTTTTGCAATTAAGTTGTGAATTATGATATCTTGGCCCCACAGGGAAGAAATCATAATTTATGATTTAGTTGGAATGAGATAATAAATTATGTATTAAATTGGAGAAAAATACTAATGCCCATAGGTACTAGAATTCTTCCACATTAATATTTCTAATTTATTAGTCTCATGTGAGGTATAATTGAACAAATCGATATCATGTTGTAACATTGGCCCACAGGAAGGTTATGATGATGCACTGATTTTTTATTATTAGAATTGTCAAATGAGTTGACAATCTAAATTATGGTTATGTATGATTCATAGCATTTTAATATGCATATTTATTCTAAATTTTAGAGCATCTACATCTGTCATTATGTTTAATGAGTAATCTCGTATTCCAATGTTAACTGGTGAAGATTTCTTGGATTGGAAGGAAAAAGTTTTCCTCACATTAGGGTGTATGGACTTGGATCTAGCACTTCGTATGGATGAACCGCCTATCCCTACGAAAACAAGCTCAAATGCCGAAAGGGCCTCATATGAGTGATGGGAGCGATCAAATCGCCTAAGTTTAATGCTCATTAACTCCCATATTGGGAAGGGTATTCGGGGTCCTATTCCAGAGTGCACTAATGTAAAGCAATTCATAAATGCCATTGAACAACAATATGTTATTAATAGTGATACCTTGCAGCGGTAATTATGGTAAGTAAAGCTTTTACTGATTTTTATATTTTGGCTAATTAGATGGGATATAGCAGGATACTCTTAATAAGAATCACCTATGTGAGTGTGAACTGGGCCGGTTCTATGAGAATGATAAGGCTTAAATTTTCTAAAGCACTCATGAAACCGGGCATTGTTCGGGGCCAAAATGAACACAATCATGAGAATCAACTATGTTCGGGAAGATTCTGTGTGAGCTCTATTGTCTCGTTTTATGCAAAAGGTTGAGCAGCTCAAGACACCATGTTCACTGATCAACCAATAAATCCAATAGTAATTCACAAGGGAAGGTTCAAGGCCACAAGCTACCTTTCTCAATACAGAAGATTTTCAATTGTACTCTCTCTCTTTGTGTATGCTTAGCATTTTATTGCTTTCAGTCAATTTCATTCATGTGGGGGGGATTGTTGGAAAAAATGGTTAGAGCACCCATTATTGTGGTTAATTTTGAGCCAAAATAATGGTGGGCCCCACTTATCCTTTTAGGTGGGACTACATGGGAATGTGATCTACTCCATGAGCAGATTAAGAACATGTATTGGGTTGCTCTAATCCATTGAGGAGTGAATGAGAAATTACCTCCTAACACCATTACTTGAACATGGTCAACATGAAAACAAAAGGAAGTGGTGAACTTACACCCCATGCACATTGCTTGGGAGCAAAACATTTTATGGATATAAATATGTTTGCCTTGGTAGTATAGGATGAGCTCCAAGGGGCATCCCACTTTTGTGGAGGGGGGAGGACTTAGACCAAGGTGGGCTCACCACCACACGTGCGCACCCTGCCCCGAACCGAGCCGGGCTTGGGATTCACACGCTATTTTTGGAGAAATTTTATTTTAATAAAATTTATTTTTCCAAATGGGGTGTGTCCGTCCCCAGCTGAAAGGGTGTGTCCAACCCAAGTGGTGTGTCCAAAGAAACATTTGTCTGTTCACTGAACAGTCACTGTTCTGAATAAATGCAGCATAATGAAGAGTCTTGAAGCAGGCTTCGTCCATGCCTTTTTGTTCATTCATTCACTGCTGTTGGATTGCATTTGGCTCATCGGTCGGAGTCTAGAGAGAGAGTCTGTCGGACTTTTGGTTCGTCTGTCACGCAGTATGTAGTGCTGCTACTATGTGAATTCGATCATTTCATCTTGAGAGACAAACGTCACTGAAGCTCGTAAGCAACGTTGCAGGGGCGAAATTTGTCTTAAGGACATAATGTCTAACACTAGCCTTGATCAACTAACTTCTATGGATTTTCGGATTACATAACGTCAGCAAATAGTACTTTATTTTCTGCCTTCAAACTGTAAGTGAATTTACATTTCAATATTATATTCTGTATTGCTGTTGTTCTGGCTTTCTGTAGTGCAAACTTGTTTCCTAATATTGAACTAATTCTGTATGTACTCGGAACAACACTTGGCAGTGTTGTTTCTAGCTTCCATCTTAGCTTTGAATATTCTCAAGATGGTTGTTAGTGCCATTTCCATCTAGCATGCATTGATTGTAAATAGTATCTAATTATATTAGATTCATGATTATACAAAAAAAAAAAAAATCAGAGTAAATAAATAGATGAAACAAAGAACAGCTGAAGCAATAGTATTATATATAAAAGAGAGAAATTGAGAGAAATAGAGGTTGACATTGAGAGAGATAGACATAAATAGAGAAATTAGGAGAGAGGGAGAGAGGCTACGCGCGGGGGGTTTAGCTTCTCAATGTCAACTGAAGAACATTAGCTTCAATATGTAAAGTAATGATCAGTACCTAATGCAAAACTTTCCCAAAAACTTCCACAAGTCTATATTATTTAAAGAGATAAGTTTTATTTACACAAGTCTTTCACTAACTCATCACACCACCATCAGGATTTTCCCAGAAACTTCCACATCGGAACACTTCTCCTGTGATGAGTCTTTATTTTCCACATTGTACAATCTTCTTCGAAGACCACTCACCTATCCCCGTGACAGTCTCTACTTCAGCCTCAGTCTCTTGGGTACCGGCAAAGGTGGAAGTTCCTATAACATCGAACATTACATCAGACAAACTGAGCAAGTAACTGATATAATAAACATAATTTATATATTAAAATGATAATTTTACAGAAACAAAAGCATGTTACAGAAATAACAGGAGGGCATATCCACATTAGCTATACTCTCTCTACAGAGATTATCAGAGTAGATAGAGTAACAAACGGTCGCATGTGATATCAGAATATAGCCACTGATCAGAACAGAGAACAGAGGTACCAAGAATATAAAATACTCCAACAGATTTTAGAATTAACCTGCAACTAGTATACAGAATAGAAACAATCCAACTTTCACCGCGTCTAGTTAGTTAAAGAGGGACCTAAGCTAAGTGGTGCCAATTCAGAGTAGTCATTTGTAATTGATATTTACATTTCGTAAAAACTGGTTTTCCTTATGAAAATCTATTCTTAACATGAACAATTATGTATTATCTAAATTTCAGAAATATCATGATAAAACATGGTCTAGTTCAGAAATCGGAAGTCTATAATTAATCCAAGACATTTAGAAATAATTACTAAGCAAAGAATAATTAAATATTTATAATTACACATTTATATTTAATAATATTTATACAAAAATGTAAGGAAAATCAGGAAATCAAAGTGTGTAATAAACACAATAAACATTCACTTACTATAGTCTTAAGATCATTGGATCAATGCAAGCTACTTTTTCAAACTAGCTAGAAATCCAAATTAAGATTAATAAATAAAAATCTAGTTTTTACGGTCAGCTTCACGGTTATTAACCCATGGCTTAGCCGTGATTACAGAGCTAAAACAACCAACTTTTAGGTTTAAATCTTTCGACTCACAGACTGTTATATGGTTAGGTTTACATTTAGCTGTAGAGTGTCTACAGTCAACAATAAGACCTTTCACGGTCAATTGAGGAGTCACAAAAAGTGAAACTCGAAATCTAGTTCTTTGTTTCAGGTTCTGCAATTGGTTCCCTTCCTTTCTATTTTCTGTATTCAATTCAAATGCTCAAGTGAAACTTGTAAAACATGCCTAACATATTTAAATAATCATTTAAACATATAAATTCTGATAAGAACTTCATTAAACACTACCTTTAATCTAGAACTTGGAACTTGTTTACAGAAACTGAAAAACATGAATTACGTTCATATAAATAAAAATATCAGCTACTTGCCTAACTTGATTCTATCAGCTAGATAGAGTCTTAGCTTTGATGACTTCCAACTAGTATACAATTAAGGGGAGACATTGGAAAGTAATTAGAAGAACCAACAACAAAATAACAATTAGAAGAAAAAGAAGAAGAAGTACTGTCATTGCTGAGATAAGAAGAGGAGGAAAAAGAATGAAAGAAGAAGAAAGGAAGAATTGGAGAGAGAGAGAGAGAGAGATTGTCCTAGCTATAGAGAAGGAAACAAAAGGAAGAATGAGGAAAGGCCAGAATAACAAAGAAAAATGGAGTGAGTTTTAAGAAATCTCGGAAAAGTCTGAATTAACTAGTATTAAACTTAGTCGGAAAGGATTCTAAATGACTTCAAGTGAGACTGAACAAAGAACAAAATTTTCTCAGAATTTGACCCATTTTCCATCGAATCCAAAATCACAAAATTCCAAACTTTCATATAACCCAAAACTACAAAAAAGTCCTTAGAAGTGAAAATACATCATTTTCTTATCAAATGACACTCCGAATTAGTGGGTTCATGAATAAAAGATGTTCAGAAAAATGTCCCCGAACCAATAAAACCAAGAAAATAAAAATGTCATATTTACATATAACCTCTAGCCTTTACTCAAATTACCAAATAGGTCCTTGCTATGGTCAGATCCCACCAAAAGTATCCTATTAGTAGTCTGACACACAAACTAGATTACTAACTATTAATCATAGTTGTTTAAATAATAATAACACAATAAAAATCAAGAATCTCACACATTCGATCCAACGGTTCAATCCATTTGAATTGGTGCAAACCCATGGAATCTGGTATAGTGTGTGGGGTGGGGTTGGGGCGTTGGCTTGTTTGGATTGTCCGAATCAGTGTATGCTTGGCCCCACATGCTATTGTGCACGGTAAGCTCCATGCAAGGTGATTAATGCATAAGAAAGTAAGGGATCTAAGACTTGAATGGACCCTACCTCTATATAGATAGAATAACCAGATCATCATAACTCTTTGATCTGTAGCCCACAAGCTTAACGACTTTATATATATATATCAAATAGTACCCTTGATCCAACGGTTGAATCCCAATGAAGAATTGGTGCAAACCCATGAAATCCAGGTTACATTTAGGGGCGGTTGTTTGTGGTCTATTCGAATTGGTACACAGGAAGGCCTCACTAGTTTGTTCGCCCCACCATCCAAATATTTTGATACCCCACCTTCTCCATCCAAACTCTTGCATCCCCCACCTTTTATCAACCTATTATCATATATTATAGCAGAAAGCTTTCAATTTGGCTTTTGCCTTTAATTCTTACTTAGCACACATCAACCTGCTATTATATAGCAGAAGGCTTTAAACTCAATTCTCACCACTACCTTTTAATTTTGATTCTCACTAGACCTCACATCAACATATTATTATATATATTATAATGGACGGTTTTCAATTCAATTTCGCTGGTACCTTTGAATTTAACTTACACTAGGCCCCACACCGACCTATCTCTTCTTATTGTAGAGAGTCGACAATTGATCTCTGGTCTTAACAATGAAGTCACATATCCTTATTGCTAAAGGCGACTTATTACAAAGAGGTGGAAGCATTCCCATCAATTCTTCCTTTAGGATAAAAAAAAAATTAAAAAAATATGTGACCATGAAGATATAGCAAGATAATTAGTTGAAATTGGAATGATTAGGAAGAAATTCTTTAGCTTATAACTGCAGAAGACATCTTGGACCTTATTAAGTTGTAAAACTCATAGTACAACTTGGGGCACTAAACTCTTCCCAGTCTAATGCCATGCAATATTCACAATCTCGAAAAACAAAGTATACAATATTAAATCACAGTCTCGAAGAACAAAGTTTACAATTCCTGTTTCTAAGTAAGAATGGGAGATTAATCATAAGAGGCTTCTTATTACCTTACTCTTAAAGAGCCAGGAGCTTTTCGAAAAGATCCTTTTCTCTATCTTCTTCTCTCACTTTCAAGCCGCTCCTCCCTTGCCTTTCTGTTCGAATCCCACTTCCAAATGAGGTATTGGAGCCTATTCATTTCCCGGTTTTCACATGTCGCCCTTCTTGTATTCTGTGTGGATTTTCTGCACAATCTAAGTAGAGAGTTGCGTGAACTACGCATGGTCCTGACATAGAGAACATATAAGGCTGCAGGAAAATCCTAGGCTCGCGTAGGCTGGAACTATGTGAGGCTCGCGTAGGCTATGCAAATATGCATGCAATTCATGCAATAAGTTGCGTACGATATAACGTTGCTTTTCTAAAGAGATCATTGCTTAGCTCCTTCAAGCCTCTCGGACTCAATGAATGCTCTTCTTTCTTCTTAGCCTACTGTAACAGGAAGCTTCATAGGGTTTTTCATACTCAAACCCTTTAGGGAGTTTCACAAATTGGAGTTCAGGGAGCTCTGTTCATGATAAGCAAAGATATCTTAATTATATATCATGGTTGCTAACTTGTTCACTATTACTTTAGAGAGACCAGTAATAAATTAGGGACCAAAAATAAGCTTTAACTGAGTAAAAAAACTAACAAAGCCCCAAGTCACAAACCATAAGAAACTAATGGGAATCACCCTTAAAGTTGCAACATGTTGTTAGTTTAATATAATTATATATTATGATTTCATTAGAGTTAGAGAGAATCAGTTAACAAACTAGGAAAAAGCTTCAAATCAAAGCTCAAAGCATAAATCATCATTTATAATAAGAAATGAATTGTAAAACCCACAAGTTAAAACACATAATCATATATAGGGCAATTATACGCCTTATGTTATAACGATCATCTATAATCTGGGGAACTCAATAATAAATTAAGAAAATCAGTAAATTGAGGTGTGCTATAGGGGGGGAGAGAGAGAGTAGGGATGGCAAGGGGGCGGATCGGGGATGGAATTGGCGTTCCCCGCCCCCGCCACGCCCTTCGGGGTAATTGATATGCCCCGTTTCCCACCCCACCATACCCCTATTGCCCTGCGGGTACCCCGCCCCGCCCCTCAGTTATAAAATTTTTAAATGTGCAAGACTTAGGATTTGAACTTGGGTGGGGGAGTAACTAGAGGTTTGTCTTACCACTAGACCAAACTTCATTTCTTGTAATGTTTTACCTTATTTAAAATATATTCATATATTCAAGATTGTTACACACACATACATATACATATATACACACACATATAATTATATATACATACACATACACATACATATATACATACACATACATATATATATATATGTTTGTATATATATATAAACATAACACTCTATATATTATATAGAAAAATATTCAAGTACATCCATCCGTCACCATTTTTGGTGAGGGACACCCCCCTTTAGAAAGTGTTAAGTACAAAAAGGGGAGTCCTATCTACTTGACACTCCCCTTTTGTACTTAACACTTTCCAAAGGGGGGTGTCCCTCACAAAAAATGGTGAGGGATGGATGCACTTGAATACTTCCCTATTATATATATATACATATATATAAACTTATTTAATGGTGGGGCGGGGGTAGGGGGGACGTGGGGGGGGGAAGAGCAAACCCATCCCCGCCCCGCCCCGCTTTCGGGGCACAATTTTATTCCCTGTCCCCGCCCCACCTAAGGATCTGGGCGGGGAAAACCCGCGCGGGGCGAAGCGGGCAAGCCGGGGCGGAGCAAAATTGCCACCCCTAAGAGAGAGAGAGAGAGAGAGAGAGAGAGAGAGAGAGAGACCAAAATCCTAATATGAAAACCCATTCAGATCCTAGTAAGAACCTATTCTATATCCTAATAAAACTTCCATAGAAAAATCTAATAATAAGACAAAAAAGAAAAAAAAAAACTCTTACTTAAATATGGGCTTTCTTTCTTTTCTTCTTTTTCCTCTTTCGTCTGCACTTACTAGCATCCAATAGAGAGAATATGTATCGATTCACTGAGGGAGTAGAAGCCATGCGTTGGTAGGATGTATGATCCACAAATCAAGGATTTTGGTTGAAAGGGGTTTTTAGAATCCTTTGGAGAATGAATAGTAAGGAAAAATTGTACTTTTATGGCTAGTTACCTAAGGATCTTGTAGGTACGCACAACCCTGAATTTGTGTTGGGAAGCCTAAATATATACATGAAGATCCTAGAACATTCATTAATTACTAGAGTTTTATTTAATAATTCATGATGCGTTACTTACCACAGGAACGTTATCTATAGTGCTGATGCTGTTGAATATGACACGATGTGATATGCACAAATTAATCTCCTATGCGACAAGACAAATAAATGCTTCCTCTATCTTAAAATTGAACTTGGCATTTTCTTACTTAATTTTTTCACGTGAAAAAAGTGAAATGAGACATTCATGGTAGGGCTGTCAAAGGGTCGGGCCCAGGGTGTACTCTTACCCTTACACTCACATATGCGGGCAGGGCATAACTTAGGCCAAAGCCCTTTGCAGGCCTGCAATGAGCCAAAGCCCTTGGTGGGCATACACTAGCTAGGCACTTAATTACCCTACTTGGCCTAGGTCAAGCCAGGGCTAGAAGAGGGTCGGAAAAAAATAAATTTTATCTTTATTTTATTTTAGCAACCTCATCAAGTGCCAACTTGATGCTAACCAATGCAATTGTTATTATTAATTTTAGCATGGTACAAAATCATGGACTTGGAGCCCAGTATTCAAAGAGTCCCCAATTATCCGCATGGAATTGATACATGAGAACTCGTTGTCAAATGGGCCTGATTGTTTGCGCAGAATTGAAATACATAGGAATTTATTATCAAACGAGCATGTTTGTTTGCATGGAATTATGGGCTATTTGTTTACATGGAATTTGAATCCATAGGAATTCACTGATGGAGTGAACCTGCTTGTTTATATGGAATTGGAATACATAGGAAGTAATTGATTTAAATGGGCATGTTTGTTTGTAGAGGATTTTACTAGAAAAAAACCCTTAGATGTCTGATGAACCGAAAAGGCCCTCATAGTTCCTAACAGTAAAGGCCCTCATGTGAGTGGCGATATCGCTGCTCGTTTCAGTTTAGTGGTGATATCACCACTTATGCTTCTCCGCCTCCTTCTTCGTCTTTGTCTTCGCCTGCTTCTTCTTCTTCTCCCTCCTCTTTCTCCATCTCTCCACTCCATCTCTCACCCAACCCACCATCCTCAAACCTCCAAGTATGTGGTTGTTTCTTTTCTTGATAAATTAAAACAAGTCTAGGATGCTGGTTGAATGAGATTGATTTGGGCTGCTAGTTTGGAAAAAGGTGAGAATGGGCTTAAGATGAGTCTTGTCAGCATAAGAGAGCGAGATCAAAGAGATGATGGCCATGTTTGGTTGGGTAGCGGTGGATTCTGTTTGGATAGGAAAGCAAAAAGGGTAGATGGGTAGAGAGGTCAGTGGCTATTTGGTTGGAAGAACAAAGAAAGAGGTGGGTACTGGGTTGTTGTATGGAGGGATAATAGTGGTAGGTGATAGTTAGATGGAGCGCAAGTCGGTTAGTTTGCAAGAGGAGAAGATGTAGAGATGGTGTGAGGGTTCTAGTGAAGATGATGAGCTCGTGTTTTATGATGTAGGCTAGGCTTGATGGGGCTCTTTAGATTGTGAGAAGAAAGATGTAATGCCAATAGAGATGGAAAAGATGGATTATGGTGTTGGAAGAAGGTGTAGGTGCTGGTTTGAATAAAATAAAGAGATACGATGAAACGAGAGAGATGGAGATTGGTGTTTGGCGGTGTTAAGGTCCTTGAGGATGATGAGGGTGGATAATGGATTAGGTGAGAAATCGAGTGGAGGGATGGAAAAAAAGGAGAAAAGAGGAAGGAAGAAGAAGAGAAAAAAAAAAGAGAAAAAAGGAGAGATGAGCAGTGATGTTACCACTCAACTGATCCACCGCTCATTTCAAAAGGAAAATAGTGAAAATCAGCGGGAGGACCTTTCTTGTTAGAGAGGAACTATGGGGCCTTTTTGGTTCACTATGACATCAAAAGGTGATTTTTCCCCATAAAATCCTTTGTTTATATGAAATTGAAATGCTTAGGAAGCAATTGATTTAGATTGGCTGATTTGTTGGCATGGAATTAGAATACATAGGAATCCAATGCCAAATGGGTACATTTGTTTATATGCATTCGAATAAATAGGAATTCATTGTCAAATGACCCCATTTGTTTGCATAGAATTGAAATTCATTGGAAGTAATTGAGGCAAATGGGCTGTTTGTCCACATGAAATTGGAATACATAGGAAGCAATCGAGAGAATGGCCACATTTATTTGCATTGAATTGGAATACATAGGAAGGAATTGGTTTAAATGGGCCTATTTGTTTGCAAGGGATTGAAATACATAAGAAATCATTGTCAAATGACAAATGTTTGTTTGTATGGATTTGAATACATGCAAAATTTAAAAACATCCATATTTATCTATTATAATTACAAAAAAAGAAATTTTAATGAGCTTACACAAACACATAGGTATATGTCGGGACACATCTACATAGGGGCCAAGAGGGGCAATTGCCCCTCCTCAAATTTCTAAAAATTTCACATGGCATGAGTTCTTTTAAAGTTTTTCTATGGGTAATTTTGTCTTTTTTCGACTTTGCCTCTCACGTTTTCCTACAATTAAGTAATAAAATTACAAGAGAATCTGTGACAAAACTGCCCTTTTCTTTCTTCAAAAGGAAGCCAACTTTGGTAGGACATTAGCTCTCCTTACACATGTAACACCCCGACCCTTCCTAAGGGTGTTTAAGTGTCTAATTAACCTTAATTAGATGCTTAATTGGTTGTTTTGGATGTTTACGTGGTTGAATATGTAGAATAGTGGGGTTTTGACCATTGCTAGGTAATTGAGGACCATTTCAAACTTTTGGGTTTAGATGTCATCTTTAAGATACTAAATACCGCAAGTGCATATTGATGTCTATAGGAGACAGTGGCAAGTACGGTAGAACCCACATGGAGCTAATTAAAGAAACTTTTAGAATAAGGAAACTAACTAATTAAAGAATCAAACTTGTGAATGAATCTAACAGTAAAAATCAAATAACTAATTTAAAGATGAGAATATCAAATAGTAAAAGAGATTAGAGCATGTAAAAATCAAATAAATAATTTAAAGATGAGAAATATCAAATAGTAAAAGCGATTAGAGCATCTAGAATCCGATAAGCATCCACCAATTTATTTGCAAAGCAACTCTAACATGTTCCAATTACTACTCAAATCAAGTACAAATAAATGTCTTAATTTGGAAAATCTAACCTTTATAATCCCTTTTTATTTATAAAATTCAATACCAAAGACTTCATTCACTTCATGAAATTATAAAAACAACCTAAGCACTACTCATCAAAAGTAAGCATAAACCATCAAAAGACCTATATCCTAAGTATGGCCTATCAAACTTAAGCATGAATAATAAAAAAAATATTTTTATTTTCAGAAGTCAAGCATGGAAGATTGCCTAGGGCATGAAGACAAGTCTTCTAAGCAATTAAGCACATAAACATGGAAACAAGAAAAAGGTACTTAAACTAATAAACTAGAAATCACTTATCTTCATCCATAGCTCCAATTCAAAGGTCTAGTCAGCCATTACAAAGAGGAATACTTCATTTGTGATTATGAACTTCATCTTTACAATCTTCTCATTCAAATAACTGTTTGGACAAGGCCCAAAGCTACTTAAAAAATAAAATTAACGAAGAACTAGAACTAGAACTAGAAGAAGGGAAGAGAAGAAAATGGAAGGAGGAGAGAGGGGGAGTGGGACGTCCTATGCTAAGGGAGAAGTAGTGTCACGACCCGGGCCCGAGATCCGTTAAACTCCCGGATCGCGATCGCATACTTACTCCCTTAAACCCCGAATTAACCGAAATTAAAACGGGATCCACAAGGAATAATCATACAAATTTGCGGAAAATATACAAATTGCGGAATACATATTTAACATCAACCATTATCAATGTATAATCCCAATCAAAAGTGAGGTTCTTATACATGAATTGTTTTGTCAACCATTGTATATTCACATACAATATAAGGTGACCAAAAATTGAATTCTCCATAGTTTATCCCAAAAAAAATCTAAACATTCCCAAAAGAAAACCCCAAAATGAATCTCCATGCCATGACGCACTCGGATACTCGTATCAATTAGTATCCCGTCTATGCCACTCTATCAAACCTCCTGGAGGAACCAGAGCAGTCTCCTCCGCTGGCGCTGGGGCCGCTGCAGGGTCGGCATAGGCAATTGGGCCTGTAATGCCATCAATAACACTAATGAACACGACGGTTCAACAATGCATACATAATTCTGTGATATACATGTTAATACTTACATAATTTCCTTCAACTGTATTTCTATCAATTCTAACAATTCATTGCATATACAATGTCATTAGTCAACTAATGGACATAACAATGTGGCAACTACCATAGCATTCATTTCATTACTTTTCATTCTTTTACCATCTTCCCTCAAAGGAAGGATTCATCTTCCAAATGGAAGGAATAGTATAGTCATAATCTTTCAATGACAGTCATTCAATATTGTGGGACTTACTAGTGCCCGGGCCAGGGGCAACTAGCATCACCACGGAGCTCCGGAACGCCCCCAAATCCATCTACTGCAGTAGGAATAATCATTTGATGAAATAGCTATGTAGTGCCAACTTACGAGTTATCACTTTTGTGACGCCCCGGAGTCCCACATCGACTATAGAGAGGAAAGTGATTGGGATTATATGTAGAGCTTACACCCTTACCTTGCATGAGGCCTTTTGATGGGTTGAGGCCCATCAGAAACAAAACCGTGAGGCCAGTGGGCCAAAGCGGATAATATCATGCATGTGTATAGGGTGGGGCGTTACAAATGGTATCAGAGCCGACTCTCGACCGCGGGCCAAGAGGGCTGGCAGGCTACAGGGGCTGGCAGGCTACTGCACAGGGACGTGCAGCCTTTAAGGGGGGTGGAATGTGACGCCCCGGAGTCCCACATCGACTATAGAGAGGAAAGTGATTGGGATTATATGTAGAGCCTACACCCTTACCTTGCATAAGGCCTTTTGATGGGTTGAAGCCCATCAGAAACAAAACCGTGAGGCCAGTGGGCCAAAGCGGACAATATCATGCATGGGTAAGGGGTGGGGCGTTACAAATGGTATCAGAGCCGACTCTCGACTAGTTCGAGTGTAGGTCCCCTGCCGTGGCTCTGGTGCAAGTGGGCGGGCTTCCATGTGGGCGGGCCAAGAGGGCTGGCAGGCTACAGGGGCTGGCAGGCTACTGCACAGGGATGTGCAGCCTTAAGGGGGGTGGAATGTGACGCCCCGGAGTCCCACATCGACTATAGAGAGGAAAGAGATTGGGATTATATGTAGAGCTTACACCCTTACCTTGCATGAGGCCTTTTGATGGGTTGAGGCCCATCAGAAACAAAATCGTGAGGCCAGTGGGCCAAAGGGGACAATATCATGCATGTGTATAGGGTGGGGCGTTACAACTTTAATCTATTTCTAGATTCAATTCAAGACATGCAAGTCTAGTAAAGCAATTACGGTACAATACAAACACATACCAATGAGGGAATTCAGATAATTAGGAACTCCACTCATTTCTTTCATGATTCCAACCAACCATTCAAGTGTAACCATTGGTTATCTAATGTACGTGCTATTCTTGATGGGCATCACTTTTAATTAATGTGTACAATAAAGTCCCCGTAATTATCACTCATGGGGGTCTAGTCTATAATCCATTGAATATTCGTTATGCGATTAAGCTTAGGGTTCGATCACTTGAAATCTCCTTTTATTTTTCATTAATTCAATTGATCTCTAATCTCACAATGATTAGCTTTAAAACTAGTTTAGGGAGTAATTAAGTTCATAGGAAACACCCATGATCGAACGAATCTCGCAATCCAACTGGACTCAAACTGAGTGAAGGTCTGATCGATCGGACGAAAATACGTCCCAGTTACGGAACAGTCCGATCGATCGATGCACAGGTCCGATTGATCGGACTGAAACACGTCCCAGTTAAGGGACAGTCGTCGACTCAAGTCCGATCGATCGGACATAAACATGTCTCAGTTACGACGCAGTCCGATCGATCGGACCTGATGGCCGATCGATCGGACAGGTCCGGGAATGGTTCCCAAACCTCCGATTTTTGCTCTTCTTCTTCCATTTTTTTCCCACATTTCCACTTCATTCTTGCACATAATTAGGGTATCTTGTCTTCCTTCCTTTACCAACCCATATACATTCCAAAAATCACTTCTAATCCATCATTCATTCACAATAAAACCCATTCCAATCTACAATGGAAACTTCACAAATGATCCTAATCAAGGTAGTGCATAGACATTAACATAAACACATAGAAAATGTATACACTTGCCTCTCTTGAGCTTCTAGAGCAAAACCCCTCTTTCTAATCTTGGATTTGAGGTCAAACCCCCTTTTAATCAAACCCTAATTTCATAAAAACAAGAAAAAGGAATATTTATGAGCCATTAATGCTAACAACCACCTCTACACATTCAATGGAACTTGAAAATCTTATAAAAGTCCAAGGCACTTACTTGTAGTTCAAGGAGAAAAAGGTTGGGTCCTAGCTAAAGCTCCAAAAGTCCCAATAATGGAGAATGAGGTGAGGAAGAAGATGAAGATGATGAATCCACTCTCCAAAATCACTTGCAAGCTCTCAATCCTCACTCTTAATGGAGGAAATGGAAGAAAGAGAGAAAGGGAGAGAATTAAGAAAGTTGCCTAGGGCTTGGAAAATGAGCAAATGAGGCATCTCTTAGCTTATATAAGTCATCATTTTGCATTTAAACCCACTTTCCTACACTCATTTACATTTTAAGTCAAATGAGGGCTCTTTTGACTCATCTTAAGTCAAACTAATTGTGTATGTTATGAAGGTTAATACATTAATCGAGATACACGCGATGGTATCAAGAATTATCGTATTTGACGAAATACGCGAAAACTCGTATTTACGAAGAAGTCCTTATCTCTACTCATTTTAATCAAATTTCTATTCAATTATCTTAAATTTCATTCAATCTCACTTCATTATGCTCAATTCAATCATTAGAGGCTTGTTTATCTCTTTTTGGTCATTAACCAACATTAATTCAGTTAATTATGCTTAATTAGCATAAATCTCAATTAATTAGCCTTAATCATCATTAATTCGGGATGGGGTGTAACAAGTAGGCATGGCATTGGTGTCCCATAGGAGTGGTCCCCAATTTATAGTTTTTGGAGGGCCAAGCTTGAGTTTGGAAGGAATTCTATCTTGAGTTCTTTGAATTAAGT
This sequence comes from Litsea cubeba, assembly GCA_012931725.1. Lineage (NCBI taxonomy): Eukaryota > Viridiplantae > Streptophyta > Magnoliopsida > Laurales > Lauraceae > Litsea > Litsea cubeba. Next base: position 54,994,445 of record CM022948.1, read on the forward strand.
CCCAACTAACTATAATTGCTTGCCACCAAGAGACTTCTAAACTTGAAGTTCTTCATAGCTTACAACTTTCTTCACTTGGGCCCACTTGAAATTGAGAATATCCCCAATTATCTAAATTTCAAATACGCTGCACATCTTTTGAGCACATGTGGGGACCATATGCAATTAGGATTTCTTGTAAATTATAGTGCAATCCCGCCTAAAGTTCCACTAGTCAACTTCCTGAAGTTATATCTCCCTCAATACAGCTCCGATTGATGCAATCATGGGCTTTATAGAATTTTACTTGAAAAGATCTTTTCAACGATGGGTAGAGTACTGTGCCGACCGGATATTAGGTTTTGAAAGTTATGGCCGTTACAAGCTGCTGCCCCTGAGAAAAATGAAAATAATTATGCAAGAAGTTTCTTCCTCCTTCTTTCTTTCCTTGACGATCAACTCCTTGGATTCTTTCCTTCCTTAGACTTCAATTTCTAACTTTTGAATTTCAAAAATATCTCCATGCACCAGAAGAAAGAAAGCTGAATTTGCAACATCAATGGGTCCCATCTTGGCTGTATGTGCATGGGGTAAAGGGGTTGGAAAATCAAAGGGAAACTCATTTGAAACTTGGTCCAAAAGCCTTGCAATCTAAAGGAAAGGAAAGAAATCAAGGACAAAGAAGAAGCTACCTGCGCAAGGAAGAAGAAGTTCTGCAACAACCCTGACTTGGTCTCCACAACCCATGAGGTGCTTTGAACCTCCAGGGCACTGCCTCGGTGGAGATTTTAATTCCTAAATGAAGTTAAATTCCTTCATTTTACTTTAAGTTTTTTTTTTTCTACATGGGGACCAAATGGTTCCGGACTAAAGTCTCATATCGTAAATCATCTTCACTATGGCCAAATAGACACAAATCGGCAAGTGATGTGATGAAAGGAGTCACGTTTAGACCAAAACTCCCACTACCTATGGGAATGCCAACTTTGAAGGTGAAAATTAAAATTGATGAAGGAATTGGATTCTAATGCATCCTCTGGTCTTTGAGACCTGAAAATGGCTTTCCAACCCCTTTTTTCTACATCTTTTATAGCTTTTTGTGTGTATTAGAGGATAGACCGAGGGGGGTCATACGTCCTTTAAGTTATTTATCACTAGTGAGTTCAAATGTCGAGTCCACAATCTCTTGATGTGAAATTTAAATTTTGTACTTGAAAATTGAAACACAATGAAATGTTCATTTTTATGTTTTGTTTCTCCTCTATCTTGGGTCAAATACATTTTTTCCTTCCTATAAATATTGGTTGCTTTCTACAATGGCATCTCCCATTCCCCCCCACAGATTATCGGAAAACGCGGAACAACAATAAGACATGGTGTGCGTTGTATTACTTTCCTATTCCTTCAGATGACATGATCTACAGTCGTGGCATACTTTGGTCGGCGAGCATACCTTTGATACACGCTACCTTCCAAGTTAGTTTGATCCAAATTATATCTTTTTCACCCATTTCAACCTACCCATTTCAAGTTGAGATGCTATCCGTTTGTATTTAGGTTGTTTAGGGCTAGTTCAATTTGTCTAACCAAGTCTATTTGCTAGTCTAGCCTAGTCTCATTCATTTTGCTTGCTTATTTGCCTAGTATTGTCCATTCTTGTTTGTCTAGTGTACTAGTTACTAGTTTTACTCGATACTTAATGAATTTAACTAGTTTGAGGCTCAAAAAGGACTACTAAGTGTGGAACACCCATTTTAAAAACTCCCCTTTTTGCTCCCCTATGTTTTTAGGGCGTGGAGCCCACATTGATCCAATCCATTCATTTTACTCCCCCCCTGCGAATTGGTATATGCCCCAAATTTGACACTCGTCCAACTTTTAATCACCGTTGGATTGAAATAATAAGAAAGTGATGCCTCAAAAACCATTAAACTTTAGAGCCATGGGTCAAGGGGTTAATATAATCTAATGGAGTTGAAAATTATCACATAAGTAGATCTCATCTAGATTATTCCATCTAATTACAACCCTTCTTTATTTTAGTTGATCTCATCTAGATTATTCTATCTAATTACAACCATTCTTTATTTTGGTTATCTTTCCCGATATTGAGTCTAGTCAGGTCTTTTAGCTAGATTCTAGAGTCAGCACCACCTAGCTACGACCCTGCCAAGTCGAACCTAGCTGTGGTTAGATTTTGTTATTACTAGTTTGCTAGCTACAGGCATAGCCCTCGTAAGCAGCGCGGAGGCACTTTGTACAATATTTGAATATATACTTGATGGCCATGTGGATAATTATTATTACTCATGGGAGAGCTTTTCTTAGTACCAAACCCTTCATTATTACTCGATATTACTTGCTTACTCGCTCTCGGCCAAGAACGCGGTTTGCAATCATGATTGCTAAGAGAATTTAGCCATGTGGATGTCATTAATTTTTGATAGAAGTGTAGCCTTGTTTAGTTTTGTGACATGTGATTTTCGTAATGCTTACTCATATTGCACTATCAAGCCTAGTTATTGTTGGCATTTGTTATGGGACCTACTTGTGTTTACATGTGGGTGGACCCCACTTACAATGTTACATCCCTCACAAGGAGTCTCATGGTGATATGGATAAGGATAGCTTGAGTTTTTATCCAACTCTCTATTTCTTTATCATATCTACATTCAAATTCAAATTGAGAGAGAGATTGATCATAATCATCTCTCAATTTAAATTTGAATAGAGATCTTATCACCCTTTAGCCTAAGGGATATATATAGACATGAGAGATATAGCTTGAAATAACTTTGAAGAATTCATCTTCTTTCCACTAGATCTCCAATTCTCCATCATCATCTTCTGCATTCAGGGTGTCCATCATTGCCCTTGGATCTTGAAGAGTGACTCATATGTAACTGATCTCTCGTAGACAGTCGCAGATCTCCACACCATTGCCTGATTCAAGCAGATGCCGTCCTTATCGCGTTTGTAGTAGCCAGCTCTTATAGATCCGTGTTTCCGCTACACCTACATCCTTCAGTTATACTTCTCATTTGGAATTTGGCAATATTAACTGTCTTTCTTTTCTATATTGATGCACATGCTATGCTACTTATTTGCCAGGCATACAACATTTGGTGATGTAGGTAGCCAATCCCCTACCTCCGAGCAGGCGCTTACGACTGTCCCAGGGCACTGCCGATGTGATGTGATGTGATGCATCAAGCTAGCGCATGCAAGATGCTCGTCACTTTTTGGGGAACGCAGCTCTTTTGGGTTTATCTTTTGTAGTTTTGTTTACTGGCCATTGCTTTTGTTGACATTGTTCTTTTGGGTCATAAATAAACAGTCTTTTGTAAATGCTCAACTTCAATACTAATGCAATGGAAATATTTCTCTTTCTGCTATCCAGTTTGTTATTACCATATCTCATTACTCAATACATGTACTTGTGATTTCTCAAGTGGCTCGCACAAGCTTTCGCCATGATCCCTCTTGGATATGAGGGGCCCGGTTAGTCCTCATATAACAGAATCCCGTGGGAAATTAAAACCACTACTACGAGGAGAGGGTTTTAATTATTCACTCTGCAGAGACGCGATCCTGAAATGCAGAGTTAGCAGCTAATACGGTCCCAGTTGTAACAGTTTCTTAGTTCAATTCAACATCTTTGATGTTTTGTATAAACATCCATTGTCTATTTTCAATAAAATCATTTCATAAATTTTATAAAATATAGTCCCTAAATCTTCACGAGGATATATATAACTTTTGGAAAAATCTGATAACAACACCTGAAAAATACATATTGGGATTTATATAAATAAAATAAAAGGTTAGGTACTGCTGGCCATATATGCTCAATATAGTTTTCGTGAATTGTTAATTAAATGGTGATGCTCCTATGCCATGCATTGACAGATCCGTGGCACTGGCACCTAATTAGTCTCACTTAGATTCCCAGGGATCGATCCCTGTGAGAGTAGAATGCATACTATATAACAAGTGTGTAAATGTTGTTATACTTTCTACTGACGGAATTAGATTGAGAATCAATATTTTCATAGTGAGATAATCAGTGACAAAGGCATTGTTCAATCAATTGGCAATAAAAAGATGTTACAAACTGCTGAAAAAATTTAACTTACGATGGTAGCCTTGCATTAGCAGAAAGCTACTCATTAAAAGTCTTGGCAGGTTTTGGAGAAGTTGTTGGAATGGCTAAAGAATGTAACTACTGTCAAAACAGAATGTAAATGAAACAATAATACCCGAGTGTTGGCGCGGAAGTCGAAGAGCAACTATGTGATCGAGACACGTCTGATGACGCTCTCTTTAGTTAGGACGAGTTCCGCCCCTTAGGATAAAATCCAGGTGTGAAGGACGAGTTCCAGCTCACTGAGTTCGGTCATCATGTCCGGGTCCGAGACCGAAATGGTTCTGAGTTCTACGGGTCCCTCTATAGGCCAACCGGCCTGGATCCCGGTTAAACGTTTTCCGGACCTAGGACCTCGGGTCAAGCCTGGCTCGCATGCGCACATAGGGCCCATGGCAAAAGCCTACAATAATTGTTAAAGTGTAAAGGAATGAAAACACTTATAAACCATCTTCAAAAGTTGAACTTTAGCAATGTGGGATTGGTTGTTTCCAATAGCCTACACTACCCATAAAGCAAAAAGCACTAAAGGACAAAACACCTTTTACAAAAAACACCTTAGGAATGTTTTAAAACACAAAAAACCCAACAATAGCCATGATACTCTTGAGTCAGATTGATGGTGGCTTGAGAGAGACAGACAGATTGATGGTGGCTTGAGAGAGGCGATGTTGGCAGGTCGGTGGCAAGCTCATAAATGTTGTAAAAACTCCCCTTCTGTAAACGGTGTGCAAGGTAAAGAACTGTGATATTTGTGCAAGGTAGAAGGGATGAACCAACAAGATGCTGTAATGAAAGCACGACTCATTAAGAGGTTGTGATCGGTCGGCCTCAACAATTGTTGCATTGATGCTTAGTTTCTTTTCTCATAGAGAATATAATGGGTATGTAAACTCTAATGCCTGTTTTTTTTTTTTTTACATTAGAATAGATAAGAGTTGAATACATATAATTCATAATATAAGTGGTTAAAAATAAAGATCAAAGGTGAATTTTAAAAACTGAGCATTAAAAATCTTTCCTTATAAGAAAATAGAATCAAGGGAAATGCCCAACCAACATCTTAGTAATTCAATATATTGGAAAGCGAGGTCTACATCTCCACCACATATTCTTCTGTACTCGCCTTTTAATAATCCCATTAAGTTTAATTCACCATAAATACCTATAAATTCAATTCCCATACGTTTTCAATATAAACAAATGGGCCCTAAATAAAGATTTGATAAAGTTGATAATCCAAATGGATGTAATATGGTAATGTATGCAATCTAGTCGGTGATGTTCGAGGTGATCTCTCCAATTTTGTGCTTAATCATTAAGTCTAGGGTTTAAACCTTCAAATAGAGGTATAGAGAGTCCCCTTGTTTAATTTGATCTTACTAACAGATTCTCCACATCCTACTAGGATTTGGATTTCTAAATTATTACAAACACAAACTGGATCTCATCATAAAATCTTATTGTGCAGGTCCCCCAGCTTTTATGATAAGCCACAAGGCCAACAATTGCAACAATTAGAAGAACTATAGACTTCACATTATTCATCTAAATTGACCTTTATTACTTGTTAAATGCAATAAATCCAGTGTTTATTCCAGCATCTAGATTATCAACTTTCATCGGCCATGGAGATGAGAAACTAAATCCAATGTTCAGAATCAAGTAGTATAGTAATTCTGTGCATTCCTCAAATCCCATGAATTCCATGCCACAAAACAAGCCATTAATAAGCATTTGAATCATAGACTACATTGGGCCCATTCCACATAATTGAGCAAAATATTTCAAAAATCACAACATGCATTTGAATGAACAACAAAAACTAAACAAAAAAACGTACAGAAGTAACAGAATACAGTGCGATGCTATCTTTAGGCCTTCTTCTCACACTAAATAATATTACTGTGATTGAATCAATACACTTTTCTGCTTCCATACATGAAGATTTACGGGCAAATCACAACATTAATAACAATGAACTTAAAGCTTAGGAGCAGTGGTAGATTGAAACTCTTCTTGGTTGAGGTTGACAGAGTAGGAGGAGCACCATTGCTATGATAAGAGCCGCCACCACTCCTATCAGACCCAGGTTATCGTCAGAGACGTCGCAACATATCTTTCCCATCTCTCAATAGTCTGAATATATGGCTCAGAAGACTTTGGTGCGTAGGAAAGTGACTCTAATTATATACAGAAAATGTGAGGTTGGAAAGGTAATGATCTGATCTATCTGGACTACTTCCTTGGACGAACCACATATGCCCACGTCAGCAACAAGAGGAGTAGCCTCAATCTTGTTTCTCAGCTCTGCAGGATTGACACTATGAGGGTCTCACTCTCACTTTCCATGGGTGACCAGGAGTAAATTTTATGTGAGATCATCTATTGAAAATCCGAATCACACACACAATGAACGCTCTTAATCCGCCCTTCCTCTCCTCTCCTCTCCTCCAGGATGCCCCAAAATTCTATTCGGATGGGATTGGTAGCATGCATTTTTAGCTATTTGAGTTTTCAATAGGTCAGACGCAGTCCAGAGCGTTGTTTCCTTCACCCTACCAAAATAGAGTAAGGAGAACGGTGTCAGTTCTCACTTGGAAATCCAGGGTTTACAGCCTGGGCATTCCACCTTCCCCCACCCGATGACTTCTTCCCTCCTCCAGGGGCCCCCTTATATATCTCACCAGAGGTCTCCTTCTCTCACGCATGAGCAGGGCCGGCCCTGGGGACAGCCCACACAGGCGACCAGCTGGGGCCCCAAAATTTGGCCCAAAATGGGGCCCCCAAGTAGGGGCGGCACTACTTGGTTAGTAGTGGGGTCAATTGACCCCATTGATATGTGAAATAATATTAAAAAAAGTTATCCCAATCAATTTAAAATTTTGACCTCACTGACAGTGGACCATTGTAGCACTTAGGTTAATTTTGAAAAAAAAATCAATGTTTAGATAATAAATGTGTTACAATCAATACCCCAATTCCTCAAAATATATTATTTCCATAAATAAAACCCTAATTACTCCCCTTTATCTCAGCCATTCAACCATTGGAAAGAATAAAAGAAGCAGCAGCAGAAAAGGAAGAAAATCCTTCTTGCTGAACCATAAAAAAAAAAAAAAAAGAAAGAAAGAAAGAAAAAGGAAGAAGTCCAGCCGGCCGGAAGAAGCAGGTCTGTCGGCGTCATTTGCAGCGTGAGCGTCTCTCTCTTTTTAGGCTGCAGCGTCTCCCTCTCCACTCCAGTGCTCTCGGTCTCTCCCTTCTCTCTGGTTTCTCTATTATTTTCTTTCTTTAGGTCGGTTCTCTCTCTCCTGCCCTCTTTGTTCTCATTCTACTGTCTCTATTCTATTCAACTTTTTACTACTTTTCTATTGTTTAATGCTTCTTTGGTTCTTTACTCTCCTCAAGACCTCCAACAGTCCAACATCAGCTTCTTCTTTCTTTTTCCACCGATGTTGACATCTTGCAAAAGTTGTCTCTAACTTTTTTTAAAATTTTTCTTTATTTTATTCTTATCTTTTGTTTAATGGATCATTACTCCTCTTCAAGTGGACCAACAGGCAACATCAACTTCTTGTTGCTTTTTTCAATGATGTTGACATTTTGCAAAAGTTGTCTCCAAAATTTTTTAATTTTTTATTATCTTTTTGTCTTTTGTTAAATACTTTAATCTAACTTTTTTACATTTCTTTTTTTGTGCAGTGAATGAAATTGCAGTGGTGCTTTATTGGACAAAGAGACTAGACTACTACATACTACTTTATCTTGTCTTAACCTCCTAGGTATAGTATTTTAAACAGATCTCAACGATTGATTTTTGCAATTAATTAATTTTTCTTCTCTACTATGCACTAAATGTATGTGCATATACATTAATACATGTCAAATTCAATATTTCTTTTGCCCTTGCTCAATTACTTAAATTATGAGTGATTGAATAGCTATACCCACTATTGACATCTTTCTTATTAGGTCTAATCATATCATTGTTGCTGAATTTTTACTTACATCTACAGAAAGAAGCTTTTCAAAGATAAAGTTGATCAAATCTTACCTTCGATCAACCATGTCCCAAGAAAGATTAAATGGATTAGCTATGTTATCTATTGAAAATTTTATTTGGTAGAAAAGCTTGATTATGAAGGCTTAATTAGTGATTTCGCAGCTAGAAATGCAAGAAGATTAGTAGTTTTTCAGTAGTGCTTAGTTTTTGTAATTGAATTTTGGTATTAATTGGTTAATGTGAAACACAATTCTGATTCGGTAAGAGTAGGTAAGGAGCTTAGACTTAATTTTCGATCAAATAATAAAAAAAATTATCTTTTATTTTTTTTTATCATTTATCGGTGGGTATACGGGTAGGGCCACACTTTAAGAACTCGCCTAGGGCCCCCGAAAACTCAGGGCCGCCCCTACGCATGAGTTCTCCCACCAGCTTGGGTTGAATGGGTCCCTAGCCCCCTAGCTGGGTTAAAAAATAAGAATAATAATAACAAAAACAGAGGACACACAAAAGAAAAGCAAAGAGGATTTTCTCCTGCCCTCCTACACTTCGCACTTCCCTGAATACAAGGGTAGGCCCCACCTTAGGAAAGGGTTTGGATGTGTGCTCCCGCATAGCGCTGGAGAAAACTTTTCTGCTATAAGTACATTTGAATAAAGTTTTGACCATAAAATGATTTTTTATTTTTATTTTTTATCTTTTAAATCCTTCAAATCTTCTTTTCTATCATTGGAGTGTCAAAATACATGAAGACGGGAGTAAATAAAAATGTTGGGTTCATCATAAGAGGGCCCCATAAATAGTTCTTTCAAAAATCTATTCCATAGTCCATGGACTTTTGAACCTAGTTAGGTGGGGCCTACCCGAGGTTCCATTCGAGTGGACTAAAAACTCCCCCCCTATACTTCACGAGTGCCACTAAATTTGCACCCATTGAAATGGGCTGTACACCGTTGGATCGATTGTACATAAATTCGAATGGATTGTACACCATTAAACTTATGGCCAGGAATGAGAATGATGGGATGATTTGTTGGGGTTGATTTTTTGCAAAGAGGAGGGGCTCAGGGAGATCATTCGATTCCACAAGTCCCAGGGCCCCACATCGAGGTACACATTGGGTGACTAAGAGGCTCGTGCCCCGCTAGGCTGCATAATAAACATAAATTCTATTTTATAAAATTAGATATAATGCTATTTGTTTAAAATGAATTGAGATTTTTTATTGTTTAAAATGAACTGAAAAATTTTCTTTTAAGATTTTCTTTTGAATTCTATTTTATTATTTTTGCGGGGTTTTAGTGGGGCTTATGGTACTTGATGAGAAGTTCTCATATAGAAGCTTCCTTTACAGTCTTATAGTACAAGCCATCTATTTAAAACCCACCGGATTTTGATAGATCCAAATGGAGTGAACTGTTGGAAGGATGGGTCAATTTTATTGTTTTATATAAAACTGTTAAACTTATGGACCACGGATGAATGGGTTAAAGGTATTAGATTGACTTCAAATTTGATATCTAGATTGACCCCGCTTGGGTATTTCGAACCCCCCCCCGTTCCATGATTTGTGGGGTCTCTAGTGGGCCTCACTAGGTTGCTTGTACCGTAAGACCGTAAGGAAAGCTTGTACTCTCTCTTTCTCTACACACACACATGGGGAATGTTCATGTTGACATTCGTCAGTCATAAAGCACTTCAGAAACAAGTCTCCACTTCAACCATCCCTCTTTTACCCTATGTTTGACATCTTCATCAATCCCCTATCTTTACTAATTATATAGCCGAGGTAGCAGAAAGAATCACTTTGTGGTAGCTCCTGCTCTTCAATTCTTGCAATAGTTTCAGCTCTTTCTATACGTCTACTGAAGTTACAATCCATATATTCTATTACAATCCATATATTCTATCTTTGTATGGTTTCTTTTAAAGCCTTTGGATTCTAAAGCCTCCCGTCATCTCTCAAGTTTTGCATTCAAACAATTTCTTGATTCATCTACCAACACAATGTTGTCTGCAAATAACATGCACCAAGGCACCTCTTCTTGAATATGAGCAGTTAAATGATGCATAATCAGTGCAAAGTAATAAGGACTTAGGGCTGACCCCCTGATGCAAATCTATGGTCATTGGAAACTCTTCTGTCTTTCCACAAGTAATTCTTACACTCGTTACTGCTCCTTCATACATGTCTTTAATAATTTCAGTATAACCTTTTAGAACATTCCTTTTATTTAAAACCCATCGAATTAAATCTCTAAGTACTCCGTCATAGGTTTTTTTTTAGATCGATGAAGACTGTATGTAAATTTCTTCTCTCTAGTGCACACGGTGTGTATTAGCTTAAATACCACCTCAATGTGGGCCCACCTTGGATCCCACTTAGGGATGGGATCCATGGGGTCTCTTCATTTGCTTGGGGCCTACATGCCTATAAAATGTGGCCCCCATCTAATCATTCAAACCCTTTCATCAACAACCAACAAGTTCCATCCCTTTAAAAATTGACCCATCAATTCAACAATACAAATAATTCGTATGGGCCCATATTTTATATACATACTTTTCATCTAATACAAGCTTCCCTTACCATCCTACGATGCAAGCCACCTCATGGGGGCACTTATTAGTCCATCCAAGTAGACCATTCAAACCCAACCCCCCTCCTATTTACATGAGTCCCACCGGGTTTTGATATATCCATATGGCGTGGTCCATTAGATCAAGGGTCAATTTTTTTGTTTATATAAAGCCGTTAAACTTGTGGATCACGGATGAAGAAGTTGAAGGTATTAGATTGACTTCAAATTTGATAACTATGTTGACCCCCCTTCCATGGCCATACAAATGTACTAGAACCTTACATTCGCCCATCAACTATTGAAGTTTAAGAAATTCCCTCTAAGCAATTTGTGTGATATCGTAGCACCGTGCAATATCGCACATATCGTATTATGCAATATCCTATATCCATAGGATATCACACTCTTTTTGTAGGAACAACTTTGTAGGAAATACTTAAACTATAATCAATAAAAGGCAAATATCATGTCTAAAGGCAGCCATAATGTCAAAATCCCTATAAAGAAATAAACAAACAAAAAGACTACAATTTTGCAAAAGAATGACATCTACCTAGGTAGTGAAGCAGATATTTATACGGCACGCCTTCAACAAATTCTAATTCAGGGACTAAAAATAAGGAAGCAGTTTTTCTTTTTTGGGTAAAAAAAAATAAGGAAGCAGTTGGGTGTCACACCGGGTGCCCTAGGTAAAAACTTGCCAGAATTGATTTTTTTTTTTTTTTAACTCTTAAGATCATTTTAGTAAAATGAGAGATGACTTGGGTGAAAAAAATTAGTAAAATGAGAGATGACCTGAAGATCATTTTACTGTTTTTATATATTTTACATTGAATGTAGCTCTTGATCTGGATAATTCAGTTGAGGCTATATCATCATCGTTATTGTCGAAGCCTCATCAAATGAATCAATATGGATCTGCAAATTTAGGCTATCTATACAACTATAGATACAACCTTACACTAAATTTTCCAAAAGTGCCCGTCTTGTTCACACAACCATCAATCAAAGCCAGGCACAGGGCATATGTAAAAGGCACAAGCACTGACCTAAAGGAGTGGCTCAAATCAGCATTTCTTATACCACGACCTTCCATGGCTTTGACAGATTGAAAGAAGTATTGACTATGTAATGGAGGATCGGGGTCATCTTCGAACAACAGTCAACGTTGACTGACAGCTTTGAGTGGGGCATTCCACGAGGTTGGTCATGATCAAGAGAGGAGGGGAGCTTCTATACTTTCATCATCATTAGGAGGATCATTGTTTGATGACTGCTCTGGTTTAAGAAGACAAGCATGACCCAGGGCAATCACCTGTAAAAAAGCAATTTGGAATCAGTCAGAAGATCAACAACAGGTATTAATACAGGCATCATGCAGGTAACCCAGGTTCACTAAACATGTAATGTGGGGGCCACAGTTCATGAAGGCAGACCAATGGATCAGATAACTCTGTCAACAACTGGCTTGAATATCGCTAAGATCATTGCAATATTCAAATTCAAAACTTACTGGAGTGATCTCTGATTGATTAAGCACACTCAACGCAACACATTGCCTCATGTTAAACACATGCATTGTAAGGTACTGTCACATGATAAAGTGGAGAAAATCTGCAGTGAAGCCCACAATCCACCAAATTCAGAGAAGTGAAAGGAAACTGATCACTACAATAGATATAATTTGGTTCATGTAGAGCTCACTTTGGTGCACAGATTCTATCATGGATACAGCAAGCGCATAACATGGATGAAGTATGGATACAGATTGAAAGCAAAGTACTTAATATGGATATCTTGTCCATCCCCGCCAGTTAATCTGCTGGTTAGGGACACTATATAGTGCATGAGTAAGCAAGTATATAATCCTATGCTCCATGCATGCCGAACTGTGGGCCCAATCTGCTGACTAACTTCGGGATGGGGATTGGGGATTTGAAGATATGGGTGGGGCCCCACTATGTAAAAAAATCATCCATTTCATCATCCTAACCCTTTCATCTATTGCCCACAAGTCTAGTCTATTCGCATGGGTGCAAAGTCGATCCAACGGTTCAGTCCATTTTCATGGATGCAAACTCGGGCGGGGGTGTGGGGGATGGTTTGGACCATGAGGTGGGCCCCACTATGGGTGCGCATAATGCACGAGGACCCACGAATGGATCACACACTGAGGGGAACCCACCCGAGACCCATATAAATGGATCACACGGAGAGGGGGACCCTTTAATTACACTAATCCTTTTTTTTTACCCATCTGAATGGACTGCACCGTTGGAAAGAGGGGCGAGTTTTTTAAGGGGCGAAACTTGTTAGCCTTTGAGCAGGGGATAGTATTATGAGATGAGGCTCATTCTTGGTACACAGGTAGGCCTCAACCAGATGAAGGGATCCCCCTTGTCTCATCCCCGAGTGGGGCCCCATAGTGAGGTGCTTATGGAAGCTTCCATGCACACCATGTGCACTTGATAAGCCCTATATATATATATATATAGAGAGAGAGAGAGAGAGAGAGCTATACCTATCCGAATGGGACTTTGTTCGATTAATGCCTTGTTAAAGTTGGGGACCATGGATCAAGGGGTTAGAATGATATTGTGATCTGAAAATTTTGCACTGGATCACATCCAATCTTCTGATCACCTCACCTCCCCCATGATTGGTGGGGCCCCAGACGGGCACTCACAAAGCCGTATGGTGGACCATCCACAGAAGAACATGGCCCATGGATACGTTGTCCATTTTGATGAATCTGGGTGTCATATAATCCTAGTGAAATGTTAGAATTTGTCATACTGTTGAGCAAATCTGCAGCATTAGCCCTACAATTTGTCAGGGTAGGTTGTTGGACCAGTAACTGTTTGGTCATTTGAAACTAAACCATCCTTGTCTTGATTTTCTATTGTGAGGTTCTGAGCAATTGTCAGGAGTATGCAGCTACTTTGTCTATTTACTAGTTGGTAGCAAAACAAGTATCTCCCAACTGAAACTGGTCTGGACATTATTACAAAGAATGTAGTAATTTTTATGTAGTCTACATAACACAATGATCTCTTATTTTTCTATCTTGGGCTGCTGAAACTACTTCAGTCTAGGGGTGAATCTCTCGGAACAAAGCCCCAGCTCAGAAGGAGGTTCAGGGTAGTGAAGATTTCTGATACAAGAATTGACTTTGCCAAACTATTGGAAGCCACAATATAGATTTGGTGAAATTGTAACACAACAATCAGTTGTATTTACCATTTCCACACGCGCGCGCATGAACACACACACACACACACAGAGAGAGAGAGAGAGAGAGAGAGAGAGAGAGAGAGAGAGAGAGAGAGAGAGAGAGAGAGAGAGAGAGAGAGAGAGAGAGAGAGAGAGAGAGAGAGAGAGTACCTCAAAAACTGATGCACATAGGAGGCTGAATCCTTTGCAATGAAAGGGTGCTTTACTTGAAAGGAACAAAGCTGAAAACAATTCAGATGGTCATGAATGATACCCAAATAATCATAATGTAATTAATTTAGGTTTCTTCACAACGTTTCAATGTGAATATATGAACAGTTTCAATGTAATTAATTTAGGTTTCTTCATATTAATTACATATATCTGTATGGAGGGATAGGCAGTTTCTACTGCCCCCAAGTTTAATTTACAACATCTAAAGTACTTCAAGTTCCCTAATTTGAGTTTCAACTCACATGTTAGTGGGCTCATCGCAAGTGGTGATATCAAGCTTGCCACAGACTGCACACCAGCTATGAGTCCTTGTGCTTTTCCCTGTCACATCAAATTGCCATGTCAGACTGATGTAGACACAGTAGTAGCTGAATTTGGAAGCCAATAAGAAATAAAATTTGATAGAGAACTTTGTAAGTTGCAGAATATTACTTTCTGGGAATGCTATGAAACAGCCAACAAGAAAACATACGGGTTAATTTTATGGTTGTATAACAAATTGCTTATTCAATGTTTAAAATATGCAACTCAATTACATCTGAGTTGTTAGTAGTTTCCTTTTGTGTTACTCAAGATGGTGTCATCCGTGTTTTTTTGGGGTTTTAGCTTGTTAGTAATAGCCCTTTTGTACTGCTTTCATCTGTGTTTTTTTGGGGTTCGACCACCGGAATGGTCGTGCCTTTTACCCTTGTAATATCAGACACAATATAAATTTAGCCATTACCAATCCTAAAGAAACAAGATATCAATTTTATGGATGTTGAAAATTCAGCAATTTATAATCAGCTGATGTCTTAGTGCATCTGTACTTGATCATCCTCGACCTTTCAGTTCTCATTTCCAAATTTCATGTCAATAAATTGCACAAGGTGCTGAGAATTTATGGCCCTGATCTTTTTAAATGGGGAACAACATAGTAAGGCAACCCAAAAGAAACATAGTGCACAACTATCATCCACCCAGTGCGGTGGGCACCACACTACAGGAAAATTCCTGTATCTACATTAGGACCTCTCCGTGTAATTACTTCCTTTGTTTTCTATAAGAGTGCAACTCAGCAGAATGGGTAGGGAAATTACCTAGCCCTAGCCTGAATCGATATTGATACAGCTACGCCCAAGCCATGCTTGAGACTGGATGGAGCAGGAAAGACCAGCCCCATGCCTGAGGTCAAATTGAAAATTTGGACCCAAGTTAAATTCAAGGCTGGATTGACCCAAGTGGGGTGGAGAGAGAGAGAGAGAGAGAGAGAGAGAGAGTGCAAACTGCTTGAATTTTTGGGAGCCCAGAGCGATAGGGAAAGAGGTCGTGAGTGTTGAGAGAGAGAGAGAGTGCAAACTGCTTGAATTTTTGGGAGTCCAGAGCGATAGGGAAAGAGGTCGTGAGTGTTAGAAAAGTTAGGGTTTGTTTTGTTTCATTTTTTTAATTACTTTTAAAAATGGTATTAGTATGCCACATATACTTAGATACTATGATGCCTAGATAAGGATATAGGTACAGACACAAACACGGATATGGGGATCAAGATACAACTCTACATTTTTGAAAATCAAGGATATGGATATGGATACAGCTATCCTAATTTTTTCTTTAGAACATTTCTAAATTAATGAAATTATCATTGTTTACATTCACTTCAAACATTTTTTATGCTGAAAACTAAAAAAATTAAAAAATAATAGAACTACATGAAACGATTAACTTGGAAAGTAGGATATGCTAAACTAGTACCCTAGAAGTATAGTTGGAGAATTGAGTACAGATACAAGTATCTTATGTGTCTAACACAGATATGCAGTACAAAGTATTCAGGTATCATAGCTTATATAGTGCACTAAATATTGTATACAATTATTTATAGCATGTATATATAGCTGGGCCCGGGCTGGATTTAATTCGGGCTTCAAAATCCGGGCCCAAGCCTGAAAATACCAGCTCAAATTGCAGTTCCATGCTGGCGTTTAGCCTGGCTGAAGTTGCAGCCTTAGTTTAATACATGATTTTCTAAATGTCATTCCATATCATCTCCATGCTTCAGTGAAGTACGAACTGATGGAATGGCTAGGGAATTGTTCAGGTTATGAATTTATTATTATTCCAGTGGACAGAAAACAGAAGTGTTCATCTGGCCTACATTCTCTCGCTTTTGTTTCGATCAAACTGGCCAAAGTTTCAGTGCCAATCTCATATCTAACAAAAAGTTTTACAATGTAGTGGCTTCTGATGTTAACAATATCTATTTGAAAGCAGCACCGGAATCCTCTCTAAATTGGCTCTAACAGTTTCAGAAGGATTAAATAAAAATTAATTACTCAAGTAGAATATGCTTCTGAGTTCCAAATTCCGCACGCGCGCACACACACATATATTTCAGCATCACATTTGTATTCCGAATTTTCACCCAAAATAACAAAATCAGAGGAAAAACTATACCTGGTCAGCTGAGATTGCAGCTTTTGAAATAATTGCATAAGTCTGTGAAATCAACGTAAGAGATAAATGAAAATCTATGACGAAGTTCAATAATATAGTAAAGTAAATGGGAAAAAAAAAGCTTTACAAAAGTCGATCCTGGTAACTAAGGGCTCATTTAACTCCTTGATACTTACAGATGGTGTCACAAGAACATAGATGACTCCAAATGAAGCACTGAGGTACGGAACCTGCATCACTGGAAATAATTAGCTGAGGCATTTACAACACATGTTAACAAGCCCAAAAGTACAACTTGGGCTTTTTTTGTTCAATGGCAGAGAGACCCATATAAGAGCTATGGTTTCTGTCCAAGTAATCATTGTTGACTTGTTAGCATGTGAAGCATTTTCTACAAGTTAAAAGGTGCACAGTTACATATAGTTACTCCTATGTTTTTCAATCCACGAACTTCTCAGCTGATTTGACAAATTAGGCTTTTGTATGCATAATATAGCAGACCATCAAGCAAGTACTCATTAAAGAGCACATTGCTCAACCCAGTTTTCTTTCCAATCGGAATTTGGAAAACCTGATGAATCTCATTCTATTCCAGCCAGAATAGCAAGAATGTTTTCTTCAGATGCCCAAACTGGAATAAACAAAAACAACCTGTACATTCTAGTTTGTTGTCACCTTCATCAATTTGCTTGGCTGGTATTTGGAGAATATTTGGGAAGATAAAGACGACTCAATCATATTAGAGACTTCTTATAACAGTAGAACACCTCAAATTTCTCATGTGGTTCTTTCACCTAAACCTATTATGAGCATAAGTAGGGCATTTCCAGTCAATTCCTAAGAAAAGAGGTTTGATAACCTACGATGCCTGGATACTTCAAAATAGGCAAAGTATTGTGCTGTATTTTATTCGATGCTTCACTTTTTATGTCTTAAATCCGTGTCCCTATCAGATCCATGGCATATCCCTACTGTAGCCATGCCGCATCTGGCATCATAGTTGGTAATAAATAATGATTACATCTAAAAGGGACTGTCTCATTCTTTTCCTCGACATTTAGTTGTTAGGCAGGACTTTTTCACTTTCTTTTCTTCCTTTTTAAGTTTTTGAAACTTCTGATGCAAACTGATCAAAGCATCTTTGAGAACTACCAGAATGCCCAAGCATTTTGTTCCACTGATATAAATGAAACCACAAGTGGAATAGAAATTGGCAATGCTCTATAGTTCTTAGAAAAAGGGCTATGAGTTCTTTAAGGTCAAAGTCGAAAATCAGAAGACCAATTTTCAAATGAACAATTTCTTAAGTTGGTTCCAAATATTTTTAGAGGCAAAGATAGAAAGGAACAACAGATATTATGAAGTGTATACGAAGTAATAGATACCCAGGGTGCCCACGCCAAGCCATAGAGAACAGCCTGCAGTGAAGAAATATAAAATTCAGTTCCTAAAATGTAATTGAATTAAAAGTTAAGATTCAGTCTAGTAAGTGATAATTCTATGAATTTTATGAATCAAGCTGTATACAGAATCCCAATGCATTTGTTCCATCCAAAAGGGGCCAATGTTTTCTTGACTTGAGAACCTTGATTTGAGGGCCAAACTGTGGATGAGAAATGACAGACTTCTGAGAATAGAAGATCCTACAATCCATCTAATGTAGATAACCATCTGATAAATAACCATGGGTCCCTCTGGTGAAGAATAATGCATCAGGCATCCGAACCCAATAATACTCTTTGAAACAGATGCTGAGATGGTGTCCTTCAAACAGAGACTCACATAAGCAATTGATGCAAGCAAGGCAACACACAATACACCTTTCTCTCCGAGCAATGGATTGACAAGTGGAAGCACCAAAATCTAAAAAAAAAAAAAAAGAGGTTTTAGTGCTAGCAATGAGAAAGAAAACTAGAATTATTCTAATCCTTAATGATATTATAGAATCTGCCATCTAGTGCAGAAAACTCCTTGAGATCAATGTTGAACAATATAAATTATATAGGCAGTATAGAAACTAATATATGTTTCTTATTGTCCATGAGTAGAGAATGAGGAAGTCCTCTTAGTGGTACTGGTACCTGTGAAAAAATGGAACCTATTCCAACCATCATCAGAATTTCTGCAAATTGATTCTTGTTGAAACCAAAAGCTGACTTCAGATAGTACTGCACAGGGATGTTAGGTAAGTGTTGAAGTAGAGATTGAGACAGGCTTTCTAAGAGTCAGATTCATTGACAAAAGAATGTTCACTAAGGCATGAGTTGAACTAATGGATTAGCGTCTAGCGTGAACTCAGTCCATATTATAACATCCAGAAAGGGAACTTACCAGCAAAACATTGGTAATCCCTGACATGCCCAACGTATAGAAAAAGGAAACAAGAGAGATGCGCTTAAGTGTACCACTGCAGAGTTAACAACAACTTTTAGCCAAAGAATAATTAGTTTAATAAACAAATAGTTGGCAGTGTGTGTAAATCATCATCTTTGTGAACCAAATTTGGTTGAATAAGTACCGATTTTCTCAAAGTAGAACTGAAATTTGGTTTGACAAGGTTTTATTGACAACTGCCAGTATGACAGAATCCTCCTTCCATCACAGCTTAGGACTGGCAGTTGCCAAGGAAAATAAATAGTGGAGGAAAACCATACTGGGTCCAAAAAACGTGTCATAAAAAGGTAAAAAAAAAAAAAAAAACAGAGCATTGGAGGGCATTCACAGAGTTCAATGCAATGCCTCACAATAAAGAGACTGCTGGAAAGGGGCCATCTAAAGGGCCATCCTTAAGGTTAACTATTGTAGAAGATAGTGGGCCCTGTAAAATATGGTTTAGGCCCAGCCCATTCAGGCCTGTATACAGCTATATATAAAATCCCACATGTGGGATTTAGTCTTGGATTGTGTTGCTAATTTGTGCTAATTTGTCTCATATTACTTCCTTGTATAGACTAGGAGATATTCCTTATTATTCTGATTGTATTTATTAGCATGTTTATAGCCTTTCATTGAGGCATGTTTATAGCCTTTCATTGAGGCATAATGGTATTATAAATATACACAGTCGATCCTCTATTGAGGCATCACTTTCTCTCCAAAACTCTCTTCTTCTTCTTTCTTCCCTCATTCCATATTATAACAACTATAAGCAGATTGGAGATCTCAAAAGAGACCATTAACATTGTTAATCCATTCATGTGGGTAACTAATTAGAGCTAGATGACAAGGCATGTCTAAATATAAATCTAAAACTTCTTTTATTTTTTAGAAACAGAAAGGTAATTGTTTGGCTTTTTATCAGTTGTAGGTGTTCACTTGTGTGCACTTTTTCAATGATGATGCATGCACATGTATTGATGCACACAATACTTGCATTTTCATTTAAAATAGTAGATATCCTAATAATAATTTGAACCCTAAAGAATTAGAACATTTCCAAAAGATTTGTAAATAGGACATATAAAGAAGGAAACAATTACAGAACGGTAATAAGCAAACTATCAAGTTTATAAATAGACAAACCTACTAGCAACCACAGAAACAGTTTCTTTCATTGAGTTCCACCGATGCTGGAAGACCCCAGTAATCATAGCAAAACAAGGTTTATGTTGGTGTGGATTTTGAGCTGTGTTACCTGTCTCTACGAGAAATATTTTCATGTAAACTGTGGCACAAACCAATAAAAATATTGACACCTGCATACACAGTTAGTTGAAACAATAAGCATATCACCCATAGGCAAAGGCAAATCTCCGACGAAATTAATGTTGTGATTGAGAGAAGCATGCCTCAAAAATGTAATCTTCGGGAAGAAAACGTGCAAGCAAATTTCCTAACACATGAGAAGCAGAAAAAAGCCCTGTAATACATCCAAATGCTGCTGCCCTCTTACTGCCCTCAATAACATCTGCCTGAAAAATAGAGAGGTGTTATTTTAGTGGGAGCAACTAATCCACGAGAAATTTAGGTTAAACACAAGAAAGCTGGCAAGTTGTTTGTATAATTTTTGTGGGTATTTATAAATGCATGCGCTTTGATGGTTTGAACTCAAAGGTTTCATCAAATTATAAGATTAGTAGCTAATTTTGGGTGTGACCACAAATCTAATCACGATAGGGAAAAGTTTCTTACCGCATAAGCAACGGATATGCAAAATATACTTCCTTGGCTGATTATAAATGAAATTGTGCGTAGCACATAGTATGCGTAAACAAATTCCTTTGAATTTTTCCACGCAAGTAAAGCTGATACAAAAATTCATGGTATGAGTATTTTAAAACAGAAACAAAAATCTAGGACCTATATGAATTATAAGCCTCATTGAACAGTATGTAGCACTTCTATGTAAGGTCAGTAGCACAATATGTAATTGGGGAAAAAATTAGTGCTGTCAAAGTACCATCATTAAAACCACATAAAAGGTTCTATTGTCGCAGATATGAGGTTGCAGGTTCAAGCAATAAGAACTACTTAACAATGAGGTGAATAACAAATTAATAATAGTAACTTGAGAAGTGTTTAAACCAGTTTGAGCTTCAATAGAAGTCATTCAGATTGTTGACTTTCTCACATATTTTACATCATCATCATCTGAAACTTACCCTTTGTATATACCACTTGTGAATATCTAAATAAGCACATGATGAAAACCATTAAAAATGCGTACTTAATATTAGAAACAATATGGTTTTACACAAGCATACACGTTCATATATGGACAACTACATCAGAAAGCCATACCAAATGGGAATATAGACGTAGATAAAGTAATGAGAAGCATTGGTTTACGCCCATACTCGTCTGCAAGTTGACCCAGGAGAGGAAGCACTACCATTTTGAAGATTCCTACAACCTGAATGAAGAACAATATGCTTGAGTCCTAAGAAAATATATATAAACAAAAAGCTAGTCATCTGCATATAAATATGCTCCATTTGAGTGTAATTACTTCTACATGTATTTAGTATTTACAGTTCGGTCAAGACTAACTATAACTAAATCATGAACTGAAGGGTTGCATACTTGGGGCTGCTCCAAAATATAGACGTTCGAGAGAAAATCATCAGAAAGGTTAAGCATAAAGCATTTCAATTATAATGAAAAGGTTACACATAATATAAGGATCTAGAATGAAAGTGTTTTGTAGTGCACAAGAAGACCATACTCAGTAGAGTTCCAAACAAGAATTTCTAGTTTCAAGCAAGAATTAAGTATAAACATAAATATCCCACTCAGAATTTTGGGAGGAATTCCTCAAAAAATGAAACTTATAAAGATTTGGTTAGAACACGACTCCGTGACGAATATGCTATCTATGGTGCAA
The DNA here is from genome assembly GCA_012931725.1 of Litsea cubeba. Lineage (NCBI taxonomy): Eukaryota > Viridiplantae > Streptophyta > Magnoliopsida > Laurales > Lauraceae > Litsea > Litsea cubeba. The sequence goes on from CM022948.1 coordinate 55,016,356, forward strand.
AAATAACTCTGACTGTAATAATTTCTATCAGCACAAGATCTTCTCTATGCAATTTCTGCTCCTACTCTATTATATATTAATAGATTCAACTTATTTAGCCGGTCTTCGTCGAAAAACGTTTAGATGATCAATCCATGGGGTTTCAAATGGAATTCTTACCAAGGCTAATATTACTGAATTTCTGAGTTAGTTCTTATTAGAGAATTTCATCTTCTCTTTTGGATGACCCAATGGGTTGGTTTCCTTATCCATATATGACACAACCACTTCCCCTGTTTCATTCCATATGGGATAAAAAAAGAAAAAAACAGGGATCATTCCAGACAAGGCTTATCCTAATCCAACTAACAGCTCAAGGGCACGAAGAGCAGTGCAGAGCCTACAGACTACATTTTCAGGTAGTCCCACAGACTACTAGACCCAGTTCTCAGAATATTCTCAGAATCAGATTGAAACTTGTAACCATATGAAGCTCGGTAAACCCTATGAAAAAAAAATAAAAAAAAATCACAACTTCTGAAAGCAACAACTAACCACTCACAATAGTTGTCGAAATCATGTACTACCAAATTCAATGCAAAACTCCCCCACAATCAGATCAAAAGAAGAAGAAGAAGAAGAAAACCAGAGCCCTTCATTTCGAAATGAACTAGTAAAATAAACCAAATTTCAAGAGAGAAACATGAGATTGAAAGAGAGAGAAGATGACCGTCTGCTGGAGTCCTGTTAGGTAGATTGCTTCAGGGCAAGTGGATTCGCCAGGGCAGAGAGCTCCTGTAGTGATGTCGACAAGTACGGAGACCGTCATCTCTTCCGCGATCCAATGAATACAGAGAGGAACCAACAGATGAACCAGAGGACCCAAGGCTAGAAACCCTCTCAAACCTTCCCATTCCATCATGTTTGATCTTCTTCTACTTCTCTGATGATGATGATAGAAGATGGGAACTTGTTCTTGTTTATTTCTTGCAAGAAAGAGAGAGAGAGAGAGAGAGAGAGTCTGGTTTTTTAATCTTTGTATTGAATTCTAGTGCTGTGCTAGGACTTGAGATTGTGACTGAACAAAATGGTGTATTTATAAGAGGAAAGGAGGCGCGAGGGTTCGTGCCGTCCGAACTCTCACGTGTGGGTGGCTCGTGCGAGCACGCGCGAATCTTATGGTTTGGAGAACTGTCGACGCCGCAGTTTTCAAATCCTTTGACGTGGCCCGTGCGATGTGCGAGACGAGAGTGCGCTCGGCTCGCGTCGGATCGGCTGGGACTGGGCTGGATGAGGGCGTAGAGCCTAGACTCTAGAGGGATGGGGCACGCATAAGACGTGGACTGATATTTGTTTTGTTTGTCTTCAAGGGACTTGGATTGTTGTTACTGTTATTAACCTGGAGATGCTCATCTTGTGGACACTCTGGATGTACTGACTGCCGACTTGTCAACTTGGCATCTGAAAATATCGAATCCGGTTCCTCTTTCTCATACTACACGGAATCGTCTTAACACTTTCCTCTCGAACTCTACCGTGGCCCCCATATAGGTATAGTTTCCCATCCCATTTCGCACTTTATTAATATAATAAAATTTAGGTAAAATATTTTTTTTCAGACAAAATGCCACATCAAAAATATTTTAATTTAAAATATCCTCCATCTTAAAAAATAAAAATAAAAAAATAACTTCTTTTATCCACTAAAAAATTAAAAAAAAAATACATTTTTGTATACAAAAAGTAAAAAAGATTCAAAACCAAATAATTAAAAAAAAATATTATCATAATCCACTTATATTTTATTCCCTCTTGATTTGATGCTTTATTTCACTTGATTTTAAAAAGTAAAATTACCAAACGGGCGGTTTTAATTCAAAAGGAGTGGGCCATACTATTCAATTAAGAACTACGACGGAAATATTACTGGGCGCTAATGTGGAATCACTACTGATATGGTGTCGAATACGTTTCTGTTGTGGCTTTCAATTGGACGGTGGGACCCACTTTTTTGGCCTCTTTATTTGCTGTGGAATAAAATAACAAAAAATCTAACGATTGTATTTATTTTTTACTCAATAACATGTTTGTTAGTAAAGATGGCTTAAGGTTTTATTTCATTCTATCTATATTGTATTCCATGGCAAACAAACAAGTGTTTTACGTTTCCATCTAATAGGTGCCACATAGGATCTGGACTTGAAAAGACCGGGGTCTAGCTTTATCTTTTGGTCCCCTTGGGCTTGGATACATTTGCAGATCTACTTAGAAATGGCTTTTACTCTATGGACACACTTTATGAAAGAAGAACTTAGGAAAAGAAAGGTGTGGGCCATTCATTTTTATAAAAAACTAGCAGCTCTTTTGAGATAAATGGAAGCGAGTCAGGTTCCCCTGTCGTAGCTATTACACGAAATCGTGTAATACTTTTTTAGAGCTCTATCTAGAGATATCAAATGGATCGGGCCGGCCCATTTTGGCATGGCATGGCCCGCCAGTCAACTGTCCAGCCCAGTCAACGACACAGCCCACCAGGTATGGCCCATGCTTTGGAACGTGCTGGGCCGAGGGAACATGGACGTATGGCCCATTTCGGCATGGCCCGCTGTCGGCCGACCCATCCAAAAGGGTCGGCCCGCCAAGCCCATCAAATAAAAACTTAGGAGTAAAAAAAAAATGACACATCAAGTTTTTACATATAAGAGATGATGATGGAGAGATTAAATCAAAATTCAAAGGCAGAAGAAAATAATACCACTTGTGATAAGGTAGATCTTTAACCTAGTCAATATTTACTATATAATAATAGTTCCACCATTTAATTCCATTGAAAAGTATTGAGGGTAAGAAGTCTTACTTATTAATTACAGAGTACTTATCAATTGATTGCACACCATCCACTACTGTCTTTGAAAAATACCTCAAAATTGCAAAGTTTTTTGTCATTGGATACATAAATTTTAACAAGAGTTTCTTACCACAAATTTATCCCCTTAGTGCATCTAAATGGACTGAATGGTATACCATGGTTAAAATATAGTTTAACAAAAGGGACCCATATATGAATTTATGACCCCAAGGTGAATTCTGTACGTTTCAATGGTTAAAATAAGGGTTCCTCAATAAAATAATCTTAGTTCCATTATTTTACTATATCAAACTCTGTATATCAAATGGACTAAATGATAGACTTGGAATTAAGAGAATGAATTGGTTAAAATTCATGTGCAGAGATTTACATAATACCTTTTACAGAGTTTGTAAAATTATATATTATATATATTAAAACAAAGGGGGAGGTGAGCTATAAGGGGTGCCACTTCATCCCTAAAAAGTCTCTCCTTTCAGAAAAATATGCACAAAAAATCCACATTGTTTTAAGGTGCCACCTCACTTTGGGCTACTCTTTATCTCCTAAAACCTCTCTCATAAGAGATTTTTATGAACTTTTGAATTTGGGTCCTATTTCTTGCCATTATCCAAATTATAAGCAAATCTTTACAGTCAGTTTATTTTCTTTTTCTTAGATCTTCAATCATCAATGGGTCCTACGTAAAATATGTTTTGTGGGCCCTACCGGTGAATGAAATCCAAGCTGTTGCTCCTTTACTTTCCTTTCAATTCTTTTCCCCAAATTGATGGTTTCAGTAGTGGGCACCAGTTCGTATTATATATATTTCAAGATTGGACTCCCGTATTGGATGAAATCCCAATGGCCTTCTCTTAACCCCTTTTTTTAAGAGTGGGCCCCACCGATGGAGGGAGGCAAGCCTGTTGGCCGTTGTCTGGTTTCTTAATGGATGCAAATCAATTAGTGGGCCCCACCGATGGAGGGAGGCAAGCCTGTTGGCCGTTGTCTGGTTTCTTAATGGATGCAAATCAATTAGTGGGCCCTGCACATTTAACTTATTTCTGCAGTGGGGCCCACTCATAGATTAATATAGCTCATTTACTCCCCTTTCAGTTTTTTTTTTTTTTTTTAAAAAATGGTTCCGGTAGTGGGCACCAGTTCGTATTAAATATATTTCAAGATTGGACTCCAGTATTGGATGAAATCCCATTGGCCTTCTCTTAACCCCTTTTTTCCAAGAATGGCCCCACTGATAGGGGAGGCAAGCCCCGTTGTCTGGTTTCTTAATGGATGCGAATCAATTAGTGGGCCCCGTATATTTAATATATTATGAAATAAAGTAATGGTCAATGCCTTTAAATTCAAGGGGCCATCGTGTTATGTAAATTTACTTTATTTTATATTTATTTTCATACATAGAAAGTTTTTTAATATTCAAAGATAATAATAAAAACTTATTTTATATTTATTTCAAGGGGTCATCGTGTTATGTAAATTTACTTTATTTTATATTTATTTTCATACATAGAAGTTTTTTTAATATTCAAAGATAATAATAAAAACTTTTTTTATATTTATTTTATCTTAACAATATTTCAAAAAAATTCTTAAATTTTAACATATTTTGATTTTTTGCACGAGCTTAGCACTGGCATTTGTTGCTAGTAATGTTATATAATATACATAATACCTTTGTTGACATACATAGTTTGATATTAGTCCATATACTACAAAAAGAGTAATTGTAGAATTACCACGCAAGACATGTGGACTCATCTGAGCTGGGCATTTAATTTCTTAGAGGAGAATGGATATTTAGTCCACTTTATTGAACATGTACGGTGAGAGTTATAAGTTATAACAACCATGGGCTCCACTTCTAATGGGTGGGCCCAATATAAGGAAGGTAGGTCAGACGCTTATCCATTTTTTGTATAATTTTGTACTATGATGAATGCCCGTGTAATACCGAAAAAGTGAAAAAAATTAATCGAAAAAGAAAATTAAAGAGGCACGCCGAGCACGCCGACACGGAGGCATGGCACGGCCCAGCCCGCTCCAGGCAAGGCCCGTGGGACGGCCCGGCCCAGCCCGTTTGACATCTCTAGCTCCATCATAGAATCCACATAGAAATCATGTAGACCGTTTAAGGTGAATTTCATCCCCTCCAATAATCAATCCTAAAGTTTTAGCTCAAAAGGAATGGATCCCACCGTATAATTGAGCACTAAATAATGCTACATTAGTGCATAGTCACATTTTCACCATGCTACTCAATCAGTTGATGAGACCTACTCCTTTTAGACTGAAACTTGAGGATATACTAGCGGAAGAGATGAGATTCATCTTGAATGGTGTGAATTATCTCTAAATCTCCTAGGCACAGAGAAGACTTTCTTATTGGGCATAGAGAAATAATGAGTTAACATAACTGAAATTAAATTATTGAAAATCCGACTAAGCCAAAATGAATGCCCACTAGTCGTATGGGATGCACCCAAATTTTTTTTCTTCTGCTAAGTTGACCACTGGTCATAAGACTAATAGCGATTTTCAAGTGCCAAAACCACTCAAACATGAGTTGAGATCTATCTAGATTTTAGGGCTGTCAAAATTAACCGTGAAAACTGAACCGCCCGGCTGAACCGACCGTTTGGTCGGTTTATAGATTTTTTTTTAAAACCAAAACCGACCGAACGATTTTTATAAGTTTTTTATTTTTAACGGTCGGTTTTTATAATTACGTAGAAACCGTTCGGTTAAAACCGAACCGACCGAACAAAGTCTTTTATCAAAATATCACTTGAGGCCATGATAGTTGAATAGTGTGGTTGGCTGGCACATGGCGAAATAACAACATAAGTTATTAATTTGTAGAACTGAAAAACAGACCGTGATTTGTGTACATACTTGTATGATTATATTGAGCACACCGTTTTTTTATGTTTATAAAGTGACATTATTGTCTCCATGTGTATTGCTTGTAACTGTAGGAATTTGGATCATTCAAGCCAGCCCTCACAGAATCTTTGAGGCTAGCCTTATATCCATCAGTAGGGCCCATCTCTTCATCGTAAACTACTCATAAATCATACTGTCGTCTTCAATTTGGGTGAAATTTTTCTCTCTTTCCTGAACACCCCCCCAACCAAAAAAAAAAAAAACACCCAATTAACCGAAGACCGACCGAAACCGACCGAACCGAAATGTCGGTTTCCAATGTCCAATATATGTACTTTGGTCGGTTTCGATTATCGCAAAATTGTAAAACCGAAAGTTTCAGTCCGGGTGTCATATGTCGTTAAACCGACCGAAAACCGACCGCTTACGGCCCTACTAAATTTTACTCCAGTGGAAGGTATTTAACCATAAGATTTATGAGTTGATCAACAAGTGATATAATACGATTTATCATATTTATTAATCACATTTTTAATTTATCATATTTATTAATCACATTTTTAATTAAAAATTAAGAGGATTTTACGGGCACCCCATAAGACCCCAAACGAGCACAGAATAGACAGGAGAGGTCCTCCAGATGCGTTTTTATCATTTAGCGATATGGTCAATATCGACCATTCTGTGATGGTTGCCTCGGTTTGCAGAACCCAAATAGAAAGTGAGTTTTTCTCTCTTGGTTGCTGGTGTTGCTCCAGAGCTGTGGATGAGGCCGGGAGAGGGAGGATACAGAGGAATGGAGGGCGGCGAGCATGGAGTCGTCTCCATGGAATGAGGAGGGAAGATCGTCATGGAGGGAGAAGAGGGGAGGCAAAGGTGAGGTTGTACACAAAGACGAAGAAGAGGGCCTGGGCCTAGAGGTGGTGGGGGAGGGAGGAGATGGGGGCCTATGGATAGGTAGACCCAAGGAGCGTGAAAGTAGGTGATGGCGGATGATCGAAGGGGGGACCTGCAGATTCAACGTTAATGTTATTAGCCTGGAAAGGATGAGGGAAGGGGGCCCGCATAAGACGTGGGCTGTTTTTTTTTTTAAAAGACGTGGAGTGGAGTAGTGGACTGTTGTTACTGTTATTAGCCTTGGATGCTCATACTATGGACCCTTGGATATGCTGACTGCCGACTTGCCAAACTTGGCATCCGAAAAGATCTAATCCGGATCCTCTTGTCTCAGAAATTACACGGAACCCAATTTCCTCCAACTCCACCGTGGGGCCCATATAGATATAAGTTGGACAATTTCGAAATTAGTTTTCAAGATGAATCCCGTCTCGTCCGCTGATATATCCTATCAAAACGAGTGGGCCTCACTGTCCCTTAGATAACCATGATGTGGAAACATGACAGGGCGCTGACATGGTGTTGAATATATTTCTATAATGATTTTAAATTGAACGGTGGGACCTGCTTCTTTTAAGTTGAAATTTGGCCTGTTTGCATTGTTTTTACTCAAAAATGTGTTCGTTGAGTTGAAAATCATTGAAATCGTCAATAATTTTATAAGTTTATTTTAATATTTTTTTTCAGATGACAAGACTGCGAAAACATTTTCTAGGAATTCAGCTCCATGAAATTAAGAAATACCCAATTATATTTTCAAGTTAAGGAATTCAAGATAAAGTGGGTTTTTTTTATTTTTTAAGAATTCTGTTCATGCAAACAAACATATTATGAATTTTTAAGATAAGGAAATTCATGGTAAAATAAGTTCCTTTAAATTTTATAGAAATTTCAATTTAATGTGAACAAATAGATCCAATCTTTCATGGTATAATGAGTTCATTTGAATTTTAAGAAACTTAGAGCTATACTAATTGATTGGCCCAATCATATTTTATTGATTATGAATCCATTTATTTAAGCCCCCCGCCCCCCAAATTCAACTCCATGCAAATAAACATGCCTTGTTATATATTTATGATTAAAAGTGGTAAAATGGTTCCTTGTAATTCTTAAGAAATATTTTTATGCAATTAAATCGGCCCTAGGTAAGATAGGCAACTAAAATTTCATGAGTCTTCCATCCTTTCCATCTATCAATTAATGTGATTTTTGGTGTTAGGACCCAAAACATGTACATCTCGAATCATAGACAAAAAGACCAATTTTTTTTTAAAGAAATGGAGAAATAATTAATTTATCATATTCAAGGCCCACCTTTTATTATTCAAAGCTAATCATATAAATAATCATTCTCAATATGTTCATTGCAATAGATCTCAGTTCAATATGTATATGTGGATTGTTCACATAGAGGTTGGTCACATAGGTCGTAATGACCAAAAGTTTGGTGAAGGAAGAGGAAAAGAGAAATCATACCAAGAAGTGAAAAAAGAGTAAAAAACAAGGAATAGAGGTGCCTCAAGAAAACAAAGTCTGGGTAATCTTGTCATTTCCCCTAGCATGGATAAGGTCTGAGGAAAATTAGAGTTTTTGGGAAAATAATCTCTAAAGGTAAGTTATGAGGAAAAACCTCTTTTTCATTAATATTTTACTAAGTTGGACCACTAGTTAGGAGTAATACTTTAAATTTGGGATTGATCCCTAGGTATGTGATAATCAGGTGCCAAAACCATTCAACCAGGAGTGTGTTGGTGATCTAACTAGATTTTACTCGAGTGGGAGTTATCCCACCATAAGATTTATGAGTTGATTAACAATGTGATAGCACTGTTTATCATATTTCTTAATCACATTTTTAATTAAAAATTAATTTTATGTCGAAACTGGCTCTTATTTGAGTAAATTTTGGGTTTATCTCATTTATGATTGAAGGCATTCATTTTGAGCCTGTTGAAGTGGGCCAGTTTAGAGTTCCACTCGTTCAATTAGAATTTTTCTTGCGTTTGGCAACAGTCGGTTGAGGGGATTCCTTGCGCTTTTTCGCGATCTCGTGAAAAATCCACATTTGTCTACGTGTAGATAATGCAGCGAGGAGTCCCATTTTCTTCATTTCCAAATATTTCTAATGTTGAACCACCCCGCCTGGTTTGGAAAATCCACTAGTTCGTGGAATTGCAAATGAACAGTGATCGAATACGGATGAGCAGTAACTTACTAGTGTGAATGTCTTTGGTGTCATTTTATATTTGGAAACCTAATTTTAAGGTCCCATAATTAAGATCCAAACCGTTAATCATATTTAAAAGACCCAAAATGCATATGTGATCAAATATCATTCGTTAATCCTTCATATATTTTGAGATATTGGCAAAAAAAAAAAAAAAAAAAAAAAAAACTCTAGGCCATTGGATCTCAATTTCTGAACTTTTGTGGGCCCTTTTTTCAAAGTTTAAACTGTTAAATTTCTTCAGAAGGCCTAAAATGGCCGTGGGGCCAAATTTGGAAACATGATTCATTATGGATCATGAGAAAAATAGGAAAAGTAAATCAACCATTCAACATATTTTCAAATCAGCAGACGAAGAGAAGCGTAGTGAAGCGCTATAGCAGGCCATAGGGGTGTAAAAAAAATCGAGAAAAAAATAATCGACGGTTAATAACTGTGTTTACGGTTCGGTTACGGTTATTAAAATTAAAAAATCGTGCTTCATAGTTCGGTTACGGTTTTCAATCTCGACTCACGGTTATTAATCGAACTGAACCATAAAATACAGTTCGGTTAACAGTTTCTCCAAAACACACGGTCAACCGAACCGTTACACTAATAAAAAAAAACTAAAGGGCCTAAATGAAATAAAATGACTTAAGTTAAGCCCCCTTTCCTCATCATGCTTTCTCTATGAATCTTTTTTTCATTTGTATTTCAATATTCTTTATTTACGTTTTCTTTGATATGAATAGATATTGCTTTTATATTGAAATATATATATATATATATATTATAGCCCGTATTGGAATTAACCGTAACCGAACCGTCTAATACGATTTTTAACGATTTTTTAGGGTATGGTCAGGATTACGATTTTTAAACAATGAAAACCGTAAAAATACAGTTCGGTCAATAATTTTTCCAAAACAAACGGCCAACCGAACTATTACACCCATAGCAGGCTAGAACCGGTAAACACAAAGGTCACCGTCTTCATTTTGGAACTCCACTTTTTAAGTCCCACAATCAAGATTTGAACCTGTAATCACGATTAGAATGTCAAAAATGGCTACTAAGTCAAATCTCAACCGTTGATCTATTACAGGTTTTGAGATATTTATGAATAAGTTTAGACCCTAAAATATTAATTTTTTATTTATGTAGGCCCCATTTACAAGATCCGAACGATTAAAATTCTCTAAAAAACCAATGACTGCTATAGGGCAGGGGCGGACCCACGTCTATTCACCTGGGTGCACCTGCACCCGGTAAATTTTGAAAATCCCTTTAGAGGGATATGGGCCATGCAACCGTGCCCCACTTAAAAATGCATCCTGCACCCCCAATTTAAAACCCATCGTTAACATGCACCCCCATCAAATCGAGAAATCCTCTTGTATATCTCCAACCCTTCTCCCTCAAATCGAAAATTCCCCCAAATCAATTGAAAACCCTTTTATCTCTCCAACCCTTCTCCCTCTCCTCCACACCGCACCGGCACCCAGAGGTCCGTCCAGCCATGGCGACGGCGACCCAGAGGAGAAAATCAAAGACATTGAAAACGAGTTATCCTTTCTTTTCCACTTCTCTCATCCTTCTCTTTTTCCATCTTCAAACCTATCTTCTTCCAAAACCCTAATCTCGTTCTCTTCCTCTTCATCTTCCTTTCATGGAATCGGAAGCATACGAAGATCCGCTTCGAACTCTGGGTTCCGTCCAATCTATTCTTCTTTTTCTGGAGACTTAAGTTTCAATCCGAATTCCGGGGCGGAGAGCGGATCCAGGTCTGATTTTATACACTTTTGTCACTCTGCCTTTTTCCATGTGAAATCCATCATGTGCTTTTACTTGGTTTTCTCTTAGGTGCTGATGCGTTTTTTTTTTTTTTTTTGGCGTTCGTGTGGATTTTGATTTGTGTATTTTATGAAGAAAACCGTTAGATTGGTTTTTCTTTCCGCGATTGGGATTTGCTATTCCTTGGCTTAAAAAAAAAGGAATTGATGTGGATTTTGGTTTTTATATATGTTTTGTTCTTGGTGATAACTGTAATTTCAAAGGTTTTGTTTTGATGATTGTGTGCATGTGGGTGGCTTTACTGATTTTGTAGAACCTGGATTATTATTATTTTTTTAGCTATTTTAGGGTTTGATTTGATTTTGATGTGAGTAAATTTAGTTTTGTTCATTGGATTTAATGATAAGGAATTGGTTAATAAGGTGGAAGGATTTGAATAAAGATGAGAAATTACATAAGCAAAATGATAAGCTTGAACTCTATAGGAAAGGGTTTTAACTTCTTTTAAGTCAAGCGATTAGAAAATCTCCAAAATGATATGGAGTTTAAGTTTAGTGATCTTTTAAAGCAGGGGGATGATTTGGTCAAACTTGAACACCAGTTATTGCCATGGTGTGACAAAATTCTAATATCTGGAAGTAACCATAGAGGTCTTGTAGAGGATTAGGCAAACAAAGAGGACAAGTGCTTTTGTGGGGGGAAGCTAGTGGAGTCAAAAGATGTTGATGCTGCAAAGATAGTAGTTAGATCAGCGTTGTTTATGAAGTTTTACATTGGGCACCAAAGAGATGACAACAATACAAAAGAATAAGGGGTAACAAATGTTCAAGTTTCTTATGACAACCATGCAACGCTTTCAAAACATATTGTATAGTTTATATATGACTTTTGATGAGAAAATGTAGTTGATATACTGAATATTTTATAATCATTTAAATACAATACATTTTCTCTTTTTGTCATTATTAATTTGAAGAAAGTATCACAAAATAATATTTTTGGACTTTTTCAATTGCCATCATATCGCACCCCTCAAACGAAAATCCTGGGTCCGCCACTGCTATAGGGTGAAAGCTTGGTCCTTTATTTTTCATGAATTTTCAGAAAATTGTAAAAAACCATTAACCAATTGATCGTGTATTCCATAAATGGTAGGAATTTACCATGGTTACCAAACCTGGAACCTTCCTCACAAATCCTTCTTGCGAATGTGTTGGTTACATGAGAACGAGGAAATCCTCTAAATAGAGTATTCTTTGTTTTTACCAAACCTACCTGCCTGTATTCAAAGGATCACTCATGGCCTCAAGATGTACCATAAGAATCACTGAAGGGAAATTCTATATGCACCACGTCATTTGCTGAACCCACCCACTTTTTAAAAAATACCCAAAATACCCTTCTTTTCTCTCCCCTGCAGATCACCATTCTCCTTCTCCGCCAGCCTTCTTCCTTTCCTCCTGCCACCTGCACCAGCACCAGCACCACCCTCTTCATCTCCCTCTCTCTTCGCCATCTTCTCCTCTGCCAGCTTCACCCTCTCTATCTCTGTTTTTCCCCTCCGCTCAGCAACTTTCTCTGCCCCACTGCACACCCATCTCTCTCTTTCTCCCTCTCTGCCATCGCCGGCTCCATCTCCCTTCTCTCTCTCTCCTTCATCTCTCCCCCTTCTCTTCTCCTTCTTTTGTTTCTCTCTATCCCTGCTTCACCATATCTCTTCTTCCATCTCCATTTTTCCCCTCCGCCCTGCAACTCTCTCCGCCCTCTCTTGATCACAGTCTTCTCCAGAGGTGCACGGCGTTTCGGAGCCGTGCACGTAGAGAGGTGCACGGCCGGAAAACCCCATGCATTTTTTCACTTGCACGGTTTATCATATCCGTGCACCGAGCGCAGTTTTCTCCAAATGTGCACGGAGTTTCGGAGCCGTTCACATGAGAGGTGCACGGCTGGGAATCCCCGTGCATTTATCAATTGCACGGTTTATCATAACTGTACACATGAGATATGCACGGCTGCCTCCCTCTCCCCACCCGCCGGCGACGAACGATCCTTCTGCAGTCCCAGTCGCCCTGCTGCGCGTAGCAGATCGCCACCTCCCATGCAGGCGCCGTTCTTGGCCGACGACGTGGCGCCTTTTCTAATGAGAAAACCCTAACCCCAAAACCCTCTCCATCTCTCTTTCTCCTACGAAACCATCTATCCACAAATCAAAGACCATCACCATCATCTGATCGAGTGAGATGGGATTACAGAGGCCAGAGGAAGATCAATTCCATTGGGACAGTGGCTCCCAAAAACCGCCTTCTTCTGTCTGGAGCGGCTCCGTCCTCTGTGGCGACCTCAACAAGGTCACCCTCTGCCAGGAACGGCGCTACGTCGGCCAGGAACGGCGATCTTTCATCTCCCCGCCCTCCGCCCTCTCCATCTCCATCTCCATCTCCCCCTCCTATCTCTCTCCCTCTCCCTCCCTTTCTCTCTGTCACTCCCTCCCCTGCAGGCAGCACCAAGGGGATGGCGGGCGGAGGTTGCCGGAGGTCGCCGGAGCAGGGAGAGGGAGGGGTATTTTCATCATGTCTAATTTTTTTTTTAAAAGGTGGGTGTGTTCAGCATTGTATGTGGGTGAGTATAGAATTTCCCATCACTGAATGGCGGGGCCCATGTCTGTTGTGAAAAGACTTTCCACCATGTGCTCTAAGGCCTCACGGTAGTGTGGTCCCTGATCCATCATCCTACTGGCATTGAGTCTAAGATCCCTTTTGCTCGTACTCGAGAAAATTGGGGAGACATTTTTGAGGTTCAGAACCGGGGCCTTTTTATTAGAAATTTAAACTAGTAAATGCCTCCACCATCATGCATTTCTCTCGCCAAATTTCTACTCCAGTGGGGGAAAAAATTGATCTAGTATAGGATAGATCGCTTATAAAATTCGCTTATAAAATAGTTGATCAAAATATAATCTTACCAAGTAAAACTTGTAAAATATCTACCATATGAGAATATTCTCATATTTTTTATATTTACCCTCCACAAAAATTGGAAAAAAACCCATTTTACTTAGAAAGTTTTTTTTTTTTTTTTCACATTGGCCGCTCCAAGATTTTTTTTTCTTATATATAGTGGTCCGCGAGGACATATTTCCTACTTCTGCTCTTGAATGCATTCCGATTTTATATGTGCCTCTTTTATATAAATGAGTATAAACAAACAAACCCTAAGGACAAACTCTCCAATAACCCACTTTCTTTGGTACTTTTACGAGGATTATTCATACAGGAGGTCTATCTTGTTAATGATGCAAACGGATGACCTCTAAAGTCACATTATCCAAACAGGGAAATGCTTCTGTGAGAACTAGTGCTCACGGTACATAGATGGGCTATTTGGATGGGGCCCACTTGGGTCCCATGTATCATACGATAATGGAGGGTGGAAAGATATATCCAAGAGAGATCACCCTAATATATGAAATTTGAAGCCAATTCTATGCCTCTAATTGCTTCATTCATGGCTCAAAAGTTTAATAGATTTATACCAAATAAAGAATTTGACTATCGATCCAACCATCCAGTCCATTTGGATGGGTGCAAAGAGACCGTCCAACGCCTCCCATGGGGAGCCGGGCCACAGCCCGGTCTCCCCATCGGTGCATGTAGATAAATACGGGTGCAAATTCATGAGATTTGGGCTAATTAACACGTTTGGTGGGGGGGGGGGGGGGGGGGGGGGGGGTGGTTGTATATGATTCAGATGGATCATAAGTTGGGCTTGCTGGAAGCTCTCACCATAATACGGGGTGCATGACTCTCACATGAGCATTTCTCATCCAAATAACCCACTTTATTGGGTTCCTTTGTGAGTTTTCACATAGAGGCCTACCTTATCAATTGCTTTACACAAATAAGCCAGCTCACATTATCCTAATTTCACACTATTTTTGGAATTATTCCTTTTGAATTTTATCACTATAATTTGACTCATTTTAAAGCCATTAAACTTTGAGGATAAAATATTAAGGTTTGGATCAGTGGATTAGTCTGATAATTTGTATTTTCTTAATCCACTTTCAAACCTCTTCATTGCCATATCTTCATGATAGAAATAGAGGGTTGGGGGTGGCTATAGCCCACCCAAAATTTAAAAGAAAAATCAACAAATTTTGAAAAATTAGATGTGACTTTAACATATGCCCCCCAAGGAAAGTTCCTACTTACACCTCTACATATCTCTCTTTCTTTACGTAAATCCAAGTGAGCCCCACACAAGGTGGGGTTTTTAATTTTAAAGAAAAGAGCACTCGAGCATTAATGCATGATGGATCATTCCTCTATAATTATTGCTATGTAAACTATTCCCCCTATCCAAAACGGGTAAGCTACTAAGCTAGCATATTTAGCATTCACCCATTTATTACAGGCAGAATGCATTATAAGTGATTAGCTGAATCTTCGGTTTGTATTTATTAAGTCACCTCTGCCAATAGATAGATACATTACAATTAACAGTGACTTTTTGGCTAAATATACACAAATCCTCACCACCACCACCACAAACTTTTTAAAGATACTAGCAAACCCCGTGCTATGCACGGACCACGAAACCACCAAATGCACAGACTGATATAAATTATTTTTAATAAATTTATTAATTAGTAAACTTGTGAGTCCTCTTTTTTTTGTTGCTAATTTGATCTTTATGTTTTTTTTCAAATGTTTTATTCTTTAGGTGAGGCATGAATTGATTAAGAAAGATCAAATGATCATAGACCTAACAAATTGACATAATATATTTAAATGGGACCAAGATGAATGGGTTCTATCATCTCTATTCTAACCGTTCATAAAATCATATGATGCGGGCTGCGACCCATTAATTGATTGATAAAGATCAAATGATCATAGACCTCTCAAATTGACCAACCTAACCTATTTAAGTGGGACCCCCAAGATGAATGTGGTCCACCATCTATATTATAACTGTCCATAAAACCATATATGCGGGCTGGGACTATAAAATCATATGATGCAGGCTGGGACCCATGAATTGCTTGATAAAGATCAAAGGATCAAATGATCATAGACCTCACAAATTGACCAAACCTAATCTATTTAAGTAGAAACCCCCAGATGAATGGGGGTCCACCATCTCTATTCTAACCATCCATAAAATCATATTATGCGGGATGGGACCCATGAATTGATTTAAAAAGATCAAAGGATCAAATGATCGTAGACCTAACAAATTGACCAAATATTTTTAAGTGGGAACCAGATGAATGGGGTCCACCATCTTTATTCTAACCGTCCGTAAAATCAAATGAAGCGGGCCGGGACCCATGAATTGATTGATAAAGATCGAATGATCAAATGATCATAGACCTCTCAAATTGACCAAACCTAACATATTTAAGTGGGACCCCCAAGATGAATGGGTCCACCATCTATATTCTAACCATCCATGAAACAATATGATGCAGGCTGTGACCCATAAATTGCTTGATAAAGATCAAAGGATCAAATAATCATAGACTCACAAATTGACCAAACCTAACCTATTTAAGTGGAACCCCCAGATGAATGGGGTCCACCATCTTTATTCTAACTGTCCATAAAACCATATTATGCGGGATGGGACCCATGAATTGATTCAAAAAGATCAAGGATCAAATGATCGTAGACCTAACAAATTGACCAAATATTTTTAAGTGAGACCCAGATGAATGGGGTCCATCATCTCTATTCTAACCGTCCATAAAATCATATGATGCGGGTCGGGACCCATGAATTGATTGATAAATCTCAAATGATCATAGACATCATAAATTGACCAAACCTAATTTATTTAAGTGGGACCCCAAAGATGAATGGAGTCCACCATCCATATTCTAACCGTTCATAAAACCATATGATGCGGGCTGGGACCCATGAATTGCTTGATAAAGGTCAAAGGATCAAATGATCATAGACCTCACAAATTGACCAAACCTAACCTATTTAAGTGGAACCCCCCAAATGAATGGGGTCCACCATCTCTATTCTAACCGTCCATAAAATCATATTATGTGGGATGAGACCCATGAATTGATTAAGAAAGATCAAATGATCATAGACCTAACAAATTGACCAAATATTTTTAAGTGGGACCCAGATGAATGGGGTCCACCATCTTTATTCTAACCGTCCATAAAATCAAATGATTGGGCCGATACCCATGAATTGATTGATATAAATGTAGCACATCTAGTGTGTTGGTTGTTTAGGAATCTCATGGAGTGGAAGATGATTCATGGAGGGATTTTAGGTCTTTTGAGTGTGTAATAGATATAGAGATTTTAGGGATAAGGGCAACTCGCGCCAGGTGTCTTTATGTGAGGAAGAGTACATCCCTTTAGTAATATAGATGAGACTCCTTCGACCTGTCTGTAGTGAGCCAGAGGAGTGGATGATAGTCGAGCATTAACCGTATCTTATATGCAGTTGCTTCAGTTCTTCTTCCACTAGGTCTTGAACTTGTGGTCCACCCTTCCAATCAAACCATTATCCATGCATTTATCGATGAAGTGGACCAGGTCATGATGCTTCTCAATGTGCAAGAAGCCAGGGAGATAATAGATTCCAAGAGAAATTCGCATCCGAGTGAAAGAAGGTCCCAGTGTCCCACGTTAATATGATAAAGCAGAGATACATATGTGGGCGATGCATTGATTTTCACGAAGCCGAAAACAGACACCGAATCACAGTAAGGCATGTGCCGGGTAACGAAACTTTGACAGCTAGTGCTTGTTTGATTGCATTTTATGAATTTGTGCAGGCATATTGTCCGACTCTCTGTGATTCTGAAGGCATTTGTGATTCTGAAGGCATCATGGGATTTATGGGATTTTTCTAGGGAGCTGCTATTGGCATAAAGAAAATATCCCTTTCCACATACATATTTAAAAAAAAAAAAAAAAAAAAACCTATGAAGTTATATTTTTGCCCACCCTCCTCCTTTCTCTCCCCCAACCTTTCTTCCTCCTTTTTCTTCTCCCGCCTTCCCTCCACCTCCGGCGCTGTCCTGCACGCACCGGCAGCGGAGAAGACCCCATCACCATCCTCTCAATTGCTCTCAGCCATCTCACTGCGTCCCCAAGCGCAAATCTCGACCCATCTTCATCTCCCCAGCGTGCAGACGACCCACCTTCATCTCCATCTCACGCCAATCCCCTGCTTCATCGCCATCCCTGCGCAGCAATCACCCCAGATCCATCTCACCTTCATCTTCTATCTCGCAACCAAGGCGCAGATCGATCCCGGGCTCCCATCGCAGATCCAGACTCCACGCCACCAGCACTCCTCGCACTGCCGCCTCCGCCTCTCCATCTTCCTTGCAGCACCAGCACCTCCCTCTCCATCTCCCTCGCAGCCGGACTCCAGAACCAGGTACGCACCTCCTCTCCTTGCACCCACTGCATCTGCATCACCTCCCCTCTTTTTCTTCTTCTTCTTCTTCTTTCTCTCCTTCTCTCCCTGGCCCTCTTCTCCCTCACCTGCACGCAACGCCACTGCACTTTCTTCTTCCTCCACCGCACACCACCTGTGCACTCCTTCCTCTCCTTTCTTTCCCATCTTTCCTCATCTCTCCCTTTCTTCTTCCCTCACCTGGACCTACACCTACACCCACTGTGCACTGTACCAGGGCATACACCTTCACGTCACTGCACCCGCACCATCACCTTCCCTCACCTGCACCTACCCACAGTGCACTGCACCAGCACATACTCGGGAGCCAGTTGCCGCCGTCGGTCCAGGCCGGAGGTAGAGATGGGGAGGGAGAGAAAGGGAGAAGGGAGAGAAAACAGTGGGAGAGGGAGGGAATGGAGGGGAGGAGAGGGATTCGCCGCCGTCCCAGGCCGGAGCCAGTGGCCGCCGCCGGTGCAGGGCAGCGCCGAAGATGGAGGGAAGGTGGGGGGAGAGAAAAGAAGGTGGGAAAAAATGTAACTTCATAGGTTTTTTTTTATTTTTTTTAAATGTGTGTGTGGGAAGGAGATTTCTTGTGTGCCAATAACAACTCCCTTTTTCTAAACACACCCACAATTAATTTTTTTAATTACCAAAATGCCCTTAAGTGAAAGGATGATCGCCTTTCACCATCAACCTCCTCTCCTTTTCCTTTGGTTCTTCTGCAGTGGAGCTTTCCGATTTCTTTACTCTCATCTCCTCCTTTTCTTTTTCTTCATTCTCCCTTTAAAAATTGTTTCATCCCTGCTCCTCCGCACTCCTTCCTCCTCATTGATGTTCATCTCCTTCCTCATCATCTTCTTCAACTCTTGGAAGTATCCTCAAGTCTCCTCCATTTCTTTAACGATCTTGGAAGTACTCATCTACCTGCACCACATTGTGTATTGAAAGTAGGCATTTTCAATATGACAAACAGTTGACGATCTACCAAGAAGAGGTATACGTTTTGACTTCGTTTCCCACTCATTTTTTTCCTCGCGTCCTGCTTGGGATTCCAGAACCGTGCTGCTAAAGATATGTTCGGCTAGTGAATACCGTTCATAGTTATATAGCACGGCGCTATAATACAGGACAAAGTATTATTGCACGGCCCAATAATGCCGGACAAAGTATTATTGAACAACCACAGGAAACCGAGCATATATATTAAGAACGGCCTATATAAACCGTGTAGTATAATATTACACAGTTGAAAAGGCTCGTGCATTGATAACTAAGAATTTGTAATCATATTTTCAGGAGATTGATTCAAACAGTGCCAGTGAGTGCTTTTTGGATTTTACTAATGTCTTCACCACTGACACGATATTCAGAAGCCGAGAGGGCCTAATCCAATGGACAAGTGATGTTGGAAAGAAACAAGGCTTGGTAATTGTAATCAAAATTTCAGATGCTGGTGGAGATGATAGGAAGCCAAGAATAGTATTTTCTTGTGATAGAAGTGGTAGCTACAGGGGTCCATCGAAAGTCTTCTAAAAGAAAATTCCTAATAAGGCAACGAGAACGAAGAAGTGTAATTGCCCTTTTGCTTTGAAGGGCCGAAAGTTGGCAACTGACGATGATTGGATGGTAACAGTGGTTTGTGGGGTGCACAATAATCCAAACGCACAACATCTTGAGGGACGCTCATTTGCTGGGAGGCTTTCTGATGAAGAAATCAACATTTTGATTGATATGTCTAAGAGTTTGGTGAAGCCGAGGAACATCCTTCAAACATTCCAGGAAAGGGATGTGTACAATACCACTATGATGAAGAGTATCTACAATGCTCGTCAGAAGTTTAGGGTGACAGAGATGGCCGGTCGATCACAGTCTCTAAGTTTTTTCAATATTTTTATTTTACCCCTCTGATCACTACTCTGAAATTTCCTTAGTGATCAACTCGAACTCGGAAGTTGTGGTCAACTCAGGGGTTTCGTTCACCGTAGTGGCCTTTAAATTGAGCTTCCGCCAATAGTGGTGTACACAGCTCAGTGGTATTTGAGAGCATTCCCTTATATACTTGGTTATTTCGTGTGCACATGTAAACCATGGGTCCGTCGAATTACGCACCCACATGCCGCCGAGTCTGGACCAATATCACTAGCTCTTATCGACTCATTTAAACTATATCCAAAGCATTCCTTGCTAGAAATCCTCTCAACTCACGAAACAGTGCCGATTTGAACTTATGTTGCACGGTGTTCAAACTCTTTTCAAAAGAAGCCTTTATCTCCGTAAAGAGCAATTCAAGCAAGGCATGGATAACCTGCAAGGATGAATCAAAGCTACAGCTCAATGTGCCTAGGTGTCTCTTTAATTTTGCATGTGCATTCTCAACCCTGTTCGTAGTGACGTTCCCAAAGTGCATATGTCAATCCGTCCAAGAAGCCACAAATTGCTCCTTATGCTTAATCAACCACGACTTCTTCACATAATCAACAGCATGTGGATACCCGCAGAAATTCCGTTCCAATGCACTTAGAAATTGCATGTGGTCATTTTCAATGGGAGAGACTACCAACATGTTCCAACAAGAGATAAATGCATCCCATCTGTCGTTAATCTCAAAAAACTTCTTACAATTTGTCAAGATGTTCCTAGAAATATGCCACCTGCATAATAAGTTTGCTGCATTCGGAAAAACAACATTGATTGCATTCATCAGCGCTAACTCTGTGTCTATGACAATCACACGGGGCAGAATGCATCCATCTTTTAATTCCTTAAGCCTCTCCAAAGCCCAGCTATAATAATCCTCCCTCTCTGATTCAAGGTACACAAAAGCAAAGGAGAACGTCAGTTGAGTAGATGTGACACCAACAATCTCAAGCAAGGGAAGTCAATATCTATTATTCTTGTACGTGGAATCCATTATCAAAACTTCTGAAAATCGCGTAATAAGTCAACAGATGATGGATGTGCCCAGAATAGGTCCATGATAACATCTGTTGCGTCGTTGCTAATGTGATACTCAATGTAGTTGTTCTCCTCCAAATACATCATGAGTTGCTGGGAATCCTTCATCTACTTCTCTTCTTGAACTGGATGTTAAATTGAATACTCGCGGTCGGTCATAGGTGAAAAAGAAGAAGTTGGATCAGTCTACGCGTCGGGAGCCATCTGCTTTCAAGTATGCACTCTCGATGAAAGATAGTGTTCAGCTAGATTAAGCAGTACTGGTGTAACGAAGAAGAAGGGAAAACTGAGTGTCCATCGCACTCGGTCATGCACGTTTCTGCATTTGCTTCCTCAGTCTCTAGGACCATATATCCAGACTGTTAAGGATGTTGCAGCTGATGGTAACTGTAGATTCAAAGCTATAGCTGGTCTTCTGGGCATGGGTGAGGATAGTTGGGTGCAAGTTAGAATAGATTTGAGCAATTAATTATAAAGGTATCAAAATTATTATTCATTGGTATATGGAGGAGAGGAAAATGCTGGGGAGCTGTATTACGCATCGTCGTCCTATGATAGCAATACTTCATTTGATCGGTGGATGATAATGCTGGACATGGGTCACTTGATATCTTCATATTATAACGTTGTATTGGTACACCTTTCATTGCAGCAATGCCTTACTTTCCTGCCTTTGAGATCATCCCCGATTCCATCAAGTTCTCGCACAGTTATCACGATTGGTTTCGTCAGTAGAAACCACTTTGTTTAGGTCTTCATGACACCCCGGGGCTCCCATGCCTCCTAGTGCTACAAATTGGCTTAGACACCACCATCCTAATGCATACGGATGGCAACTCCCATATGCTAAGAGCATCGAGCAATTTAGAGATATAATTTGAGACAGTGTCGCAACACAGGAGTCGATTAATCTTGACAGCGATTGAATAATTATATTTGATTTGATGAAAACAAATACAATATATGTTTTTTTAACGGATGGCTGATGATGGGTGAAAAATTTATGTTAATATGTTATGTGCTTAATTTTTTAGACCCCTGCTCGGATGAACACCCCATACTGCATGGCGGACAAGTACCGTGCATTTTTCTATTGCACGGTTCTATAATGCCGTGCAGTGTATATTTGCACAACATTACAGTGTCGTGCAATATGCTATATCAACGAAACCAGTTGGCCTTGCTGTCTTATATTATAACATACAAAAATAATTAACATAGCAATTTCATTCCATTTTGAACAAAATCATACAAGTTCCTATCCAACATTCATCAAAATAATGAACATAGCAACACACCAAAATTCATTAGGGACTATACCCATCCAACATTCATAAAAAAATGGCCCATCCAACATTCATTAGAAAAAGACTGCACATATCAACCAGTTCCTATAAATCCTAAAAAAAAGACCCATCCAATAACCCACATCTCATAACTAATCATGGTTGCGTACGTCGTCGGTACGTCACCGACAAGCCATCCAGGATCTTGAGGGTGGTCTGTAATGCCCGGTAATAGAAATCAGCTGGCTGCTTCGTTCACGTAATCGTGGCACAAAGATGGTTCTTCGCTTGAAGGATCTGTAATAAACAATAAAATGTGTCAATACTTAATATAGTTTGGAAAAATGGATACATAATGTTTGGAAAAAGTGTACACCCTCACCGTTCTTGGAGTCGGGTCATCTCTACCCTCATTAAGGTCATAGTGGAGAATGACGATCGGGGTTCTGTACCCGAAGGTGTGAAATCCTACAAAACCACTCGAGGTAGTCGGATGCACACTCCCATGCATGTTGCTCTCGATGGCCGCAGTGCGCTATAGATAAGTATATGATCTTCCCACGTAACACAGTACTAGTCTAGAAATCTATAGGAGACCTTATATTTTGCAGCAGTAAATCCCCGAGATGCACGAATGGGGGCGAGCGGTGTGGGTGGGATGGTCTGTACAAAGCCAAACTGTCGGAGAACCCTATGTGGGTAGTAGGGTACAATGATATCTAGCGATCTCAAGCAACCACAAAAGAAAGATATCTGATGAAATGGATGATGAGCCCTGGCAGCAGTGAACGGATCCCAAGCCACCTGTGAGAAGTAAATGAAACAATACATTAATATAGTAAAAAGTAATAGTAAAAAACGTAAAATATATATGAAGGCCTCTATTGGTTCCTCAACTCACTCGAATGTAGGGCGTCCAACCTCTCACGCATCAGCTGTTTGTTCTCCCTCGCAATCCTGGAATCCTGACCAGGATTCCAGCAGCTCGCTAGAGGCATTCCAACAGTATATCCCCACTATGCAGGACGGGCAAATGGGAAGTGCTATAAGCCTGCAAATGATACCAATTATTAATTATACAATTTAAAGGATCAATTACGATGGAACATGTATATGTATATATAAAGTGTACATATTTACCATGAGCAGCGTCAGATATCCAGTAATCTGTTGCACATCTGCCCTCGTGGTGGTCCCCAACTGGCGATACGGATATGCCAGTGCGGCAGTCCCCCATGCATAATGACGGACCCGTCCTAAGTCCATCAGTAAAGATAGGTAGTAGATGGAGACTCGAGTCGATGACTTATCGGTGAAGAGTGTGCAGCCTAATAAATACAGAAGTTAGTCTCTAGCTGCACACTCTACCTGCTCAGCAGACGATGCAGGAGTCACATTGCCGCACATCCGTTTGATCCACCCCATCCTAACTACCCCCACCACGTGCTACTCTCAACTCAGCTGAAACAGATGCCCTATCCACACCCAGTCCACGCTCAAGTAAATCTACTTGATCAGTAAATCCCATACTTTTCAATGCATGGACAGGAATACCCGTTGCTGGGATGCCGATGAGAGTGCCGACATCATCTAAGGTGATTGTCATCTCACCAAATGGCATGTGGAAAGTATTTATCTTAGGTTGCCATCTCTCTACAAAGCTTGATACCAAAGGGTAGGAGATATATCGGTACGAGAAACGCTTCAGGTCTGCCGATCCAGACTCTTCAATAATAGCAAAAAACCGAGGAACATGAAGATCATCCCTATCCCCGCGCAGAGGTATGTGCCAATCCTTTAATTTGTACCAATGATTGATATATTTGAGCGGGTCACGTTCCTACATACTAAAGTCTTGGATCCGAACCCTAGAGGGGGTGGGGTGAATAGGGTGAGCTTCAAGTTAGTGACCAATTAAGACCAATTGTAACTTCTTTAAATTAAATTAGCCACTAGTGATGATTATCAAACTAAATGCGGAAGCTAACAAAAACAATCAACACAAAGCATGCACCATCACACAATGATTTATAGTGGTTCGGCCTCAATGCCTACATCCACTACCGGCTTGTGTTCCTACACCCCAACAGATTTCCACTATGTATTCTTTTCAATAGGCTAAGCAATAACCTTTACAAAGATATTTTTCAAGGCTTAACAACAACCTTTACAAGATGCTTTTCAAGGCTAAGCAATAACCTTTGCAACCAAAATGTTGATTCTCTCTCTAAGTAGTGTCTAGAATATACTTGATGGAGATACATTTTTAGCTCAATACAATGCCTCTTAATTAGGCGGATATGAAAGTGAAAATCTAATTCACACACACACTATGAATGCACAATATGTATGTATGATGTCCTCAATCAATTTGAAAATAAAAGCTCATAAATGTATGCCAAAGGCTTTTAAGAGTTTTAGCTCATAAAAACATTTATGATTGAGGAAAGAATGCTAATCACATGTTAATAACAACTTGTAAAAGATATACCTATTTATTCTAAAAAAAGGTGTGAAATTTTAAGAGCAAAACATGTGATGCATAAGGACTTCAATCAGTTTAAAAATGAAGCTCAATCAATGTATGCTTAAAGCATTTGAAAGTGTAAAACAAGAAAAGATATTTGATTGAAGTGAAGAGACAAATCACATGAAATTTAAACACCAACTTGAGAATGATATACCTATCAATGCAAAGAAAGTTGTGTGAAACTTTAAAACCAAATACATGTGATTTGTGAAGTTGTTGAATCCAAAACATAAAATAGATTTGAAAGTGATTTTCTTATGATGAAAAACAACAACCAAAGATTTAACCAAGTATAGGAATCATGTTACATATAATTTCAAAGATGATTCCAAAACATGATTCACTTAGATATTCCAATTTGAGTCCTACTTGGTTTGAATCCAAAACAATGAATCAATTCAAAACATATACATGTTAAGGATACAACAAATCATAGTTTAACATGCTCGAAAAGATTTACCAATAATTAAAGCAAAGCATGAAAACATATGATTTAGGAAAGTAAAGCTTACTTAGGGATTTAACTTAATGGATCTAAGCTTTAGCTTTCCAAATGACTCTTAGTATTCCTTAGCTCATTCCCCTTTGTTTGGCCTCAAAACATCTCAAGGAGGGCCTCTTGGTTCCTAAATTTATTTTCAAGGAATGAACTAGTATTTATACTAAAAAAGAGGGTTTCTGCGTGTCCCCGGTCGACCTGGGCTTCAACGGGTAGAAAAAAGACCGTTTGAAAAAGCCCAACGATCATCTGCCCGGTCGACTTGCGGTGGGCTCGGTTGACCGGGTCCATGGGCTCGGTCGATCAACCACACTGCGGGTTGACCGGGTCCAGGGACCATTTTTCCCAAAAATGAGTTTTTAAAGAGACTTTCTTTGGGGATTTTTGGGCCATTAAATCAAGCTTGGAAACATGTTTTAAATCAATCTAAGTGTTTTAAAAACATGAAACCTGATGAGTCAGGCTCAAATGACCCAGCTCATGAGGATGAAGCTCAGGTCCAAGCCCACGAAGAGACCAAGTCAGGGCAGCCGCGTTGCTTCGGAAGTAGTCCCGCTCCTACCAGGTCCTGCGGAGAAATATCTCACCTGCCTCGTCCAACGCGAGGGCAGTTCGAGGGCTCCAAAGTCCAAAGGCAAATGTTGCTGAAGAGTCGTCCCCATCTGTTAGGGGAGGACTATAAATCGAGGAGCCCCACTAGCGCTTGGGGGGATGGAGATCTTCCTATTCACTTCTACTCTTGTATTCCTCTAGTTTATAATCCGAAATCATTAAGGAAGTAAAACACCACAGGCAATCTCTGCCTTTCTGCAGTGGACGTAGGTCATTTTGACTGAACCACTATAATCCCTTCTCTCTCTCTTTAATTATTGCATTTAAGCATTTATTACTTGACCGGTGGTGTCCGAAACCCTATTTGACATCATCAAAACCTAATATGCCAATGATGATTTGAAACTTTTTAAAACCATTGGCTAGCTTGATTCATAAAACTTCTTTTCAAAAATAAATGCATCCAAGTTTAAAATCAAAACATGCATGAACCATGATTTCTAAAAGTCTTAAAAACTATGAATGTGAAAATCAAGATTTCAAGTATTTCAAAATCAATGCTCATGTGAAAATTCAAATGATGATGAAAATGATAATGCATCCATCAAATTGCTAAACACAAAATTCCTAACAAAATATTCATTAATATATGTTATTATAGACTTCAACACATCTTATTTGAAAAATAAATAATTAAAATATAATAAGAATGCAAGTATACCTCCCCGTCCTTTATCGATATGGCTACGTGCATCCTAATACTGATAATGATAGATAGGTCCGCAGGACTGCCGGGAATAGGACTGATGAGACCCTCCCCCATTCCCGCTCTAGGAGGACTGGACGACTGTGCCTCCTCGTTTGAGGAATCATCCTCTGAAGAACTGTCAACATCCTCCTCAACCGGCTTTGGTAGTGGAAACTACTGTAATCGACGTCTTCGTTCAGACGCCGTTGGCCGTTGACGGCCGGCGGTAGAAGAACTCACATGCTCACCTCCGCCACGCGGTCTCGCAACACCAATCTTGGTCCGCACTCTCAATGGCTTGCTAGAAGAACTACCCCGTCCACCTGTCTTCAAAGAGCTGCCATCAATACGGCGAGCTGGTCTTCTCTGCATTCCTTCCAATCTATTAAAAATGAAAATTCAATAGAGGAAACAACATAATAAAAGATATCATATTTTTGTACCGTTCGATTCAAAAGAACAGTGCAAACTGATTTTGCACAACGCAATGAAACAGTGCAAATTCCATTTGCGAGGTATGAAAAAACCATGCAGATCTTACATGTTCGGTCATTACAAGCCGTGCAAATATAAGCTGCACGGTTTTGAAGGGCCGTGCAAACAGACCGTGCACGTTTCTGGATTGCCGAGCAGATCGCGAAATAGTGTAAAATTAGCCATGGGTTTCAAATTCGGACAGGGTTTAGAGTTCGAAACTCCCATCCATCCCATTCATTAAGGACTTCCCTATCTATTGCAAACGTCCATACTCTCTAATGCATAAATTACAACCTAAAAAAAAAACTATGAAAATGATAAATCTATGAAGAAAAAGAAGAACAAGAAGAAGAGCTGACCTGTTTGAGCTCAACAAACGATGGATGGTGAGGAGAGCTGTGTAGTGGAGAAGAGGTTTTGGCGCCCAAAATGCTCAAAATCTTGAAAATGCTCCAGGAGGGATTCAGAATGGAAATGGGATGGGTGTGGTGAGCTCAACGGGGTAGTTTGTGTATTATGGTGGGTGGGCTCAGCAAGACCTTGACAAAAAAAGAATGGGTGTGGTGAGCTCAGCAAGTGGGTGTGTTCAACAATTGTGGTGGGTGCAAATAGAATTTCCCCTCTTTATAACATAACTCTTGTAGCATTGACATTCATTATGATGAAGAGTGGGCTTCATTCTGAGGAGCGTATTGAAAAGTATTTATAGTCTTTACTAATAAAATCGGAATCTTCTAAGTGGTCCACTTACGGTCATCGCGTGATTTTACCTCGCCAGATCTAGACACCTATTAACTTGAGGGCTGAGTTTGGATTAAAAAGGAAATG
This sequence comes from Litsea cubeba, assembly GCA_012931725.1. Classification (NCBI taxonomy): domain Eukaryota; kingdom Viridiplantae; phylum Streptophyta; class Magnoliopsida; order Laurales; family Lauraceae; genus Litsea; species Litsea cubeba. The sequence continues at coordinate 55,044,304 of CM022948.1, forward strand.
CGATAATGAGCATTGATGTGAAAATGCACGTGTCTCCGTGCACCGACCCGATTTCCAATAAGGGAGAGTGTTTTTTTTTTTTTTTTTTGTAGGAAATAGTGTTGAGGAGAATGGTTAAGTAAGGAAAACTTAGGGTAAGTTTGAGAATTTCCTATTAAAGTAAAAGTGATGTAAATCATCAAATCAAGAGAAAATAAAATATAAGGGGGTTATATTGTCTTTAGTGGATTGGTAGGGACTTTTTCTTACTTTTTTGTATAAAAAGTAAGTTTTTTTTGTCATTTAATAGAGAAATGATGTTGTTTTTTGACTTAAAAAAAAAAAAAAGAATGAGTGGATTTTGAAGATCTGTGTTTTTTATGTGACCTCTTATCTAAAAAACAAGTCTATTTTGAAGATGTGTATTTTTGATGTGACCTTTTATTTAAAAAAAATAAAAAATTTATATTATTTTTACTAATCTAATAAATTACTAAACGTATATAGGGGAAATCCTCGGGGATTTGGACTCGCTTTTAGATAGGTCCGATGAAGTGACCTGGATGATGCAATATGTGTTTGTCTATCAATTCAAAACAATGGACAGGTGCCATGTCATCCTCTATGTGGGAACAAAAAGAAAGTAAAAAATTGTGCCAAACTACTGGATAATAAAAAGGTCGCTCGAATAAAATACAAGTTTAGCAAAAGAATAGATATAGAATAAAATTAACGGGAAGGGAAGGACCCACATATATAAAGAGTAGGGTCAAGGGTGACATCAGACATGTTGATAAAGGAGAAAATAAATTTATTCGATTTTCACAAGATAATAACGGACTTAAATTTTTGGAACCGCCACTATAATATGTTTACCAATAGGAAGAAAAATAAATAAAACCAAGATGGATTACCACTTTTCATTTAAACAAGTCCTAAATATTATTTGTCCGCATAAGACCAGCAAAATGACTTGTCCTTCATATTTGTTTTCTTCACCTTCTATTTTCAACTGCTATGATGTATATGTTGGACCCAATATCCCATCACTAACAGATTCATGATTGGACGGTGATGGAGCCTTGAATATGATTATTTTAGTGCTCAATGAAAATGGATGACAGAGTGATTTGATCTGAAATTAACACCCCATTTGGAATTTCCATGAACAGAGTTGTTGGATTTCATTGCAGGGTGTCGGGTAGGCCACATTGTCCCATCATCCTAAGATGCAAAAGTGGGTCTCAGTTGGTGATGAGACTTAAGGCAAAGTGAACTAGGCCGGGCTTGTCTTCCATCGGCTGGGCTCAAGCCGGCTTCACTCTAATTATAGTCCATGTTGGCAACTAGGCCGGACCTCCAGCAGGATGGTCACGTAACCCACGTGTGCCACGAGTGATGCTAGCACTGCTTGTTTCGTCCTGTTGTCCGCTTCATTAACCATGGTCAAAAAGCTTGTTGAAAAAGTAGAACAATTCTTAAAAAAAAAAAATTTAATTAGGGCTTAAGTTTTTTGATAAGTTTTTATTAAGCATAATTGGTCATTTAAAGTTATTTTTCAGCGATTTTTTTTAATATTTTTAAAAATACCCAAATCACCCTTCGTTTGGTGCCAATGTCATGCTTTTGGTAGCCACTACATGGCACTGATCGGCGTGGGGACGTTGATTATCGTTAATCACCGTGAGGATGCTGATGAAGGAGCGGATGAAGAAATGACAATGAAGGAGGGTTCTATTTTAATAAAGGTCAATTTGGGTAGTTTAAAAAAATTGAGAGAAAAAATCACCGAAAAATAACTTTAAATGACCAAGTCCTTAATCGAAGACTTGATGGAAAACTAAGGCCCTAATTTGATTTTTTCTGAAAAATCTATTCTTTTTTGAAATAAAGCCAAAACTATGGCTTTATTTGAAAATTTTCCAAAAAAACTCTATATATGGAGAAAAATCTGTATACATCATTGTCTCCAACGTCCAAGCCAAAACTGAGCTGGTAGAGAATGTGAGTATGAGTGTTAGAATGTGTAAATTTAAGTTTGAAAGTAGAAAAAACTGAAATATTTAAAATAATAAATTAATAAATAAATTCCCACGGAACATAGGGATGGCCTATTGGTAAGGCATCCCGCTCCTATCCCTCCCGCCAGGGATCGATCCCTGGTGAGAGGTTTGAACCTCCTTCTTCCTTGCCAGTGAAAAAAAAAAAGAAAAAAAAAAGTAAAAAAAATCCAGGAACATGAATCAAAGGGTGACCGTGAGTGGACTAATCACGTCTGCTATATCACCACGGACAGCCTGCCATTCACTCACGGTCACCGTAGAAAAAACCCTAAGATGATCTCGATTTATCAAAAACCGGGTTAAGTAATCAACCCTTCGCTCACATGGCACCCTTAAACAGGCCAAAATAATCACCCATAGACATGGATAGACTTTTGGGGGCCTTCATCCTACCACAACAAGCCTAATTTAAGGAACCGGATAATCCTCTTACACCACGTGTGAAGACCACCATCTTGGATAAGTATTCACTTCTTGTGAGCTCGATGCTAAAATCCTAACACAATCCCATTTGGCAGATTAGACGCGTCACAATTGAATGCTTCATGCATTCTATTTATTTTGTTAGGACAATGAAGGTGACATGTGCTTAAAACCTATTTGATCTTTCATAAGACTATCGGATGTTCAGATCGCCCTTTCCAAACCTTTACCATCTTGGATAAGTATTCCCTTATTGTGAGCTCGATGCTAAAATCCTAACACAATCCCATTTGGCAGATTAGACGCGTCACAATTGAATGCTTCATCCATTCTATTAATTTTGTTAGGACAATGAAGGCGACATGCGGTTAAAACCTATTTTTATCTTTTATAAGACTATCGGATGGTCAGATCGCCTTTAGGGCCCGTTTAGTAATTTTACTTGTCAAGTTAAGTTAAATATCAAATCAAAAACACTTTTTATCAAAACTCCTTCCATTTTTTTAAAAAAAATGGTAAAAAAGCAATTACCTTTATTTTCCAATACATAAAAGTAAAAAATATTCCATTCCAAATAACTAAAAATAAAATACCATCATAACTCACTTATATCTTATTTTTTCTTTCTATTTCACTTCACTCCATTTTATTTTAAAAGTAAAATGCCAAACAGGATAGGACAATGGATGTGGACTTTGCATACCTTTGCCATCTTTTATAGACAGCGGGACCAGGAGATAGACAGTCGCTATTAGAGACTGACTTGTGCATACTGCAATGGTCATTGAGAGATGGAGAGTTCCACCCACCGCACAAGAGCTCTTGGAGTCTGATTTCACGGGCAGGGTGCTGAATTCTTCCTTCTTGGGGGTTGTATCAACAAGGACAAATGTAATTGACAAATATATCATTTTATGAGCTATCATATATGCTCAACGGAAAGAAGAAATCTATATGCTCCTAGGGTAGAAGATTTACTTTGTTTGGCCACTTCACTAGTAAGGTTGGGGTTCAAGTAAAGACATTTCTCACTGGACAAAAAAGAGTAAGGGTTATATCTAAAGTGTAAAATCTCAAAATCCCTTCTTCATTTGAAGAAAAAGTAAAAAAAAAAAAACCATTCTCAAGCCACTAAAATACAAAAACCCATCTCCTTTTTTATCTAAAAAGTAAAAAGAGATTCCTTCTCAAATCATTAAAAATATAATCTCATCAATTAGACCTCCTAATATTTTATTTTATCTTCATTTCATTTCACCCTACAAGTATTTTTACCAAATAAACCAAATAGCTAAAGAGAAATGTGATATCACATAAAAAGTTCGGATTTTGAAAGAATGATGATCACAAGTTCTGAAGCCCCATGACTGAATTAAAAACCCAATATAGTTCTTTTAAATGATTTATGTAGTAGGAGTTTAATTAAAAGGAAGTTGGAAAAAGAGGATTAATATGGTCATCCGCTCCCTCTAAAGTGACGGTGGAAAATAAAGGGAAAGGAATAGTACGGTATTGCTCTAATTTTGCGTGCACGGTATCGTTCAAAAAGGTCATGAGTCATGACTCATGATGCCACAGAAAAGGATCTCCATGGGTATTGAAAATCGATGTCGGGTGTGGATTCCATTCATATGATGAAATGGCGTGTCACGTCCTGGAGTTCGGGGCTCTATCTGATTCTGGGCCATGGTGTAGATGTGTCTAATAATCACATATTTTAAGAAAATGAGTCAATTAGGATTTTCAAGAGAGATAACAGAGCAAAGCATGTTACATTAAATTTTCCAAAAGTACAATTTACAATCATGTCTTAAAAATTTAACCAGTACTAACCTTGGCCACACGAGACCAAATACAAACATAAGAAAGTAAATTGATCTCAGAGCCAGTTTGACACGATACTTTTAAAATCAAGTAGAGTGAAGTGAAATAAACAGTATGAATAAAAAATATAGTGAGTTATGATGATATTTTATTTTTAGTTGTTGGGGATAGAATATTGTTGACTTTTGGTATGGAAAATGGATTTTTTTTTTGTCTTTTAGTGAGTAATTGTTGTTGTTTTTTTACTTTTTGTTGGAAAAGTTGGAGAGAGTATGAATAAAATATAAGTGACCTTTTGACATTACTCTACTTGACTTTATAAATAGAAATACCAAACTAGTAAATGTATCGGCTCTCCGCACAGCAACAAACTTTCAATAGAAGGGTCCTGAGTGCTTCACTCTAACTAAACCCACGGTTCCAAGCAATCGGCCACCCTTCGTACTCGTAGAATAAAAACCTGTTAACTACGAGCACCAAGAGCAATATGAAGTTTACGAACCCAACGAGCATCAATTTCCATCGCATGACATGAAGCATCAACTTGGATAGTGAATGTAAACGTGCAAATTAATACAACATGGTGACAAATTTGTACTAAAGTATAAATGGCATAACAAGTAACAAAATCATTAAAGAGAAATAGAAACTAACATAAATCATACTAGTGGTTCAATCAAGTTAACAGGCATCATGATTTGATAACTGTTCGTCATAAAACAGGGTTTGCAAATATAATTTATGCCTAGCTACTATCTCTATTTGTGAGAGCAAATATGTCAATCGGGTGTTGTATCCTCTGGGATAAAAAGGCTAAGTTGTGTTGGTTCCAGAATCCCTAAACTAATCCTAATAGAAAACGAAGTGTTGATTAATGAGTTTGATTCCTAAATTAACATATTAAAGATAAGGTTTTTATTCAATTAGAGAAATGATCTTAGGGTACAAATCCACTCTAACCTCACATAATGGTAAGTATAGACGTAGAGTTTCATTATTAATGCTAAACAGACTCGTTCTAATTACAAATCTTTACAGAGTCGACAAATAAGGGATGCAGATGTAGATCGGGGCATAACCTATCTCTATGGCATAAATTATCATAGATCTAATAACACATTCATTCAAGATCGTTATATGACCAGTATTCGAATCTACAAGCTTACAATACCAAAGGAAGAGATATTGCATTAATAAAATCCAATCAATGGATAACATCATGTCATATAACAAATAGCGTTCAAGGTAAAACCCTAGAACCTATACATCACCAAAATACAAGACTAGGGCTTTATCGCAACCCAAGCATATAAATTTAGTTATGCATGGCGAGAAGTTGACGAAGAATCTATGACGAAATCCCCATTAACGCTCTTCCAAAGCTCCCAAACCAGCCTTCAAATCTTCTCTAAAAATGTGAATGCTCTAAAAAGGAGCTTGGCATCATATTTATAGATTTTCGGTGAAAAATCTTGTCAAAACGTTCTGAGTCGCGGTGCCCATCCGGTTCGGGCATCCGGACGCCATCCACTGGGCATCCAGACGCCCGGAGGCAGTGGTTCCGTGGTGATTTCTAGGGACCGGCGTCCGGACGTTCGGAGGCAGTAGCCTTGGGTCGTCTTGCATTGGTTTTATCTTCTCAATTTTAGCTCCGAATTTTGGTTCTTCACCTAAACATATGCAAACATGAAATTAACATAAACAAAGGCCTATGCTACCATTCCAAGGTGCAACAAAGTTATCATTGAGGGGCCTTAAATGTATATTTTAGGTTCTCATCATTTGCAAATAATAGCAACCACGAGTAATACATGAATAACCATGCTTGGTACTATATTTCACCTACATCTCGGCACACGAGCATGACGTGCAAATAAGCATGATATATAAGTGAGTCTTGAGATGTCGGCCCGTGTAAATAAAATGTGTTTGGGTGAACTCGATCTCACAACCATTAGGATGTGAAAAATAATCATAACCACTAGATCAAATAACTTTTACATACTAATATTTATTCAAACAATATTAAAACTACTTAGATGAGGATGAGAACCTAACTACGAATATTAAACTACTAGTTAGATTAGGATGAGAACCTAACCACTTTAGATGATGATGAGAAGCTAACACCTTTTTTATCCAACTTCTCACTTTTTCATTCAAACAACCTGAAATATAAAAAAATCATATCATGTCCTTTTTTTTTTTACTCATTTTCAGCCAAATTGAAATGCCATGGTTAAGAATATTTCAATTGAGATGGCAAACTTAATTTCTATTTTTTGGCTTAATTATCATACTTTAAACGAGAACTTAGCGCGGTTAAATATTTCTACCTTTATCAACAATCATTTCAAGTCTTCCAAATGACCCACCATGAAACCACAACCTTGGACTTCATTTTATTTAGATTTGCATCAATTTCTTTATTTTTTAGTTATGGGTTTTTAGTCTTAGTCAATAATTCTCATTATCTTTATCATGGTTACATATTTTTTACTTCTTTTTCCTAGTGTTCATATCAATGTAAATATATGGCTTCATGTGATGTGATCGAGAGTGGAGTTATAGGTACATGTAACGAGATTATATTGAACATAAATGACTGAATTATGAACATATTCCTGTGTTTAATTGTGAGCTTTCCAACCTATAAAGAATCTCAACTTCTCAAGTGCTCAGGGGTCACTACAACAAATCACACCACTCCCGACTAACACTTTAGTCGGCAAACGTCGATTTTTTAGTCGGTGAATAGTATTCCCGACAAAAAACATTTGGTCGGCGGTTGGTCGCTGAAGTGAGGTCGATAAATGAACTTGCCGACTAAAATTAATTTAGTCGGAAAATAAAAAAATTTCCTGACCAGTAATTTAGTCGGGAAAGCGTGTATTAGTACTGACTAAATAATTAGTCGGCCAATGGCTGTAGAAGTTTTATTTGCTGGATTTTTGCCGACTAAATATTTAGTCGGGAATTACTTAGAAACAATGGCCAACCAAATAATTTAGTCGGTAAATATAAAGTGAAATTTCCGACTAAAATATTTAGTCGCAGTTGATCAAGTACCCGTGATTACTTACCGGGAAGTGAGTTGGCGCCAAAAAAAGGACAAATTTGCCAACTAATTTATTCTTTGGTAGGGAAAATTTTTGATTTTGCCGACTAAAAATAGATTAGTCGACGAATTTATTCAATTTTGCGGACAAATGTTTATTTAGTCGGTAATGGTTCGTTATTTGCCGACTAACGTATTTTAGTCGGGAAATTTAGTCGGGAGTGGTGTGATTTGTTGTAGTGGGTTCTTGAACATAGATGAATCCAGGTAGGGAATTTCATTTGAAATTCTCAAATATCTCTCAAGGCAACAAAATTAGTGAAGGCAAGGGGGAAAATTTAGTGAAGGTAAGTGTGTCACACCAAAACATTCCCCTTATTACTTCTCCCCAAAAACACATTGCCCCTCATTATTAGTGTGACAAATTTACACTAAAGTCCTACCTTACTAAGTTATGTAAGTGTTTTTTTTTATTAGAAAATACTTAGGGTTGTTGGTTGGCTGGGAATTAGATTTTTATAAATTAAAAAAATATATAAAAAAAATAGTTTTTTTTTGCGGGCCTGACGGGCCGTGCCAGGCGGGCCTGGCGGGCCGATCCTAGAGGGCCTGGCGGGCTGCAAGGACTGGCCCGTTTGCCAAGCGGGCCTGGCGGGCCATGCCAAACGGGCCAACGGGCTAGCGAAGCTCGACGCGGGCCGTACCGTTGACCGGGCCGTGCCGTGCCACGGCCTGTTGACTGGCGGGCCGGCCCGCCACAGCCCGGTTGACATCTCTAAGTGAGTCTAATCTACCTTACCAGTGTGCATGTATGCAAGAGAATGCGTTGTACAAGGAAATGCATTTGATTAGCCTAGCACGAGTTATCGAATTAAGTGAGCTAAGACCGGCGAACTACTAGGTCACGACGGGCATGTCATGATAGGGCTATACAAGTAAAGGAAAGTCAAGTCCAGCACTGATCTAGGTGTGGCTCTATTGCGATTTCACTCACAATTAGGATAAGTTAGGGATCCATTTATACTTGCAGTTGCGTGGTTATTTCTCTAGCTCCCTAGGGCACACTTGTTAATTTTATCTCTAAAGTTAAGTCAAGTTAAACATCACATCAAAAACACTTTTTACTAAAACTCCCTCCATCTTTTCCAACAAAAAGTCAAAAAACAACTACATTAACTCACTAAAAGATAAAAAAACTATATTTTCCCATACAAAAAGTCAAATATTTTATCTCAAACAACTAGGGGTGTGCATAGTTTGGTTAAAACCGATTAACCGAACCGGACCGACCGACCGTTAACCGAATTTACCGGTTATTCTTAACCAATCGGGCGGTTCGGTTAAAGATGTTTGAATATTTCGGTTTTCGGTTAACGGTCCGGTTAACAGAAAAAATTAACCAAATTAACCGAACCGAACCGAAATTATAGCAAACTGTATAAATATATAATATATATAATAAAATGTGTACATGTATATAATATGAAAATCTATTAATACTTATATAAAAAATGTAAAATAAATATAACATACATCAATTAATAAGTATTAATTCATGTTATCAAGTACCAACTTAGTAACTTACCAAGTTACCATGTAATGTAGCACCTTCAATATATTATATATTTATATTTATCAAGATTAAATATGATAATGAAATTAATAATATGACAAAAAAATTAAATATAAACCATTGACATTAAACTCTAAATCCTAAAGTTAAAGGTCCCAACAATTTAAAACCTTAAATATATATTTTTTGAATTGGGAACCATAAACCATATAAAACCTTATGAATATAAACCATAAACTCTATTAACTAGATAACTATAGTCATTTATAAACTTAATAATTTTAGGTTAACAGAACCGACCGAAATCCAAACCGATATTTTAGGTTAACCGAACCAATGGTTAATCCTCTAAAAAATTTTGGTTTGGTTAAATGGTTGAAATTAACCGAAAAATTTTGATTAGGTTAAAAATATGTCAATAACCGAACCGACCGACCGATGCACACCCCTACAAACAACTAAAAACAAAATATCATCATAACTCACTCATTCTTTTTATTTCACTTTTTCATCCATAAAAATTAATGATGTGACATATACATCACCTTCACTACATAATTTAAATTAACAAATGGACCCTTAACGAACGAGTTTTGCATTTAAATTATAAGTCATAGTAACGAGGTTGGCTGGCAGTGCAGCTAAACAAATCCAAATGGACATGATGAGTCATAACAACCCACATGGACAACATTTCGGCATGACAGTGTGGTCCCCGACATGGGTGGAGTAAGGGCAAGTCGATTCCAGCTGACTCGAAAGGTAGTTGTAAGGACCCCAATCCAAGATTAGCCACAGGATTTGATTTTGATCATAGGATTGATCACATATATATGGACCCCACTCATTCCTCTGGTCATTTTCTTAAACAAAATTATCTTTATTTTAATTTCTATGATTTTTGCATCATCTCTATGTCATGCACGTTTTTTTTTTTTTTTTGAGGTGGGACCTCGTCTTGATAAGAGGAATTTAGAGTTTGACGAAATGTGAGAGATTAGGCTCCATAAAAATATTGCGTTATAAGATGTGAAAGGGATTTATTTGTTGGCTAAATGAGCAAGTCCATTTTGAAAAGAGGTTTTTGTATATGTTCGCAATCCCCTAAGGTTTCTATGACTTATAAATACGCCCATGTAGTTTTAGTATTTATAAATAGGCCCCTACCTTCATTTTAATTCCTTCCATGCCCCCCAAATCAATACTCTAATGAGAATGCCCACCCACTATAAGCTTTGGGAGCTTCTAATTACACCCCTCATTTCTCTTTGCACAACCTCCATTTCTCTCATGAGGACTACTTCTAAATCCCCATGGTTGGTTAAAATGGTGGGTATAGAAAGAGAAAATGGGGGGTGGGGGATTTAGAAGCTCACACAAGGTTTATGTTGAATTTTTTAGAAAATGACAACTTTGCCCTTACATTAATTAAACAAAATCGAGTATGTTATAATTTACAATAAATACCATTATTTCATCAGAAGTCCCAATGGTCTCTCTCTCTTTGTAAATCTCTCATGCACACGAAGCTCAATCCCGTGTTTTGAAACTTTCATAAATCCAATAGTGAGTCGTGCATGGATTTAATCAATTATAAGTACGGGTGTTGATTGTCATTAAGATTGATTTTGATTTAATAAAATTAACCCTGTAATGATAAAAATGAATTTATGGAGAGTTATTCTCTCCTACTAAATGTAATTATTAATGTTACAAGCTTTAGTGAAAGTCTATTGATTTTGGAGGCATAGAAGATATTAAAATAAAAAAAAGGACTTATTTATAAATACTAAAATTATATGAGCTTATTTACAAATTTTATAAACTTCAGGGGTATAAAAAAAACTGTTTTTTAAATTATCCTCGTCATTTTTCTCCTATCAAAAGTGTCTAGGTGCCTTTTGTACCTGTCTTCTTTCCGTGTTTGACTCTCTTTTCCTCTTTTATCTAATACCCATCTGTCTCGTACGGTTCTCCACTGTCACTCAAGCAATCTCTTCCTTTCCTTTTTGCTTTATTTCGATTATTATTTATGTATGTCTTGCTTCTTTTGTTTTAACGTTCGGTTTTAGTGCATTTTTCCATCATCAGCTTTATCTCTCTATCATGGTTTAGTCTCAACACAATCACTATCCAATGCCGGGACCCACATCACCATCGTCCCCAGCCAACATCGCCAGTACTGCACCCAAACCGATCCACTTGCGCCCTCTCACCATCTTTCCTTCACTGTATCCTTTTATCCCCACTACCAAATTACAGCTCCTATCTTCTTCAACTGGCATATATACCCAACCAAACTAAGTCACTTCAAACCCAACTTGCAGATCCCGAACCCACTTGTCGGTCAAACCCATGTTCACAACCCACCTTTTTCATCCCCATAGTGTCTCTCTCTCTCTACCACCATCTTATTCCTCCAACCTAACAGTCCCAAAACAACCAATCCCAAAGAATGAAACCATCTTCCCATCGTCCCCATCACAACACCAACACCAACTCTTCAAGCCCACTTGAGCCCAACCCTCATGCAGCATCATCCACCCACCTGCACATTCTCCATTTTTTTCCCTCCATAACGGATGTTTTTTTCCCTCCATAACGGACGGTGTCCCAGCCCTTTGGGCCATACTAATCCCTACGGGCCCGGGGAGCTAGGTAAATTCCCAAGCGGCCCCAGTCTAACAGTGTAGTTTTGAACTATCAACCTCCATGAAAAAAATTGTGGTCATAGGCCAACTGAGCTACCATCGGGTTCGAAAATGCATAAACCCAGAGCAAACCACAGCCACGCACCCACTATCTCTTCATCTTTCTCGATCTCTCCACTGCATACACCATAATCTAAAGCATCTAAACCCATCCGAACTACCAGAATCCATCCTGCAAATCAACCCAACTACACTTCTCCATCATCATCCTCTATATACCTTCAGCCGCCAAATCCGAGCCTCTCATCCAGTCAAACAAACAGAGCCATCACCCAATACATCTTCTTTTGTCATTGTAAGTGCCTAAATTAATACAGACTTAGGAGAATGGATTAGGATCTCGATGAAGTTTCTTGGGGAAGATCGAATGCTCGAGACCTGAAAGGGAAGGAGAACAAAGGTAAGGAGAAGGAGATAGAAGTTTGAGTGTGTATATGCGTATGTGTGCGTTCATTTTGGGGATGACTCTGTGTGCCTGGAACTTTTCCACGAAGGAATTCTGGAGCTGCCGCCATCTCGAAATCGATCCCTCTGGAAGTGCGTAGAGCCACTTGAGAGGAAGGTCTCCTAGACTGGAAGAGAAAACTCTACAGTCTAGGTGACTGATATCGCCCCAAATCGACATCCTCTGAGTAAAGTGTCGAAGATGTGCCGCTGGGTCCAAGGTCCCATCGTAAAGAACAAACCTCGGGACACTGAACTTTTCAGCGAGGGAAAGGTTCCTTATTTCTTGAGAGAAGGGAGATGTGCCTAGATCCTCATTGTTGTAGGCGTTTAGCCGATTTCGGGTGAAACCGACCACCTCTATATTCTGCTGCACCGTTTGTTTGACTTGTCGGTCAAGCCATTCTCTCAAGTCATCATTGCTCTCCGGTCTTTGGCTTGATCCCATGCTCCTTGAGTATATCAGCTTCTTTTGCTTTGTCGAGGATATTGTCTACGTCCTTTTTGGTAAGGGTGCGTGACTCGTTTTCTTCTCCATTGAACTCATCATCTTGAAGATTTTGGAGGAGGTTCATTGTTCGCCTGATTTTGAAAGGTGAGGAGAAGGTTTTCCATCAGAGTTTCAATCCTCTGTTAGCCTTATTCCAACTGCTGGATGCGTGTAAGCGCATCATCTTGAGGTGGATTGCAAGATAGTGGCTCAGAATTTTAGCCAGGACGTTCATCCCTCGAGATTTGAACGAAGAAATTGTCCTGGTGACTGAGCTGGGGATCATTCTTTTTTATGAAGAACTTGAGGAAGGATCACTCTGCCGTCCTTTGCTTGAAGGAGCAAGGGATTCTTCTGAATGTCTTCTTGTACTGGAGACGCTGCGGGTCACCGGACGTCGGACATGGATTTTTGCTGCTGACTTTTGTCGTCTTCTGGTTTTTCCAACCATATGGATAGCAACAATTTGGTTGGGTATTTCTTTTTCGACCTACTTGTGAGAGACTTGAAGTGTAGGAGGCTGGGTCCTTTGCTTCTATAGTCTCTCTTGTCGATACGACGCACGGGGGCGTATACGACGAGCAATTTGAGCTTCGGTCAGCTGTGGCTGGGCTTTGACAATCAAGGATGTGCCCTCTCTGGCGTAGCAGCCAAGCCTGTCTTCTTTGTAACTAGGCAAGGACAGGATGCGAACCTGGTCCTTCGCCTGTTGCAGCGAGGCTTTGAAGTTTTCGAGCTTGGCCCCTGTAGAGATGAAGGGTTGAACTGCAAGATTGTAGGCCTTAGCAGGTGCTTGTAGAGGCGTAGTGATGCATGACTTGATTTTGGGCTTGTAGGAACAAGCCGGCTCATATTGGGTTGACTTGGCTATCAAGTTGGAGATGGGTCTCTCCTCTTTAATGTAAGCAAGAGGGTATGACTGGTTCTCCTTGAGTGCGGCCAGGTATGCTGGCTTGGTGGATGTTTGGGACCTTTTTTGTTTTGGTGAAGGTCTTAGGGACCAAGTCTTGGGATAGACCTGGTTGTTTGTGGGTCGAGGCTTCGCAGGGGTGCAGCGGGCTTCGGACTTTTGGTGTTCGCCTTTGGTGTCACGATAGTGACACGTTGAGAGGTGACCTTCTGCTTCTTGGAAGGAGCAGTTTGTTCTTCGGGAAGTGGAAATGGTCCCAGCGTCCCAAAGACGATAATCCGGGGAGTTGAGGTCGACCCGGAGTTCAGAGAGTTGCTGAGGGAGTTGATGCTTCGGCATCTAATATGGCGCTTGTAAGTGCGCGTGGTCTGCTTCTGTTGAAGCATGGGTTGGTGCTTGTTCTCATCAAAAGTAATGGTCAAGGAAGCTGCCACATCCATTAGTAATCACAAGAATATAATGATCATTAATGAGAAATTCTTTGATTTTGTCTTTTCAAATCGCTCGAGGGACATGACCCAAGAGACATGAAGAAGGCAAAAGGCCACAGATGGTACAATTGTTCTGATCGCAAGTATGGTGAGCCTAGAATGAGCGTCCCAGTGACTGCTAGAAACAATTGTGAACCTAAATTCGACTTATCGAGAAGCAGAGCTTGCTCGAGGTAAGAAGAATATAAGGTTGGAGTTACAAATGTGCTGGTCACAAATACAGTAGACCCTGAAAGGGCGTACTAGTACCGCTAGACCCAAATGTTTGGAGATCGCATCCATGAGATGGGATTCTCTATTTTGAAAGGTCAAGATTGGTTTTGAAAGGTCAATATTGGTTTCATCAAAGAGAGCAAATGGTATTCCAATCTAAACACGGGCTCAACGATTTCCGTGAGCGCCAGTATGCAGAAGGGAAGAGACCAAAATTTCTCAAATCTGAATTCAAAAATGACGAGAGTTTCTTTTTTAAAGGTCAAGATTGGGTTCATCAAAGAGAGTAGTTGGCATACCTATCTGAATACGGGCTCAACAATTTCTGCTAGTGCCAGTTCTTAAAGAGGAAGAGACCAAAATTTCTTAGAATCTGAACCCAAAGATGACGGAAGTTTTTTTTTTTTTTTGAAATTTTTTTTTATATTTTTTAAGTTTTTTTTTGAAAAAATACTTATTTATTTTTTTAAAGATTTTTTTGAATAAATTATTTTTTATTTTTTATTTTTAGATTTTTTTGAAATTTTTTTTATATTTTTTAAGATTTTTTTTTGGAAAATCTTTTTTTATTTTTTATTTTTATATTTTTTTAAAAAATTATTTATATATTTAAGATTTTTATTGAAAATTTATATATATTTAAGATTTTTTTGAAAAATATTTATTTTTTAAATATTTTTTGTATTTTATTTTGTAATTTTTTTTATTTTAAAAAGTTTCACTTTAAAGATTTTTTTATTTTAAAGATTTTTTATTTAAAAGACGAGGGAGTACACATAGGCTTGTTAACCCGGTCTTATGAAATCTCGATTGATAGAATTACCCACAGGTAAGGGTATGATTACTTAATGAACCCATTTGGAGGACCCTTGCCTAGAACAGTCAAGCTGTCTCCACACTTTGGACAAGGCTTTTCTTGAATCAACTGTGATCAAAGAATGCAATTGGTTTAACCTTAGTCATCTATGTCTTTTTTTAGATCCCATATAGACTCATCGAAGAGAAACGATGGCCCAAATCCTAACTCAAACAGGCTCAACATATCTGCAAGCACGATGAACGATAGGTGAGGATCAAAGTTTCTCAATTTTGAATCCAAACTAAGAAATCTGATTATATTGTTTTTTTAAATCCCTGACAGATTCATCGAAGAGAAACGATGGCCCAATCCCTGATCCAAACACGGGCTCAACGATTTCCGTGAGCGTCAGTGCCCAGAAGGGAAAGGATCAAAGTTTCTCAATTTTGAATCAAAATCGAGAAATTTGATTTTTTTTATTTTTTTTGGCGTAAAGAGAAAGAATGGAAATAAATTTAAATAATTAGAAATTTCCAAAAAATCTTATCTCATTTTTTTAGATGCGAAATCTAACATAGGCCACTAGCTAGAAAGTAGCCAAAGAATCCAAAAAAGAAGTATAAGCATAGAGCAAAAATATGGTATGCAAATACTTCATTTCCAAGCATCGTGTTCTCAAATGAACGAGTCCCACCGGGTGTCCCGGCTTAATGGACCGCGTTATCTGCGCACTGTTCTACTAAAGTCGGTGGACGTGGGAGCCCGTGGGGTACGACCCTTTCGTAACCGGTGGCGAAGCGGGTATCAACATTTTTTTTGTGTGAGTGTGCCAGATTTTCTATTTTACTTTGAATTGTAAGTGGTGATCCGGGGATCGACCGTCGCAAGTAAAAAGGAAATCAACTTCTTTTACGTTTTTCATTGCACATATATTTAAGAAAAGAGACATTTTCTTGATTTGCCGTGAAAGGCGATTTTTGGCGTTTATAGCCGATTTACAATTCTTATCAATAATGAAAGACGAGTTGTGATTTTTGTCTCTTTTAGAAAAATACTAAATACAATGAAAAGCAAGAAAAGAAGGATCCAACTTCTCAGGAGATTGTGGGGGACTCGTTCAGATTGACTGTCGCAAGCCATGTGTGGGATTCGCCATCATCCATGCAGATGAGAACAGAGGATGCTCTTGATTCGCTTGACTTGGCTATAACCTCAGATTTTTAGAGGACAAAGACCAAGAGAAGGTCTATCTCCAATAAAAAGCTAAGTAGATGGGCTGAAAAGCCACATCTAGGCCATTGGAGGCAGAAAGAGAAGGCAAGGACCTTGAGAGGGGGGGGGGGGGGTACCCCCAAGGGACTATTGTCACCTTGTAGTGGTGGCCGGTGCAGAACTTTCACAGAGTTTTCTTTCTTATTTCTCTCGGATTTTCTGTGCTTTTTTCTGATCTGGGATCTGTCATTTCTTCTTGGAATGTTGTCCTATTTATAGGCTCTTGGTAGCCATTTAGGAGGGTTTATGGGCTTTAATTGTCATTAAGCCGCATAATGGGAGGAGGTACAGGGTTTAAATCCTTTATTTCGTAACTCCTGGACCTTGGCTTCTGATTGACAGGTGGAGATTAAAGGCATTTAATCGCCTTTAATTGCCATGATGAGAGGAGTTTCATGGTTTAAATGCCATGAATCTCTTGACTTGTAACTCCCAATTGCTTGCTTCTGATTGGGCCGTCCAAAGAAATGAATTAATTATTGCAATAAAGCTAGCCAAGTATTTGCATTAAGTGATCGCCGAGCAGTCGAAGAGTCGCGGGCCATGCCGCGTCTTTTGGAGTTCTTTTGGCGATGATCATTGATGGATCTACATGCTGATCGATATCAGATGACCATGTAACTTCAGACATCGATAGCTAACAGCAGGCCGGTGACATCTGTCCTGGTAATTTCTCGATCGATCGGCTAGAAAGTGCACTTTTTTGGTCGACCAGTTGGCGATCAATGTTGATTTTGATACTCTTGAAGACGAACCCGTGATTTTGACGGACTTGGTGCCTCAAAAGTATGAATTTTGGAAAATCATAGGAGTTGGAAACTTCGAAACGCGAAAAACGACGGAAAACGAGGCTTTTTGGGGCGAATCCGGGGATCCGGGGCCAGCGACCCTTGGGGGATTTTTCCCCTTTGGTTCCATTTTTGCGGCCATTTCGATGTTTTTTCCAATTCTTTTTTCTTCTGTATTTTTCTTGAAATATTTGCACATTTATTGGCTTGATTTCCCTGTAGAAAACTTGATGGAAATCCTTGTATTTTGGGGTGTAAGGTTTCTAATTTTCAGGGAAAGCCGAAGACTTTGTAGTGTAGAGCTGCCGATTTTCCGTCAGAAGCTGAAATTGGGTCAAACGATGTCGGAATGACCTGAAATTTGAGGTGAAGTTTCCCGAGCAATAAATAAGACCAACCATAGGTTTTTCTGTGAGTTTTGAAGCCATATAGGGTCCTGTTGCCAGTAGACTTGATTTTATCGCGAGGAAGATGTCGCGCCTTGATGTGCGGTCAACTGAGGTCCGATTGACTTAAAATTTGACAGGGAACTTATTGGAGTCATTTTGAGATGATCTATAGGCTCTGTCTTAGAAACCATGGTCCTTGGGAGCTTCACCTTCGAGAGGCCTGATTTGCCTTCCGGGAGTCAAAGTCTGGTCAAATGTTGCTGAAATGACCCGAAACTTGACGTGTAGCCCTTTGTAAGCATTTTGAAGCCGCCCCATGTGCTCTTTTTGATGAGTGATGGCCTTGGTGGTTCTCGCCGCCGATACCGGATCGGAAATCCGGTTGGACTGGATTTCCGGTCCGGCCTAAAATGAAGGACCGGACGGGACCACTTATAAGTGGTCCGGTCCGGTCCAAACCGGACCACTTAAAGTGGTCCAGACCGGTTTCCATTTTTCTTTTCAATTTTTTTTTTCATTTTTTCAGCACTTTTATGTTTGGTGTGATGGTAAAAAATGGAAAAGCAACTTAAAAGTACCAACTGACACTCCAATTTTCGCCAAATCAAATGGAATCTTAGTTTATATATTATAGGATAGGGTCAGAAGTCAGAGCAGTGTGGAGTTTCACTAGCCATGACACCTGGGCCTTTTTTTTAAAATCTCTACTCTTATTATCATAGAGACATTTAAAATAGATCCATAAAAAAAAGCTAAAACTATTATTTTCAGAAGTCCAGAAATGGGCTTTTCTTTGTCTACTTGAGAGTTTAGACATTTAGATAAATAGAGGTTGGAAATAGAAGTGCCAAGGATGGGCTCCCTTTAGGATAAAATTCACCATATCATTGTAGGAAACCATCACATTGGAGTGGTACTGTCGTTTGGTTGAAAGGATTATACTATTGTTAACATTAAAAAAATATCAACCTTTTATGATCTCTCTTAATATGATGCACAATCATCATCTTTCGATGGTGATCACCATTTTGTCTTGTAGAGTCCATTACAGTTGCAGCTTGTTCTTTTTGAGTCCATTGGTGTCGGTGGTCCACTAGATCTGTTTTGTTTCAATTTTTCCAGAAGTGTCATTGTAGGTGCAGAAAATAATGACCCACAATAACTGGGGAGCCTTAGAGGACTTATCCAATGATGATGATGACTGGGTGCCGTCCGAAAGCCTGAAAGGGAAGAACACACGGTCAGAGGACCCTGGCCTGGGCGGCGCAAGGCTCTCCGATGCCAAAGTCAGTGAAGGAACTGGAACAATGGAAGGAGAGGAGAGGAAGAAGAGAGACAGAGTAACAGCTCTATGAGTTGTATTGTGCGTACCTTGCATGTGGTATGAGATTATATTTATAGAAGCTTTGGCTTGTATTTTTGGGGGACACCTTGGTGTGGGTCCCATGATGTGACTGGGAGTCATGATAAGCCCGCAAAGTAATGAATGCGGTCCAATCCAGCCCACCCTGCATTTAATGTCAGTCGGATCAGCCCATAATGCATTAAATGCGCGTCTTGTTGGACCAGATCGTGTTGGGTGTTCTTGGCGGTAGGAGCGTCATCGGATCTGCCCTCGGGCCTTGCCCTGATGTGGCCTCAGCCGCTGGATGCCGCCCTGTCAGGATCTGGCGAAGATTGTGAGCGGCTGGATGTCGCGTCTGTCCCTCTAGCTCGTGCCCCTATCCCTCCACGTGCCTGGTGACGTGGGGGGTGAGGGGCGTGAGTGGAGACTCTCTCTGGCTTCGGCCTCCATCCCGGCTTCTTCAGCCGAGATGGAGCTCCCTGCCGAGATGGCACCCGGGGGTGGACCAGTTCGGCGTTAGTGGCCCGGAGCCGCCTGACTTCGGCCGGACCCCCTGTCCTGGTAGCCGGGGTGAGCTTGGTGCCACGTGGATGGCACGCGGATGGCACGTGAGAGTGCTTAGCCTCATCTGATGGCTGTGATTAGCGTAATCCTATGGTTCTGGAAATCTCCCCACACAATTGCCCCCTAGCTTCTGACCTTACGGAGATCGTCGGTGTCGTGAGGTCGGGAGCTATGTGACGGTGCTTTACACGGTGGAGGGAGTCCCTCTCGACCCTGATTCGCGGTCGCCTTGGATAATCGAGGCAATAATTGGCGTCCCTTATTCAATGCTGGAGACAGGTTGACGGCTCTGCGTGTCGTCCTCTGGTTAGTCGTCTGTCTTCTCGAGATCGTGCGCGCCGTTCTGTCAGGGATGCAATCAATGTTTGAAATGATTCGCGCGGAGCTCTAGGAGATGCTCCTTTGGCGCGCCCAACTAGGTCCCCTGAAAAAAGGGGGGGCCTTTTGGTGATATATATAGGGCAATCGAGGTTCGTCTTCTTCTCTGTCGCCATTCTGAATCAAAGGAGAATAAGTTGCTGCTAGGGAACCTCGTCTGAGAAGTGGCGTGCTGCTAAGGCCGTGTCTCTTCGCCGCTTATTGTCATCGTCTTGCTCCCGTAAGTTCCTTCTGCCCTGCCTCTTCTCCTGTGGGTTTCTCTGTCTTTGGATTGGGGTAGAAATGGGGATTTATAGCCACTGGTTAGAGGGCGAGGCTGCGATCGAGGGCTTCAGGTCGGCCTTTAAGGTCCCTGCTGACGTCCAAGTTAGGGGTGAGGATCCTAACGGCATCAACCTTCGTGACTTCTCGGGGGGTTGGATGCCGTTTCCTCTGGTGGCCGTGACGGAAAGTGGGGTCCGATTCCCCCTTCACCCCCTTCTCAGGAGATGTCTCAGCCAATGGCGCCTCTGCCCTTGCCAGCTGCTACCCAATGCCTTCAAGATTGTGATGGGCACGGCTAGGTTAAATGAGGTTTTGGGCATTAACCTCGGCGTCTTCGATATCGAGGACGTATACGATATATGCAAGTCCGGGGATGTTTATTATCTCCGGGCAAAGCCAGGCCGAGACGGCTTTGTCCGATATTTGGAGGACTCAAGCAAGTATGCCGGAGACGATCTTCTGTACGTCTCGGGAAACTGGGAGTTCGGGGTGGCCGACACTGATAGAGGCTACCAAGTCCCTCGCCATTTCGGGACCATTCCAAGTAAATATCTTCCGTCTCTTTTTTATGTAGTTTCTTTTTATTCTGCCGTGCTAATGCTTCTGATCGTTACAGCTTTGAAGGAGAGAAAACGGGCCGCCCGATACATCTGGAAGAGGAACGAGGCCTGGCTCCGCCTAGTAAAGCGGTACAGCGGCCATGACGGCAGGGCGGCCTGGTCGCTGCTAGGGTACCAGCAGAGATACCGCGGGTATCTAAGGGGCACCGTAGAGCCGATCCAGGGCGAGGGTGCCGGTCCTGAAGTCGGGCAGGAACAGGCTAGTCAAGAGGCCGCAGAGGAGCTTTTGCCGGCGTCGTCTGGCGCTAGGGCCACGTCTGGAGCTCTTGCTTCTACATCGGGATCGAGACTTCTCCAGGTCCCAGGAAGGGAATCGAGTCAGACTGCCCGATCTCCCTCGCCTAGTTCTGAGATGAGGCGCACCAGGCGCTTGTCCTTCGAGGACCTCGAGGCCTTGGCGCTTGGAGCGGAGGATGCCCGAGCCCCCCATGGGTCTGTGAATCTGAATTCCCCTGAGCCTCCCTCGAGTGTTCGAATGAATTCCCCCGCGGCTGCTGCGGAGGTTCCCGCACCTCCTAGCCCCATTGGTCTAGAAGTACGTTCGCCTCCGGCCGAAGTTGAGCAGGAGGGGGCTCGGCCGCCGAAGATGCCGAGGACTGATGCAGGTCCCAGCTCGGTCGCTGCCTCGCTGCCTCAGGGGCCGCCGTTATGGGAGCCGAGCTTTATGCTTGGGCCGGGGAGGCCGATGACGATGGAGGATCGCGTTCTTCACAGGATTGATCCACAGGTCCTCGAGGCCCTGGGGCGAGCCTGCGCCCTACCTCGGGACATGGAGCAGCTGGACAAGTACAGCGACCAGAAGCTGATTCTGTCAATGCTGCAGTCTAACTTCACGGTAAGTCTTTTCTGCATTTCTTTTCGCCAATCCGGCGGTCTGGCACCTCTGACCTCCGGAGCTAACGCGTATACCCCGTTCCTTTCACAGGCGGCACAGAAGACCATGGCTGTAGCTGACAGGATCTGCAGATACGGTATGGATGCTGCCGAGCTGACCGTGGAGAAGAACGGCTTGCAAGAGTCTCTGGACGTCGTCACCCAGAAACTAGCCAGGGTGGAGGGAGAATACGCGGCGAAGCTTGAGCAGGCGAGGGGGGAAGCCGAGGTGGAGAGAGCTAGGGTGGCCGAGCTCGAGGTTTCCATATCGAAGATGGGAGACGACTATGCGGCCCTGCTTCAGGCCGAATCCAAGAGGGCGGATGAAGCCGAGGCGAAGCTCGAGTCGGAGTGCGATGCTGCTTTCGAGGACGCCAGGGCGCAGGTCACCGCCCACTACAAGGAAAGGGTCCTCGTCGTGAGGGATAAGGCCTGGGTGAAAGGATGGCGTGCCGGCCTGAAGGAGGCCGGGGCTTCTGAGGACCACCCTTCCTTCCGGGAGCCTCCGCCGTACCCACTCCCGACGCCGGCTTCTGCTCCTCCAGAAGTTTCTGATGCTGCAGCCCGTGGGTCTGACCGGGCATGACCTCGGGACATTCGCTTCTCTGCTTTATGCTTGTTGTTATTTCCTTCAATTGTATTTGCTGCATAATGTAATGACAAGGATTTCAATGCAATTGAAAGTTTCTTTGACCACTCGTCCTTTTACTTCTGTCTCTCGGTACTTCCGTGCTTGAGCTCGGCATGGTGCTTTCTGTGATGGGATGTTAGAATTGAGTGCCGAGCTATCTTCTTGGGTGCTTGCGACGATACTCCGTATCTGGGGCGATCTTTTCCGGCATTCACGCTGATACTCTGTATCTGGGGCGATCTTTTCCGGCATTCACGCTGATACTCCGTATCTGGGGCGATCTTGTACAGCAGTAGGCATGGTGATGTGACCGTTGAGGGGAACGAGGGGATGGCTCCACGTGGTATCATCGGAGCCGCTGGTCAGTATGGGGGAAGTCTAGCACGCCACGCAAGACGTGAGAGACCTCACCTCATAATTTCCCTCGAAGATCGGCCCCCCCGCTCTTCCTATAAATAGGAGTGGCAGGCTTGCCATGGAAGGGACGAGGGAACCGGGATGTTCAAACAACCTGGCCGCCATGCTTAATAGATCTTCATGGGCTCTTGACCCAGGTGGAACTCCTGTGCCAGGTGATGGCTTCCTCCGAGGGGGAAGGCCCGCCGCAGTCTGCGCGCTCTCTGAAGATGGTCCTCGTAGGCCACGCGCTCTCTGAACGCGGGTCTACGGCCAGCCTTCCCTGGTGCGGTTGCATGGGAATCTTTGCAGCCGTGGGTTGGTGGCGCCCCCTGCGCTCGGCGGCCTTGTCGTCATTTCGCAAGGTTCTGGGCGGAGGGTAGGACTAGAAACGCCCCAGGAGGGGGCTCTTGTTTGCAAACTTTGGTCTGACCAGCCAAAGCATGTTGCAGAGCTCCTGGCACCGGGCGCCTGGGGGTCCTGCTTCGTCCTAGGGGGCGGTTCTGAATCATGCCGCAGATCCTCCTTCTTGTGGGATATCAAGACCTCGGGGCAGGATGCAACAAGCCTTTCCGCCGAAGGTTTCCGGTCGGCGGGCGGTTTCGGTGAAGAGTAGTCTCAAAGCCTGCTTTCTTTTGGGTCTTCGGAGGGCCACGAGCCTTTCTGTGTATTTTGTTTCATGTTTGTAATCCATGTAATGAAGCAATTACAATGAATAAGAAGGGACGAGTTTTGTGTTCGCTCAATCCGTGTACATTTGCATTTTTGTATTTCCATGCTCGCACTGCTCTTCTTTCGAAAGCTGACCTTGGCCGAAATGGGGAGATTGAGCCGAAGTGAGTTTTGGCGTGATCTCGGCTGTTTGAGTTCGGCGTGATCTCGAGGGTGTTCGAACCCAGAGCATCGGAGATCTCGGCCGTGCGATCTTTAGGGGTGTATGAACCAGGAATTTAGGAAGCGACTGAGCGTCGGAGCTCGGAGCCTTTTCCAGGGTCCAGGACCCGGACCTTTAGGAAACGACCGAGTTTGGACTCGAGGCATTTTCCAGGGCGATGGACCCGGAGCTTTAGGAAACGACCGAGTTTGGACTCGAGGCCTTTTCCAGGGCGATGGACTCGGAGCTTTAGGAAACGATCGAGTTTGGACTCGAGGCCTTTTCCAGGGCGGTGGACCCGGACCTTTAGGAAACGACCGAGTTTGGACTCAAGGCCTTTTCAAGGGCGATGGACCCGGAGCTTTAGGAAACGACCGAGTTTGGACTCGAGGCCTTTTCCAGGGTGATGGACCCGGAGCTTTAGGAAACGACCGAGTTTGGACTCGAGGCCTTTTCCAGGGCGGTGGACCCGGACCTTTAGGAAACGACCGAGTTTGGACTCGAGGCCTTTTCCAGGGCGATGGACCCGGAGCTTTAGGAAACGACCGAGTTTGGACTCGAGGCCTTTTCCAGGGCGGTGGACCCGGACCTTTAGGAAACGACCGAGTTTGGACTCCAGGCCTTTTCCAGGGCGATGGACCCGGAGCTTTAGGAAACGACCGAGTTTGGACTCGAGGCCTTTTCCAGGGCGATGGACCCGGAGCTTTAGGAAACGACCGAGTTTGGACTCGAGGCCTTTTCCAGGGCGGTGGACCCGGACCTTTAGGAAACGACCGAGTTTGGACTCGAGGCCTTTTCCAGTGCGATGGACCTGGAGCTTTAGGAAACGACCGAGTTTGGACTCGAGGCCCTTTCCAGGGCGATGGACCCGGAGCTTTAGGAAACGACCGAGTTTGGACTCGAGGCCTTTTCCAGGGCGGTGGACCCGGAGTTGCCGAAGTCATGTGAGGAGAGATGACACAGATTTGACGACAGGGCAAAAGGCACTTTCATTGATTGAGACTTGCTACATTTTTTAGAAACAGAATTTCTTCAGGCAGGACGCATTCCACGATCTCGGCAGTGGCTTGCCTGTGAGACCACCCTGAACGGGCCATGCCAGCTCGGGGCCGGCTTTCCTTTGTTTGGCTGTGAGCTGGCGGGGTCTCCTCGAGAACCGGCTCTCCCAGGGAGAACCTCACTTAAGACATTTTGATTGCACGCTCTGGCTGACCGCTGTCGATAATCGATCAGACGCAGGGCTATTGTTCCTTGGCGCTTGTCTGCCAGCTCCAGCTCCATTGCCAGGTTTGTCTTACTTCGGCCTTGGTCGATTAGCTCTGCGAGAAGGCCGATCTCTAAAGGAATTGACTGCTTCCATCCCGCAGGCCGGAGAGGCGTTGCCGAGGTGGGAGACCGTCGGGGTTGTGAAGTGGGACTCGGCGGCAGTCTCTGTAGGCGTCAAGGAAGCTCATCCGGTCGTGGCCAGTGATGGCGCCGATCAGGGGGAACCTGTCTGGGTCTGCCTGGTTCAGCATGGCCTCGGCCGTGGCCTCAATCGTTGTGGGGGAGCTGGATTCCCCCGAGATCTTTGTCTGAGAGAAGAGATCGCAAGTCGGCCGCGGCGAGCTTTTTTGGATGCCAGTCCGAGCTCGGCTTCCATCACCTTCTTCCCGTGTGACGCGAGCTTCCGCGAGACGAGGGAGAGGGAACCGAGGATGCCAGGTGGATCATGTTAATGATCTTTTCGGAGTCCTCGCTGTCTGGGTCCCGAGCCGTGCTCTGGTGAGCTCGGCCCCTGCTGCCGCCGGCATCTTCTATCTTGACGAATTCTGGGAGGTGGCCTTCGCCGGCGAGTCTCTCGAGGTACCACTTCAGAGAGTTGCACTCCTCGGTCTTGTGTCCTTTACCTTTGTGGTAGGAGCAGTAGAGCTCGCTTCGATTGCCGTTGGTGGGCTCATTTCTCAAGGGCTGAGGCCACTCGAAGAACGGCTTACCCTTTATTTTGTTCATGATCTGGTGTATCGGCTCTCTGAAGACGACGTTGATGCCTTGATAGGCGCTGGCGTGAGGCCTTGGCCTCCTGCTGCCCCCAGACCTGGGTGGTGTGGGCATCGCCGAACTGGCGACCCAAGCCTGCTTGGGCTCCTGCTTCTGGAAGGGCTCCCCGCCTCTCTGCCGAGGCTGGTTGCTCTCGTGCTCGGGTTCCGGATGCCCGTCCTGATCCCGGGCTCGGATCTCGTCTTCCTCCTGGGTGATGAAGCGCTTTACACGGGACATCAACTCTGGCATTGACTCTGGGGGGTCCCCGGCTAAGTCCTTCCGCAAGTCGTGGCCGGGGATCAGGGCATGCTGGAAGGCGTAGATTGCTATCTCCTCCCTAGTGCCCTCGATCTGGCTGTAGACCACCCAGAATCGCCGGGCGAAGAAGGCGAGGGTCTCACCCTGTTTCATTCTCATGGCGAGGAGGTCCCCTTCCTTCTTGGGGACGACGGCGTAAGCTTGGAACTTCTTTAAGAAGGAGAGCTGGAGCTCCTTCCAACTGGAAACCGACTTCTCCAGATGAGATTAGGGACACCGATGCCTGCGCCTGGAGCCTGAGAAAAGGAAGAGAAACGTAGGTCAGAGGACCCTGGCCTGGGCGGCGCAAGGCTCTCCGATGCCTAAGTTAGTATATGAACTAAGCAGAGGGAGGAGGAGATTTTTGGGGAAGAAGATGGCATACCAGAGTGGTAATGGCGTCCGCCCTTCCTCTGGAGCTGTAGCTGTGTTTATGTAGAGGAAGAGGAGGCAAAGGGGTAGTTGGCTGTCTTGTCATAGCCCATTTTGTCAGGTACTAGGGAGGCGCGGTCTCATCGTAGCCTGTCTGGTCCCGTCGTAGCCTGTCTTATCCCGTTAGGCCATATCCTGGCGCCTTGGGAGCTGTGGACGGTGATCTGCCAGGAGATACGGGCTATCCCCTTGTCTTGTCGCACGGGCCATAGCGTGCTTGAGCGTCCATGGGAGGACAGCTGTCAGTGCTCAGCACTTTCATCGATATGAGGCGCTTGGCCGAGATGGAGTGTCGTGCCGGGTGAGACCTGGCGGAGATGTAGGGTCATGGTACTGTTGCCGAAGTGGAAGGGGCTGACACTGTAGCCGAGCTGGGCAGCCGAAGAGGGATGCTTTGGCCGAAGTGGATCCTGCCGTGGTGGAGTGTCTGGTCTTGCTCAGGCGTGCATTGCCGAGGTGGGGGGAGTTGAGCATAGGAAGCGTGGAGCACGAGACCAAACTTGCCGGGATGGGCTTGCTGATGCGGGGGCCCGGGATGGAGCACCTTGCCCAGGAATCTCTTGGGATTTTCCCCACACAAAGCCCCCCAGCTTCTGAGCTCATTAGACTCCTCTTTGAGGTCGGAAGCTAAGTATCAAGGAGGACAACACTTGTGCCTTGGAGCAGTTTGTCGCTTTGAGATTGATGGTCCAGCCTACTGATTCATCACCAACTAAGAGATCGAGGCAAGACCAGCTGGCCCGTCGCCGGAGGCGCAGCCCCGTTGGAAATGTTCTGGCGATGCTGCCGAGGTGACCAGTGTTACTGCCAACCTGGAATCCGGCACTGATGCCGAGCTGAGGACTGTCATGAGGCCGAGGAGGTGATATGGAACAGTCTCTACGGCAATCTTGTCGAGCTGCCATTGGCCGAAGTGGCCAGCTTTTGGCCGAGACGAACTGCCTTGCGACAGAGTGGATCCAGAATCCCGCTGGTCTCGGAGATGTGAGCATGAGTTCGGCAACGGTCTTTGAGGGGTGTATAAACCCGGAATTTAGGAAACGGCTGAGCGTCGGAGCTCGAAGCCCTTTCCAGGGTCCAGGACCTGGAGCTTTAGGAAACGACTTAGTGTATACGACTGAGCGCATGTACTCGAAGTCTTTCCAAGGCGGTTGAACCTGGAGGGATTTAGGAAACGGCTGAGCGTCGGAGCTCGAAGCCTTTTCCAGGGTCCAGGACCCGGAGCTTTAGGAAACGACTGAGTGTATACGACTGAGCGCATGTACTCGAGGTCTTTCCAAGGCGGTTGAACCTGGAGGAATTTAGGAAACGGCTGAGCGTCGGAGCTCGAAGCCTTTTCCAGGGTCCAGGACCCGGAGCTTTAGGAAACGACTGAGTGTATACGACTGAGCGCATGTACTCGAAGTCTTTCCAAGGCGGTTGAACCTGGAGGAATTTAGGAAACGACTGAGCGTCGGAGCTCGAAGCCTTTTCCAGGGTCCAGGACCCGGAGCTTTAGGAAACGACTGAGTGTATACGACTGAGCGCATGTACTCGCGGTCTTTCCAAGGCGGTTGAACCTGGAGGAATTTAGGAAACGGCTGAGCGTCGGAGCTCGAAGCCTTTTCCAGGGTCCAGGACCCGGAGCTTTAGGAAACGACTGAGTGTATACGACTGAGCG
This sequence comes from Litsea cubeba, assembly GCA_012931725.1. Classification (NCBI taxonomy): domain Eukaryota; kingdom Viridiplantae; phylum Streptophyta; class Magnoliopsida; order Laurales; family Lauraceae; genus Litsea; species Litsea cubeba. Next base: position 55,072,087 of record CM022948.1, read on the forward strand.
CATGTACTCGAGGTCTTTCCAAGGCGGTTGAACCTGGAGGAATTTAGGAAACGGCTGAGCGTCGGAGCTCGAAGCCTTTTCCAGGGTCCAGGACCCGGAGCTTTAGGAAACGACTGAGTGTATACGACTGAGCGCATGTACTCGAGGTTTTTCCATGGCGGTTGAACTTGGAGGAATTTAGGAAACGGCTGAGCGTCGGAGCTCGAAGCCTTTTCCAGGGTCCAGGACCCGGAGCTTTAGGAAACGACTGAGTGTATACGACTGAGCGCATGTACTCGAGGTCTTTCCAAGGCGGTTGAACCTGGAGGAATTTAGGAAACGGCTGAGCGTCGGAGCTCGAGGCCATTTCCAGGGCGTAGACCCTTGAGACTTGCCTTTCTGGCACTCGCCGAGTTGGAGAAGCCTGGGTGTACGAACCCGAGGGCAGTCTCGATGGCACTGGCCGAGACCAACATGAGGCCGAACCTGTGAAGCGCGTAGCTAGCACGAGGGCGATACCAACATGAGGTCGTTAGATGCGGTCGAGACCAGCATGAGGCCGAAACCAGCGCGAGGTGGGAACCAGCACGCGGACGGACCTGCATGAGGTCGTTAAATGCTGTCGAGACCAGCATGAGGCCGAAACCAGCGTGAGGTGGAAACCAGCACGTGGACGGACCTGCAAGAGGTCGTTAGATGCGGTCGAGACCAGCATGAGGCCGAAACCAGCGCGAGGTGGGAACCAGCACGCGGACGGACCTGCATGAGGTCGTTAAATGCTGTCGAGACCAGCATGAGGCCGAAACCAGCGTGAGGTGGAAACCAGCACGTGGACGGACCTGTATGAGGTCGTTAAATGCTGTCGAGACCAGCATGAGGCCGAAACCAGCGTGAGGTGGAAACCAGCACGTGGACGGACCTGCATGAGGTCGTTTGGAGGCCAAGGAGCCTGGGTGCGCCTACCCGAGGACTTGGTTGCTCTGGCGCCGAACGCGAGTCACGCCTGAGTGTATAAAACGGCCCTAGGGTGAGCTCGGTGGCTCTGGACGACTGATGGCGGTAGAGGACCGTGCGATCAAGGCTGACAGCAGAGGACCGTGCCGTCGAAACGACGGTAGAGGGTCGTACGATCGAAGCCGATAGTAGAGGGTCGTGCCGGTGTCATCGAAGCTGACGGCGCCATCGAAGCCTGACAGTAGAGGACCGTGCCGCCGAAGTGATGGTAGAGGGTCGTGCGATCGAAGCTGACGGGCGATCGAAGCTAAGTGACAGAAAAAGGGTTCGCCTAACTGCTCCCCGTGTTGGAAGAGATTTCTGCAGAGCGGGGGGCTGCTAGCGAGCTGGAGACGTCCGCCGAGCTGGAGGCGTTCGCCGAACTGGCAGCGTCGGCCGAGCCGGCAGGTTCGGCCGAGCTAGAAGCGATCTGGTCGCTGTCGCGGAGGTTGAACTGCTCCCGGGCTCGGGCTTCGTCCTCCTCTTGCCTGATGAATTGATTTACCCTAGTCATGAGTGCTGCTATAGTGACCACGGGATACATGACCAAGTTGCTTCGGAGCTCGTTGCCTGGTACGAGGGCTTGTTGGAAAGACAGGACTGCTATTGCCTCTGAGGCATTCTCGATCTGGCTGTAGACAGCCCAGAACCTTTTGGTGAACTGCGCGATGCTCTCGGTCTGCTTCATTCTGAGGGCCATCAGGTCGGCGGCTGACCTGGGGATGACCCCGTAAACTTGGAACTTCGTCAAGAAGGAACTCCGGAGCTGCTGCCAACTTCTAATTGATCCCGGGGGGAGTGCGCAGAACCATTTTAGGGGGAGGTCCCCGAGGCTGGAAGAGAAAATTCTGCAGCACAGGTGGCCCGCGTTGCCCCATACCGACATCCGCTGGGAGAAGTGCCGTAGGTGTGCTGCTGGGTCTGAGGTTCCATCGTAAATGACGAACCTCGGGACTTTGAAATCTTCGGGAAGGGGGAAGCTTCTGATCTCTGGAGAGAGGAGATGCGCCGAAATCATTAGAGTTCATCCGAACTTGAGCGTAGTTGGCCATTTCCATGTGCTGTCGTACTGCTTGCTCTATGCGTTGATCGAGCCACTCTCTGGAGTCGCGGTCGTTACCCGAGCCTTCGCCATGGGCCCGGTTGCTCCTGCTCTTCAGGGTGCGTCTTTCGGAGGGTAGAGTCGAGGTCGAATCCTTAGAGGATGAACCCGACCGAGTATCCTGAAGCTGGTCGCCTGCTGGACCAGATTTTGCTCCTGACCTCTCTCGGCGGGGGACCGTCGGCAGCTGGGTCGACAGTGCGATAGGTTCCTTTCCCTTTCTGGTTCTTCGAGGCATGGTGTTTGGAAAGATTGGGAAGGTTGGGAAGGCTGGGATGTTACCTTCCCACAGACGGCGCCAATTGTAGGTGCAGAAAATAATGACCCACAATAACTGGGGAGCCTTAGAGGACTTATCCAATGATGATGATGACTGGGTGCCGTCCGAAAGCCTGAAAGGGAAGAACACACGGTCAGAGGACCCTGGCCTGGGCGGCGCAAGGCTCTCCGATGCCAAAGTCAGTGAAGGAACTGGAACAATGGAAGGAGAGGAGAGGAAGAAGAGAGACAGAGTAACAGCTCTATGAGTTGTATTGTGCGTACCTTGCATGTGGTATGGGATTATATTTATAGAAGCTTTGGCTTGTATTTTTGGGGGACACCTTGGTGTGGGTCCCATGATGTGACTGGGAGTCATGATAAGCCCGCAAAGTAATGAATGCGGTCCAATCCAGCCCACCCTGCATTTAATGTCAGTCGGATCAGCCCATAATGCATTAAATGCGCGTCTTGTTGGACCAGATCGTGTTGGGTATTCTTGGCGGTAGGAGCGTCATCGGATCTGCCCTCGGGCCTTGCCCTGATGTGGCCTCAGCCGCTGGATGCCGCCCTGTCAGGATCTGGCGAAGATTATGAGCGGCTGGATGTCGCGTCTGTCCCTCTAGCTCGTGCCCCTATCCCTCCACGTGCCTGGTGACGTGGGGGGTGAGGGGCGTGAGTGGAGACTCTCTCTGGCTTCGGCCTCCATCCCGGCTTCTTCAGCCGAGATGGAGCTCCCTGCCGAGATGGCACCCGGGGGTGGACCAGTTCGACGTTAGTGGCCCGGAGCCGCCTGACTTCGGCCGGACCCCCTGTCCTGGTAGCCGGGGTGAGCTTGGTGCCACGTGGATGGCACGCGGATGGCACGTGAGAGTGCTTAGCCTCATCTGATGGCTGTGATTAGCGTAATCCTATGGTTCTGGAAATCTCCCCACACAGTCATCATAGAGCTTGATGAAGAGGATGAAATCATAAGGTCTAGACAAGCTTCTATCCTACTTAATCAACATTCAAGGTTATTCGAAACTAAAACTCAAGTTATTTAAATTCAAGCTCTTTAAACAATCCCTATCTCTAACAAGCAATATTTTTGTGTTATAGTCTGTGGAAGCTCCCAAATGAACCCTTGATGACAGGAGTGCATACTCCTTGATGCACCCAAGCCGCTACCATTATTAAAGGTTGTATCCCATTTGCAGATGTTTGGCAATATCAAAATCATCATGATAATTTCTTAAAAAGTACTTTTTATGACTATCTTTACAGTAAGCTTGAAATCAACAATGGCCATGAAGTTACCTAGAATAATAAATGAAAACTATCAAATGAATAAATGATGGATGGGTTTTACAAATGGGCGCTGGGCTGGGGCGTTGGGCTCATGCCTCATGGGCTCATCAATATTAAAAAAAAAAATATTATTTTAATAAATCCGGTCCGGTCCGGTCCGGACCGGACCCCAAAAAAAAAAGAAATAAAAAAATACAATAAGATATAAAGCATAGGTGGAATCTTACTTATAAAATGTTAAAACAAGCCTACAGTTATAAAAGTGCACTTAATCAATTTTCTCAACTACATTTAGCACATGAAAATATTTTTATAACTGATGAAAGTAGGCAAATTCTTGAAATAGTAAGAGATTTTTAGACGTTTTTCATGATGAAACCTTAGTTCTTTCTAGGGTATATTATCCTACATCAACTCAAGTTTTGACCCATTTTTATGAAATAAGTCTTACTTTTCAAAGATATAGAGATGTACAGATTTTTCAGTTGATGTGTGTAAAAATGGAGGCATATTCTTCCAATATTGGAGAAATCTTCCTTTACAATTTTGTTTAGCTACTGCACTAAACTGTAGGTTGAAATTAGTAGGTGTAGAAACTTTAATTACTGAAATAAATAACAATATGAATCAAATTAATTTAAATGATATGTCTACAATTAAAACTATTGTAGAACAACTTTATTTGGAATATACTACACAAATGGGTAAATCCGAAACACCCTCTGCCTCTATGGGCCATCCCCAAACACCTAAAGGGAAAAATAAGGCCATTTGGGGTCTCATGAGTCATGAGAAGCATTGTAGGAAGTAGCTGCTCTTTTTCTTAGGGATCCTCCCACACCGTTAATGAATTAGTGATGTACATACAGATGGGTCCGATTGAAGTCCGGGATGATAGAGATAATTTTGATCTTTTGGCATAGTGGAAAACATATGAAAGTAAGTTTCATATGCTTTCCTCCATGGCCGGTGATATACTAACAGTTTCGGCATTTACAGTTACATCCGAGCAAGCATTTGGTGCAGGTGGGCGCCTTATTGAATCAAGACGGATGATGCTACCAGAAGAAACAATAGAAACCTTCATGTACCTACGGGATTGGCTTCAAGTAGAGAATAGATCACAACACCTGATGGAGGAATATGAGATAGAAGCTAGCTCTTGGTGTTACATATATGATATATCATAGTGTTCCGAATTTATCAACTTATACTCTTTATGAAATTTAATTATCATAGTTTTTAATGTTGTAACATTTCTTCCAAAATGTACTTTTTCCACTTATCATAAAGTTTTAATTCTTACTCAATATTTTTTTAGAATGTGTCATAGTGTTCAAAGTTGTAATTTGTTATTTTTTTTTTATTTCTCATTAGGTTTGAATTTCATCATATTGTTCAAACTTGTATTTTTTTTTAAATTTCTGTAACTTCATTTCAAAGAAATATAATCTATTTGATCTTCTTTCAATGAATGTTTGTATTTTTCTTTTTAGTTAAAATTTTTAACTTTTATTTTAAAAATTTAAACTTAAAAAAAGGAGGTTGGGCCGTGGGGCACGACCTAGTACGGCATGGATAATTCCGTGCCATGGGCCGTGTTGGGCTGAGCCCCAGCTGGCCTGGGCACGGCACAGCATTGCTCGTGGAATTCACGGGCCAACACGACCCAGGCACGGCTTGGCTGCCACTTAGCCGGCATGGCCCAGTTTTCATGCTTAGTCCAGACCCACTGATTAGGGTCCGAGTCAACTAGAGCAACATGGTTAGTTAAGGAATCTATAAAAAATGCCTCTTTTCTCAACATATTTGATGTGGGACATCATATAAAAGAAGAAGGTAAGTTTTCAAATAAAAAATGGATTTTCAAAAGGCTATTATTTTTTATTGGATTTTCAAAAACTTTTGTGAATGAAAAATACATACATATGAAAAAGATATTTCCAAGAAGCCCAAATCCAAATATATATAATATATGTATTTATTTATGTATAATATGGAATCAATCTTTCAGTTATCTTTCTTTTTGACTCTTAACAGCTATGCCCGAAGTGTTATGTACATTGCCTATGGGCCCTGTTTGAGAATCAAGACTTAAATCCAACAAACCAAACATCGATCCCAATGTGTCTTCATGTAAATGCATCTCTTTGCAAAGAGGAAAAATGTTATGAGCAAAATGTTAATAAAAATACCTTTTTAGGTTCATTTTTCAAAAAATTCTCTCTCTCTCTCTCTCTCTCTCTCTCTCTCTGTTTTTTTTTCCAATTTTGGCCTATCTAATGGTCGTCGTTGCTGAATGACTCTTATAACGCTTGAAATCAGAATGGTTTAACCAAATGGTTCTTATAATTAGCGTTTGTACTAATGTATAATTCATCTAGTGTTAGCAATCAACCATGTTTGAAAGTAGGGTGACCATCTAAACTTAAAAAGTCATGAAATTCATTTAATGTTTGAAGTTTAATTTGAGTATTTTAAAAAATTGAGAGAAAAATTCGTTGAAAAATACCTTTAAATGGTCAAATGTCTTTAATTGAAAAGTTCTTGAAAAACTAAGGCTCTAATTTGAAAAGTTTTAAAACCTGTCTCCTTTTTTGAAATAAAGTAAAAACTTAACGCCTTATTTGAAAATCTCCCAATATTTTGGTAATCATAGTGAGGCTAATCATGATAGAACTCATTTATTGTTGCAATCAATGGAAACAGTAGGACCATTCTAAAATATAGTTCCCAATTAACTCAAATGTATAAAAATTGTACTAAAAAATTACTGCCCATGTTTTTCCAGATTTTTATATGAGATTCCACGGTAGGTTGCCTACCAAGGAAAAGGAGTAAGCAAAGAGGAAAAAAATGGAAATAGTAATGATAAATATGAAGAATATCAACCCATCCAACAATTCGGCTTAGGATATCTTAGAATGAAAAAAATAAATAAATAGAATTTATGTAGTTAATCCCAACATAGTTGGAACAAGGCTTTGATGATGATGATGATTTGTTTAACGTGATAGTTTTATCAATTCAAGGAAAAGGGGTTTCAATCTTTGAAGAGTGGGAGAGTCAAATTCTTCCCTGCATGCAAAAATAAAACACAGAATCCTTACACTACACAAAAACTCACTCAGAATCATTCTTTTTCCTTCCCAATTATAGAAATCCCTCCTTTTCTTTACCAGAGAAGGTAACCATGAATCCTTTTATTTTTTTTGGTAAATAATGAATCCTTTTACTTGAAATGACCTCCTAGCACTGACACTGTTGATTATGGTGGAATCCCTTTATGCTCCTAAAAAAAATCTTTCAGAGCATGTCTAAATATAGAAACTTTCTTTGCATACCGTGCAGTTTGGGAAGGTTCTCAACATGACCCAGCTCAAGAAATTCTCGTTTCCCTTAAATGGAAAAAATAAAATAAAATGGGATGGTTCTATAGCCATGTAGCTCCTTTATTGTTAGAAAAAAGAGATCAGTGGTTAGCTCACGCAACCCAGTCATGTAGATTATATTATGGGCCTCACCTCTGGAATCTTACAATTTCAGTTTCATATGGAAAAAAAAAAAAAAACCTCATTGTCATTCAGTGGTCCTTTGCCCCTGCACTATACATTTCACCATCTAGGTTTGTAATCTGGGTTGCACTAAAACCGAGCCCACATGGCCCGACCCAAGCAAAAGTGATTTAGTTGGGTTTGTTCGGTTCAGGTTAGTTTGGGCCTAGATTTTGAAACCCGAATTGAATTTGAGTCAAATTTTAGTTCACGTACGTAGATTATAAATAGTAAATTACATAGAATGTGAATTATGCTAGATATTCGAAAGCAAACCGAGTACAATAATTCTGAAGACTCAACCCAAATTGCACAAGGGCAGGGAGATTTACAATTTGAGTCAAGTATATAAAGTCATGTTTATTTTGGGCCAGGTTCGGGTTTACATTTACCCACACACAATTCAGCTTGACTTGGGCTTAGGCCGCTTAGCCTGCAGCAGCACCTGACCAAACCAACCTGGTCAGTTGCAACCTTTTGTTAAACTGTACATCGCAGACCATGGTTTGAATCTGTGCTCTTTCAAATAACTGAAGTTTTCTTTTAACTATGGATGATAGATAGGCAGAAAGGACAATATGATCATGCAGGTGTAGTGTGAGAATCTCTTATACGAATAAAGTGTGACAAATAAATTAGTTAATTTTATGCACTAAAATTTTGCAAAATAAACTGTATAGATCTTAGAATAAATTGCTCACCCATGCAAAAGGACAATTAAATCCAAAATAGATAAAGGTGATTTGGAATTTAGGAGCTTAGTGGTAATCAGTAATAATTGGCATTTTCAATGTTGGTCACAAGTCAATAATACTCTTTTGATAATCAATTTGTTTTCCCTCACAAGCTTATGGACAACCTGGGAAAAGGGTTGCAACTAGAGAGGCAGTATAATTGGTAAGATGAAGGCCATGTTTGTCAACTGAATCCTTTTAGATCCTATATCAGTTTTCTCCAATGATTTAGGAATTTCATATTTGGTAATTATAAATCGTTAAGGATTTGGGCCAACTAAAATCCTCATTTTGAGGATTTTCAAGTCTGACCTCCTCCTCTAGGATATTTTATGGTTTTATGAGCTATTTCTAATTTTTCTTAGCTAATTATATTGTTGAATAGTTCGCCCACCCCACAGGGATTAGGCAAAAAGCCATCTAGCCCATTTTAGTGGGTGGACGTGCTATTTGTTTATATCCATTAGCTCGTAAAGGATTCCATGCAGACTTTGATTGGGGTCAAACGGTTGTTCATGTACCTTTATCTTTGGAAGCTTAAGCGAATGCTCGTTTACTTATGTTTTATGATCATATGAATATCTTTTCTCCGGCTATTGGAGAACCCATTGTGGTACCAATTCAAGATATGCTTATTGGATTGGACTCTATGTATTAATGACTGGGAATCGTTGAGGCATTTGTTCAAATAGTATCCATGGAATTGCAAAAAATCGACATGAATCGATTTCAACGTGAAATCCTCAACTATACAAATTTTGAGTATATGCTATTGAGCGTGCCCTAACATGTTTAGGATGTCTTCGCATCATTACATATGGGCCCCACTTGATTAATTGTTGACATCACAAGATTTTTATTTCTCTTTTTGAAAAAAAAAAAACTTTGATTTCAGTCTAATCCATGTTAAAAGCTTCTAAAAAATAAATACCCATAGGGTTGTTTATGACTTGTGAGGATTAATATGGATGTGGCAGCAAAAAAACATAAAAAGATGAGTTAGATAATGTTTATACAAGTATATAAGGTTTGAAGAATGGATACAAACTCATTCAAATTCAAGCTCAAATTCATGTCCGTCTTGATTGTCAGGTATCAATGAGGAACCACCAAAGGTGGGGTCTTCAAAGAGAAATACCAATGCGCGCATATAGACATCCACATAAACACAAATAGGGGAGATAGAGAGAGAGAGTACATCTGTTTGGTTAGAGGATAGATATGAGAAATCTTGTTTTGGGGGATATTTGAATTCCTAAAAAGCTGTCAATCTATCATTTTGGAAACTGAAATTCTCAGAATGTGAGAAATTTTATGAGCAAAAATAACCTTAGAAACTTTGCAAATCAAGTATAAAATATAAAAGCTTAGTGGGATGACATGCTGATAGAAATCACCAACAACAAAAATTCCAATAAGGAAGATTTTCAAGAAACAATCCCTGAGAGAGTTTTTTTTTTTTTTCGTTAGAAAAGTCCTAGGAGTTGTGAAGTTGGATTTGGGGCTCTTTGATGCAAGAAAATCGCCAAGGTAATGGGATTGAAAGGTCTTGTAATGGATTAATAAAGGCAAATACTCTTGGATGATCATTATAATCTATTTTAGGGACCAAAGTTAAAATCTGATGCGGCTCTGATACCACTTGGTGTGCACATGTGTGTGGAAGCATGAATGTTGACTTATCTTATTCGGTCCCACATGGTTCAGCAATTGCCACACTCATGGGAGAGTGAGCTCTTACTTCTTTCACAGAGTCTAGGGTTATAGATTACATCATATATACTCAAGAAAGGTCCAATAAAATCACCAAAATACCCACGACCCTAAACTTGGTTATTGGCCAACCCAATGAACCAATCCACCTAACCCGGAATACAAGACATAAACTCAACAATCTCCACCTTGACCTGAATTCTCCACAACTCGACCCACATGAGTGTGTGAAATGTCTTCCTGTACCTTGTTGAATGGTACATTCATGCACCCATTGTTACTAGGCATAATCTTCGTTCTTCAGCACTCTGATATGTTGAACCAACACTTGAACTTTGAGAAAAGCTCATCTTCTCATCAAACTTCACCCTGAACTTGACGTTTGAATCCATTTTCGAATTTGAGTGACTTCGATTTCTGAATCACTCATTATTGAGAAGTCAAGCTGGCTCAATTTCAGTACCACTGCGAAGTTCCAATCACCATAAGCATGTAAGCGAAAGGGATTGGGAATCCGAGTCTTGATGACTCCACAATCGTAGAACAAAATCTTTGCCTTCGATCTGCCAAATATTTGTTGACCTTGCTGACGTAATTTGATCCCTCAATGTAGTCAAAACCCATGTTTGAGCACTACTGATGTCATATGACTTCATTTCCTGCTTGTTGCTTCTTCACTAGTTGGTGTTGGCAAGATGAACGACGTCACATGTCGTCCGACAGTACATGGTTGTGCGACAATAGATCTAAGGCGACATGTCTCTTTCTTGCAAACTTCTTCCACTGTTAAGAGTAACAAGGCACACCCTCTTAGTTGTCTACAATTGATTTCAAATGAACACCTCCATTTCACCTAATCTGTAAACTTTCTGCAAATTGGTCGAATTTGGCCCGTTTGAGTTGATAAAACTTCTGTCTGCCCATTGATGATGTCAGCACATTGATGTCAACCACTCTTTCTAACTAGGCTTTCTTCTGCAATGTGGTTAAGATGACCCGAACTTAATTTAAATCTAACTTAGTCAGGTCTTCTTCTTCACCAAAGAACCAACACTAAGATACAATCGTGGCACTACCTTCACTCCTTCCTTCTGCAACAAGGATTGGACTTGATCTTCTGGGTAGGTCTGGAAATCCTGCGTCTTCTCTGTTTTAGGCGAGTGGGAAGCAACCCTCTTCTTTCTCTTCTTTTAAATCTCACTCGAATCGCTCCTCTGCAATTGAACTTGGCAACAGTAGTGACTACCTTCTCCGACGACGGTGACCAAGCACGAGTCTAGATCTGCGTTTCTCTTCTCAGAAACTCCAGGCAACGTTGGCCTCTTGTCTAAGTATGACAACGTGCAGCAATGTTTTCTTCCTATTTATAGTTCTGGAAGGTCCATACGATCTTGACCCCCCTAAAGAAGAGTGTCTGTCGGGGTGTCCATAGGCATCTGGGTCTACAATGTATAGATTAACATGAGTCCCACATCGCAGAGCCTAGGTATATATATACGTGCGACATAGCCTTAACTCCATATGAGGGCTTTTAAAACCGTGCAATAAAATTGCGTTGGAATCCAATGAGCCGAAAAATTAGTGGGCCCAGGTCGTTGCAAAATGGTATCCGAGCCGATAACGGCTTTGTCTCCTAGCTAGAGACAGTGCAAAGTCGAAGAAGGGCGTCTGTCGGGGTGTCTATAGGGACATTGATTTGCAATTGTATAGAATTACATAAACCCCACATTGGAAGGGAACAACCCTAGAGCATGGGTACTTATATGTATGACCCAAAATGGACAATATCATGTCAATAGTGAGTGCGGTAAGATTGGGGACCATGAGCCAAAACGGACAATATCATGTCGATAGTGGGCCCGAGTCATTAGAAGACCATTGCGAAAACCGCCTCAGCCAAAATCCAAGCACGCCACCTTGAGATCTAATATGATCTATTCTACCGAGCTATGTTTCTGCAACAACGAAAGCCTTGCTCTCTATTTGTCCTTCCAAATTTAAGGAGACGATGCTCCTATGTGGTTCTTTTCTAACCACGACAAACTAAGTCTCAAAGAGTCATACTTACTAGAGACTTCTTCGCCAAGAAACCCACATCCACTAATCCTATTGGGAGTCTTATTAGTGGGACCAGATCAAGTCTTACATTAAGTGGAATTGTATTCTCTGTTGGCATCAGCCCTGCTTGATCTGACGTGGGACCCAAGGCATGCGGGCCATACGATTCCTACAACCACGAGATCCAATAGTCCTCAAGCAAACCGAGAACAATGGCCTACTAGAGATCTGATTGATCTCTCCCATATCTTCTGATCTGACAACTCCGGTCATTCGAAACGCTTTTCGTCTATGTCAGCACAACTTGGGCTCTGAGATATCGATCACAAAACTCAAGCGATCTCCACCTCACTCAAAACCCGAGGATCCACACTTTGCTCTAATATCACTTGTTGTGACTCTAATACCACTTGTTGTGACAGTGTGTCCGGAAGCATTAAACTTTGTGATCGACAATCAAGGAAGTCACACACAAGAAAGATAGAAAATCATACACAGAGATTTACATGGTTCGATAAGAGTGCCTATGTGCACGGGAAAGAAACTCGACTTTCCTTACTTAGTCTAAGGTGGTCACGGGGGAGAGAATTCTCACCTCTTTTACAGAGTTTAGGGTTACAGATTACATCATATGTATAATCTCCGCTTTCTTAACCCTCAGGAAAGCCCCGATACAATTATCAAACTACCCAGAACCCTGATCCTAGTCATTGGTTAACCCAATGAACCAATCAGGTCAACCCATAATACAATATATAAACCCAAAAAATGATCATATATGCACTCATAAGACCATTAAGTTTCGAGACCCTTAACTAGCTTGCTAGCTAGAATCATTGGATTATGCTGATGTGGCACCCATCTACTACCTCAGGAGATCTTTCAATCCCTTCTTCACTAATGATTTCTCTTTCTCTCCCTCCCTCTCTCTATGTATATATATAACTTGTTTGGTAAATATACTCTCTTTATAGAGAAACAATGTTTCACTATAGACACTTGAGAATCTTCTTCCAGTAGGGCCTATCCAGATGCATGACGATAAAGAGAAGCCTACCAATAAAGAAGTTAGGATGTGGATAAAGGAAATATGATACATGCTGACCAAATGATTCACGCCCTTATTAGTTTTAATTACTTATTGTTTAATACATTTTTTTGTGATAAGATTCAATGGTAAATAATGTCTTATATTATAAAATTCAGGCCCATGCCAATTAAAGGGAGGCAGTGGTGTGTGAATGGATTGATCAGTTAATTAAAGGTGAGTGAAAACACAATAAAAAGTGTTGGTAAAGTAGGTTGAGAGAAAGAGGCAACCATAAGCATGTCGGTATGTTTTTCTAGATGCAAAGAAAGCGAGTTATATTATTGATTTGAATTAAGGGGAAAGACATCATTTAGCATTTCTACATGACCCACATCTTTTTTTTTTTAAACTAGGCCCTATCCTCCACCCCCATTGGCATATAAGAAGAATGTTAGTTTTATGGTCTCAATACCAGTATATGATGTAATAAATTGATTAATTTCTTTATTTATCAATATATTAATGCTTTCCTTTCATGAGATTAATGGTGTTTTATTATATACTTGCGCATAACCAATACGAATGACATGATGGTTCATGAGATGAAACTGAAGTCTATAAGCATACTAGATGTAATATATGTGTATGGATGAGATCCACATACATGAAACATGTATGACAAATCTTATAGCTGAATATCTTCACAACCAGTGATGAGATTAGACATCTCATACTGATAAGGTTGTAGCACTTTGATCGCTATGAGATAGTGTGATCTGTCTCGATCATCAGAATGGAAGATTTTAGATCATAGTGCTGGTACATTACATATATTGAAGGACCATGAGAAGCACCTTATTAACACTGTCTTTATTTTAAGGTTTGCTCTTATAATTCCCTAGCAGTAAGCTCTCAACCCTGAGACATTAATGAACTCAAGTTTCTATCTATTCATTTGCTTTGAGTCACCAATGAGTGAGGCCAACTGTAGGTCAACACCTCGGTGATTTGGGTACGTGGTAGTAGGACTGTGAGAACATTCAATGGTTAAGATGGAATCTATCTTTAATATCCCCTTGTGCCAATTAATGGATTTAATCATTGGTAAGTGTACAACCATTTCGATTAATAGTTAATTGGAAATGTACCTATGATTATTATAATTGATTGCGGCTCAAGGATAATAAGATATGGATCTAGTTTGGGAGACAGGTCCAATTGATCCATGGATATTGATGGAGGGGCCTACTTGTGGTAATAGGAAAATTTAGGGTCTTCTATGTCATTTCCTAAGACTAGAGTTCAATTGCATTTATATAGTGGAGTTATTTGCAACTAACTGTGGGCCCGAATTACACATAAGATGTGGGGTTACGAGTCCCAGTTGAAGCCAGCTTTCTAAGAAATCCCTAGTGGTCCCCACGCTAGCCCAATTATTAGAAAGTTTCTAATTTTAGTTAAACTCTAAAAGGAATGTTACTATTTCTATTTGAAGTAAGACTTCTAATAGTGGTAATAGTAAGTTAATTACTAATTAATTAATGGAAGTGAAACTTCTATTATAATTAGAAAGAAAAGAAAGTTACCAATTAATTTGGAAGTAAGACTTCTAATATGAATTGGTAAGTGGAGATTTGCAAGAGCTATAAAAGAAGTTGCATAGGGTTGGACGTCCTCCTCCCTAATCTCACTTGGTATTCACGCCCAAGACATCTCCCTTGTGCAAGTGTTGAACAATTTATTTCTCTTCTACTTCCTAGTAGTTTTCTCTTGAAGATCCCACCCATCTTCTTGAGAAGAGAGAATCTGATACCAGTCATAGCGTGGAAGACCATTAGGTTTTGGAGAAACCTATTTGATTCGCGAAAGAGTTCGTCCTCAAACAAAGTAGCAAATTCTCCATTAGAGCACAACCGAGCTCCAAAGGTATAATCTACTTCCTTGTATATTGTAGATTTTTTGTGGCTTGTTTAGTTGTTGTTTCTATCTTCTAGATAGATTGATTTACTGATCTTGATATCTGAGATTGAGGGTTCACTACAACGAAATACAGTTTTGCCAACACAGTCACTGCGTCTAGAAAGGTAGGTTTTGCGTCGGCAAAAGATTTCCCAATGCATTTCAGTGCGTCGGCCGCGCGTCGGCAATTATGTGTAGCCAAATCCATAGCCGACGCTGTTTTAACTGCGTCGGCAGATCCCTGTACAATTACCAACGCACTGCAGTGTCGTCCAATACGTTGGCAAAAAAGATGTGCGTCGGCAAAAAGTACTGTTTTCCTGATTCGAAAACCATATTTGCCAATGCAATACCAGCGTCGGCAAAATAAATGCCGACGTTGGCAGTGCGTTGGGAATTCATAATAATGGCTGACGCTGGTGGTGCGTTGGGAATTCATAGTAATAGACGACGCTGATAGTGCGTTGGGAATTCATAGTAATGGCCGACGCTGGTAGTGCGTTGGGAATTCATAGTAATAGTCGACGCTTGTAGTGTGTTGGGAATTCATAGTAATGGACGACGCTGGCAGTGCGTTGGGAATTCATAGTAATGGCCGACGCTGGCAGTGCGTTGGGAATTCCCGGTAATGGGCAACACTACTCATGCGTTGGGAGGCCGACGCACATATCATGTCGGGAAAGGTTGTAATACTTTTTCTTTTTTGCAACAAACACTGGTGCATCGGGAAATATTATTTTTTTTAAATATATATATTTGTAATTTTCCCTGTATATATACCACAAATAAAAATCTGAATACATGTTCAAACCAACAAACTTAATGCACAAACCAATTTAAAATATATTCATCAATAATTCCAAAAAAATATCCACAACCAAATATCCGACATCCATAAACCAAAATAAACCCACAAATCTCTAAAATATACAAATATTACTACTTCATCATTTTCAAAAGATTCTAACATCCATAAATGTCTATGACCAAAATAAATAAGGTAGATCGCTAAGAGTCTGCAGCCAGCACGATAACATCCAAAACCAATCTGCAAAACAAAAAACGAACACCATTAGATACAAGTTTAATAAACTTCCAACACAAGAGGATTTTGAGATCTAACATCAGAACACAAGAGTTTTCATTCCATTTTCAGCATCAATGGGCCAATAATTAACTAATGTTCCGGGCCTAGGCACATGACATGTGGGTTGGTTTTGGAACTGAAACTCAGCCCATAATCTAAGGGGTTATGGTCTCAGAAATTTGGGCTAGCCCATGTGCAAACCTGCTACAAACAGACCCTTCAGTCAATAATCCACATTTTATGTTGGTTTGTGATCAATGCATGTTTCATTAAAAAATTTCGCTTCCAAAAATCTAACCCTTCTGTTACTGTTTATTATTCTCTAAAAACTTGAAGACACACTTGCATAAGAAAATTCAAGGGGCATAAAAGTAATTGATCAATCATATGATTAGTCATGGAAAGTATCTCCCTCTACCTTAAAACAAGAAGGGAGATGTGTAGAAGTAGGGATATATAGAAAGATCACAACCATTCCATATTTGTTACACACAATCTCTATCTTCCAACCTCAAAGCGAAATTAGAAGTATAACCGTGCAACTGTACTTACCTCAACAAATCTCTAGTTGCCTGTGGAGCCTGAACCGCCTAAGCCGACTCGCTGGAGTCGCATCTGAATTTGACTCGCTTGTGTAGCTGCCTGATCTTGCTTCGCCGCAAATCCTCTTGTCCCTTCTGCGCCTTTTCACACTGTCGCTGCAAATCCTCTTGTGCCTTCTGCGACTCTTCACACCGTTGTCGTAACTCCTCTTGTGCTCTCTGCGACTCAGATAGCTGCTGCCGTAAGCTGCTCACCTCAGTCGCCACCACAGTACTGCTGGATATTGATGCTGGCCCCTCGAGCGGTACCCTTGCCTCCTCGCGACTCTCTTCCCTAGCACCTCCTCTATCAATTGTTGCTGCACCACTGGGGAGCCGCTCACCTCAGACTGTGATAGTCCCAACTCCAACCTTTGCTGCATTCTCAAAGAATTTATATAAACCTATAATATATGTAAATGCCACTTTATAAAGTATGACATACTAATGAATTTTCAATAACTCACATGTGTCACTTCAGCATGAGGTGTGATCCACTTGTTCTTCTTCTTGCTCCAATGTTGCCGGTATAATTCCGCTTGGGAGGAAGGAGCTTCATCAGCAGGAGTGATTGATAACCGCTGTGCAAACGACTGAGAGCCAGAGGTATGAGTCGTCTTCACTTGCCTCCGGCTCATTGAATTCCTTTCTGACTGAAGCTGCAAATTACAAGTAAAAAAGAATGTAGTTAGCTTATTTAGAAAAAGCTTAAGGGAACATAACAATGGATTTAGTTACCTTCCACTCAGTTGTCTCCCATCTATGCTCTATCATCGACATCCACTGGGCCGCCCTCTGCGGATCCGGTGGGCATTGCTTCGGATCATGTCCCTCACCCAACAACTGCTTATACTTCCTGTGAAGCTCGGACCTGAACTCCCTATATATATGCATGGCAAGTTTGTGGACGGCCATTTTTACTGCCTGGTCGGTCTTCCATTCGCCGAAGTCAAACTTTTGCTGTCATTTCAAACTCCATAAGTTAAGTAGTAAACAATGATGCATTTAAAAGGCAACAAAACAAATCAAATTCCACATCCATCAGATAATTTCAAGTAATTATCTTCATGAGTGCCAAAAGGGGAGCAGCCAAAAAACTACCGACGTTGCCAAAATTCAAAGCATATGGAATAGGAAGTCAAAGTTCATTTTATTACCGACGTTGCCATGTAGACTGCCTCCCTAGTCCCTTAATCAACCATGATCCATGTTGGTTTGTCATAAGGTGCAATCCTTCGGATATGACTGCCCAGCTCAATCGCAAATGTGGAGGCATTTGCACCCTCGAATGCCCCCGAAATCTCACCCAACGGAACATTCAACTTAACACCAAGAGCCTTCATCCTCTTCTCCGATGCTGAGCCCACCACCTTGCCCCGCACACGTCGAGTGGTTGATGCTACAACCATTAAAAATAAAGTAAAGTGTTACTTAAACATAAACAAATGAAGTTTGGAATATAATAGGGTCCAATATTACTTACCAACGCTACTATCCGTACTAGGAGGGCTAGCCAAATCTGGATCAAGCTGACTAGCAGCATTGGCACCGATTTCCAGTTGACTGGCAGCACGCTCTGGGACCGTAGACTGACTGGCAGCACGCTCTAGGACCGTAGATTGACTGGCAGTACGCTCCTGGACCATAGACTGACTAGCAGCACGCTTCGACTGACTGACTGCACTGCGGTGTCTCTGTCTCCCTTGACCAACCATGTTTGCGAACTGAATAACACAATCAACGAGCATATATAAATCAACAATAAGTCACATAATTGAAAGATGTAGTATTTGACCCATATAATAACATGTAACATTAAGAATCTACCACACCCACAGTACTCTTACCTCATCTTCCAAGTCATCTTCACCCGAGGAACTCAACTCTTCCTCACTCCTGGATGGCCTGTACTCCATGTTGACCTCATCATCTTCCTCTTCAGGTGAGACCCGGCGTCGAGCTGGACCTTCAAGTGCTCGTTCCAATGGCCGTGCGCCCAGCTCATTTAATCTAGGGATTTTCCTTTGAATGTTACTATTTCGATTTGCCCCATAAGAATTTTTCTCCTGGGTCAACGCTCCGGGCTTGACAAAAAGTTTTCTTTTGGGAGGCATTTTTGGCTGCTATGATTAATAAATTGACATAAAATAAAACATATATGCTTAGAACACACATGCGGGAGGAACAACTTACAACTTTAAACCATATGCCCATAGCACAGACAACACATATTTAGCAAAAGGCCCATAATAAAACAACACATATTTAGCAAAGGCCCATAATAAAATTCTGATTTGCAAATTTCTGCAGGTAAAAACTGACAGAATTGCCCATGGTAGCTCAGTTAATCCATATCATTCTAAGACTCCAACAAGCAATTCAAAATTCCCATGGATACCCAAACAAGCCCTGATTTGAATCCTAGCAAAAGGTTTGTCGCCCAGCATAAGAAAAGCCAGAAAACTAAAAAACACTTGGATATTTCCCATCAAATATTCAATGTACAGATATTGGACAGGACCTATTACATTCTTGACAGAGTGTAAAAAGGTAAGTTTTTTTTTCCAACTACCGTTCAGTACAATCCAGTATATGCTAATTAAAAAAAAAAAAGAAAACCCAATTATTTTATGTGGATACCATGTATCTTCGGTTCTTTGTGCAGCTCCTAATTTGATTCCACATCAGTCACAACCTAATCCGCAGATGGGTTGCACTTTAATTCTAGTTCAGACCAAAGAAACTAAGTAAAACATGGATAGATTGCACTTTAATTCTTACATGATCCAATTCTAATTAGATGAGAATGATGTATGGTTTACAGCCTTAAGACCGAATTAGAAACTACACTACATAATTCTTACATGATCCAATTCAGAGTGCCTTTCACCAAATGAATCCAATAATCAACAGCAACAGAGAGGAAGCCATTTTACCATTCAACTGTGCAGGTGATTACACATTTACACATTGGTGTCATCAATTCATGAATTAAAATAGGTGTAGTCAGACTGATCACAGATGGACCCATGAGGTGCACATATAGCAAGCAAATGCATGAATAGAAACAAAATAAAATAAAAAACTCTCACTGTATTCCAACTCGAATTTGGGTGTTGGTTAGATCAGGACAGTTAGGTTCAAGTTGTCCCAACCAATTACCTAATTAAGGTTCTAAATTTAAAAATATAAAAAGAGCAGAAATCTAGCTTTTGCTTTTGTTTTTTGCTCAAGCTAAAAATGTATATTACAAACATAATTGATTGTTTGGAAATACAGCTAACAAACTCTGTTTAAGCTGGGTTTTCATAACCTTCATGGACTCAAACTGAGCCCAACCCTCTGCAACATGGGTCCATGTGAGCACATATCAATCAACCTAGCCAACTGGAATACAAGCCATTGCAAACAGTTATTGAAACATATTATATATAAAGTATAAACTATGAACAAAGGTCAGAGTATTGTCATTACAATTTACTTCTTGTAAATTGCTACAGACAGAGGCACTAATACATTAAATGACTAGAGAGAAACAGTTAATGAAGGTTTGTGTTGAAGCAAGATTGGTCTAAGGAAGACTTTCATAGAGGTTTGTGAGGAGCCCCATCTTTGAAACATAACAAAGCATTCCTTTGGTTTGTATGGTAGTATCCAGGATGAAGTTGTATGGTGTATATTGGTCGCAAATAATGTGCTAATGAGTCAGACAAAATGGAAAGTAAATCATATGAAGTTAGATTTCAACTTCCGAGAAAAACTTAATGTCTGGTAGGCAGTAAATGATAACCTTAGAACTTCGGAGAGAAAAATTTGTTTTCATTAGACAGAAAAAAAAGGATCGAGTCAAAATTTAAAACAAGCATGTGCCACGGTTTATTAGGTTCTGATACTTGAGAACTATAGGAGAAATGGAGGGATTAACAATAACACTATAACTAGATTTGGTTCACGACGTCAAAGTGGACGCAAGCCAGCAGAACATATGTAAGCATCGAATGCCACCTCCATTAAAAAACCATGTTTGTCTGGAGCTTAAAAATGTAAAACAAATAAATGGAAAAGATATTTGTAGAAAGAAGCAGATGCAATGGAGACTCAATAACGGATAAAATTAAAGGATGAATACATAACAAGAAAGAATAGGTTATTACACGAGAATCCAACTTAGGCATCTCAGTACGAATGTGCATTTGCATTTAAGGCCAGAAATAACCCTGCGTAATAACTTAGCACATGCTAGCATAAAGGATAGACATCTCAGAGAGTAAAGGCATGTAAAAAGTCGTAGGAGCAGGAGGCCAATGAAGACTTGGAAATAGTTATGCAAGACAAGTTATATTGCGAGAGGACAGAGAAAAATAGATTGCATTATCCAGTTGAAGCCAATTCAACCAGCTGATCCAGTTTGGGTCTCAAAACTCTGATGTGACCGAGTCTAACATGGCATCAATGCCACATTCTTGATGGTTCAAGAATCATATTTTTACTCTACAAATCCCCAACTGTGACCTTTAATCTTTAGGTAGACTCACTGACATTCATCCAAAGTAGATTAAAGGATGAATCATGTACACGAGTTTCACAAGGTTCGAGTTTCAGAAGGTACTCCTTCCTGCCAACTTCTATGATTCTTGAATCTAATAGGCCAAATCTGATTAGATGTGAAAGCTCCTCTATAGAACTACCACCCTTTTTTACAAATGCCTATAGCTACTTATTTGTATTTTCTATTGTTTCTATTTTTCAAAAATGCGATTTCTCATTGCAAATAAATCTCTACAAGTGCTATTTCGAAAATACTCATTAAATATTCTCACTACATACTGATTATATTGTCAAACACTGCCTAGTTCATTTAGTGACAGAATTACAGTCTCTTTGAACCCGCTTCAACCTTCCTGTTCCTACTCTGCTAAGTTTATTAAAAAAAACCTGATAATGTTTATATCCCCCTAAATCAAGCAAGAACTACATACTTTTATTCAAGAATGTAGAACCTTATTTTTCTTTAACAGCAGGCTGTGATTGTTAAGATAAGTATCAGTGCATCACAGTCAATAACAATCGTTGAGACATACTTGCCCTATTTAATTAGAACTTACTGATATAAACAACCAGAAAATTGTTAAGATAAGTGTATGTCAAACAATAACAAGATTCAAACCTGGATCACAAATACAGATAAGTCGCCGATCAGGATGCCTCCTGGAAAAGTTTGGGACTGCTAAGGTTGTTTATCTAACTAATTAATTGGACTCTGTAAAGTCAAATTTATATCAAATGAAATCTTTTGACAGAAAACAAATTTTAAAAATAAAATGTACAGTCAAAAGTTCTTGTTTTGTATCAGTTGGTTAAATTAATAATAATATCAAAGAGAGATTCATCCATAACTTCTACTCTGAAGTGACCAAGAAGGCCTCAGATCTGAATTTAAGCCTTATATGGATTTATCATAATATCAATTTCTGCTCCTGTCCACTAATGCCAATATTGCCAAGCTAAATGCAAAAAAGACGTATATTCTATGCAATTTGAAGATTACAACCTTTGATACTATTCCTATTATCAATCCTAACACAACTCATAAACAACACTATCTAGACAGAAAATAAGGGCATTTCAAGACATTTGAACATTCCCATGATCGAAAGATGTCATTATTGTCAAAAACACTAAGTAAGAAATGGAATTGTCTAACTTGATCTTGAGAGCAAAGGGTCCCAACAACAAAAGTATTTTTTATATTTTTCACAGCTAGTCGCAACTATATCAACCCCAATCAACACAAATTGAGTCAACTTACACCATGCATGATTCCACTCTGTTCAAATGTGATGCGGTTTGAGTCAGTGATCTATGTATCTAAAGGCCGAACTCTAAGGGTAAGGGCAATCCAAGTTCAGGGAGAAAGGGTCACAACAACAAACGTCATTTTTATACTTTTCACAGCTAGTCGCAACTTCTTTGAGTTAAAAGCAATGAAGGGGACTCCAATGTGCCTTTCATGTTGATGGTTATTTTATCACTTGGTTTCTGTTAGTCTTCCATGTGTCATGTCTCAACATGTATTTGTACCCAATCCAAAGAAAAGTGAAAAGGACAATTAACTGTAGTGTGAAATTCACTAAACTGTAGTGCATAATTAACGTTTTTCAACATTTTTATATATGATCATAGAAGTAGTTTACATATCTAAAAAGACAAAACAAGTTTACATATCATATTCCATATCAGAATCAATATCAGCCTCGGATTGATCAGTTTCATCTTCATTTACGTATTCTGCCAATGTTTCATCCTCATTATCACCATTATCGGCAATGGGTTCATCACGGCCGGCTATTGGTTCATTATCCTCAAGGATGATCTCTGGTTCAATGTCATCCATAGTGTAAGGAAAGGAAAAGTTGTCACGACCCGGGCCCGAGATCCGTTAAACCCCCGGATCGCGATCACATACTTACTCCCGTAAACCCCGAATTAACCGAAATTAAAACGGGATCCACAAGGGATAATCATACAAATTTGCGGAAAATATACAAATTGCGGAATACATATTTTAACATCAACCATTATCAATGTATAATTCCAATTTAAAAGTGAGGTTCTTATACATGAATTGTTTTGTCAACCATTGTATATTCACATACAATACATGGTGACCAAAAAATTGAATTCTCCATAGTTTATCCCAAAAGAATCTAAACATTCCCAAAAGAAAACCCCAAAATAAATCTCCATGCCATGACGCACTCGGATACTCATATCAATTAGTATCCCGTCTATGCCATTCTATCAAACCTCCTGGAGGAACCGGAGCGGTCTCCTCCGCTGGCGCTAGGGCCGCTGCAGGGTCGGCATGGGCAATTGGGCCTGTAATGCCATCAATAACACTAATGAACACGACGGTTCAACAATGCATACATAATTCTGTGATATAACATGTTAATTCCTACATAATCTCATTCAACTGTATTTCTATCAATTCTAACAATTCATTGCATAGATAATGTCATTAGTCAATTAATGGACAAAATAATTTGGCAACTACCATAGCATTCATTTTATTACTTTTCATTCTTTTACCATCTTCCCTCAAAGGAAGGATTCATCTTCCAAATGGAAGGAATAGTATAGTCATAATCTTTCAATGACAGTCATTCAATATTGTGGGACTTACTAGTGCCCGGACCAGGGGCAATTAGCATCACCACGGAGCTCCGGAACGCCCCCAAATCCATCTACTGCAGTAGGAATAATCATTTGATGAAATAGCTATGTAGTGCCAACTTACGAGTTATCACTTTAATCTATTTCTAGATCCAATTCAAGACCTGCAAGTCTAGTAAAGCAATTACGGTACAATACAAACACATACCAATGAGGGAAATTCGGATAATTAGGAACTCCACTCATTTCTTTCATGATTCCAACCAACCATTCGAGTGTAACCATTGGTTATCTAATGTGCGTGCTGTTCTTGATGGGCATCACTTTTAATTAATGTGTACAATAGAGTCCCCGTAATTATCACTCATGGGGGTCTAGTCTATAATCCATTGAACATTCGTTATGTGATTAAGCTTAGGGTCCAATCACTTGAAATCTCCTTTTATTTTTCATTAATTCAATTGATCTCTAATCTCATAATGATTAGCTTTAAAACTAGTTTAGGGAGTAATTAAGTTCATAGGAAACACTATGATCGAACGAATCTCGAAATCCAACTAATACGTCCCAGTTACGGGACAGTCCGATCGATCGACGCACAGGTCCGTTCGATCGGACAGAAACACGTCCCTGTTAAGGGACAGTCCGATCGATCGACTCACAGGTCCGATCGATCGGACATAAACATGTCTCAGTTACGACACAGTCCGATCGATCGGACTTGATGGCCGATCGATTGGACAGGTCCGGGAATGGTTCCCAAACCTCCGATTTTTACTCTTCTTCTTCCATTTTTCCTACATTTCCACTTCATACATGCACATAATTAGGGTATCTTGTCTTCCTTCATTTACCAACCCATATACATTCAAATACCCATTTCTAATCCATCATTCATTCAATTTAAATCCCATTCCAATCTATCATGAAAATTACACCATTGATTCTAAACAAGGCAATGTATAGACATTAACATAATCACATAGAAATGTATACACTTGCCTCTCTTGAGCTTCTAAAGCAAAACCCCTCTTTCTAAGCTTGGATTTGAGGTCAAACCCTTTTTTAATCAAACCCTAATTTCATAAAAATAAGAAAATGGACATTCATGAGCCATTAATGCTAGCAACCACCTCTACACAATTAATGAAACTTGGAAACCCTATAAAAGTCCAAGGCACTTACTTGTAGTTCAAAGAGAAAAAGGTTGGGTCCTAGCCAAAGCTCCAAAAGTTCCAATAATGGAGAATGAGGTGAGGAAGAAGATGAAGATGATGAATCCACTCTCCAAAGTCATTTACAAGCTCTCAATCTTCACACTTGATGGAGGAAATGGAAGGAATAGAGAAAGGGATGGAAGAAAGTTGCCTAGGATTTGGAAAATGAGCAAATGAGGCATCTCTTAGCTTATATAAGTCATCATTTTGTATTTAAACCCACTTTCCTACACTCATTTACATTTTAAGTCAAATGATGGCTCTTTTGACTAATTTTAAGTTAAAACTAATCGTGTATGTTATGAAAGTTAATGTATTAATTGAGATATACGCGAAGGTATCCAATTTTACCGTATTTGATGAAATACGCGAAAATCCGTATTTACGAAAAAGTCCTTATCTCTACTCATTTTAATCAAATCTCTATTCAATGATCTTAACTTCATTCAATCTCACTTCATTATGCTCAATTTAATCATTAGAGACTTGTTTATCTCTTTTTGGTCATTAACCAATATTAATTCAATTAATTACACTTAATTAGCATAATTCTCAATTAATTAGCCTTAATCATCATTAATTCGGGACGGGGTGTAACAAAAGTCCTCTTGAATAGGGACTGAGACACTTTCATTGGTTTCTTCCTGTTGGTACAGCTAATTTGTCACATTTTGTCCACTATCTTCATCTCGATTTGGCACATCCCAAATTCCTCGATGCTTGACACGTTCCACAACTTTCCAATTTGGGCCTAATTTGGTATCATTGACATAGAATACCTGGTTTACCTGATTTAGCAAGGCAAATGGATCCTTCTCATACCACCGACCCCTAACGTCAGCGCTTGTGACATGTGCATCAATATGTATTCTATCTTTACGCCCAGTATTATACCACTCACATTTGAACAAAACCAATTTAGAACCATTAATGTATGACAATTCAAATATGATGGACACATAACCAAAAAAGTCAATTATTTCGCCATCGTGTTCCCCTTCAACAACCAACCCACTATTCTGGCTCTTGTGACAGTTGTCGCGATCTCTAGTGAGGAAACGAACACCATTGACCATACAACCCGAATATTGATGCACTGGACAATTAGGACCATTTGCCAATGCCCACAGTTCATCGGTTGCATATTGAGACTGTTGAGATCTCAGTTGATTCATCTGCATTAATTAATAGAGCATGAAACATATTAATTAAGTTACACGAGTGCTTAATGTTTTGGGTTGACAACATTTATTGTGAGTTTATCGTATGTACATGATTTTTGAACCATCCTGAGAACTCTTCCCGTTGTATATCAGTGATGTTGCGTCCCCCAGGCACGTGCACTTGCCTCTTGTGCTCCCTTCTCAGGGGATTAGTGACATATAGTGATATTAGTGACACAAAGGGAGATAAAAAAATTTACATGTTATGATTAGTTAAACTGAACCACTTACTCTAGATAAGGTATGACCTCAGGAGTATTATACAACACAAACCAATGGGCCAGGTTGCGTTCCCTATGTGACATGTTGGGAGCCCTCGTGATAGGTGCAAAGGGACGAATACGTTGGGTGAAGACGTCCAACCCCGGGCCTCGTTCGTCCCCATCGTCATTCCGTTCTTCAAGAACTTCTCCCTTTAGGTACCTCTTGATAAAATTAACACTCTCTTTGGCAATGTATGCCTCTGCGATCGAACCTTCTGGTCGAGCTCGATTGGTTACGTATTTCTTAAGGGCTCCAAGAAACCTGTAGACATAGCGATCAACAATTAAGATTAAAAAACTAAAATACCTTCACACTAATCAACAATATAAAGATGGGTAATGCAATCACCTCTCAATTTGATACATCCATCGATATTGCACCGGTCCGGAAAGCATGGCCTCGCGCGGAATATGAGTACTATCTTTTTCTCAAGTACTTCCAAGTGGCTCCGTATTAATGTCTTCGAGCAAATGTCCTCGAAGAAGCTGCCCAGCTCAAATAGTGTTGTGCATATCTCGTTGTTCACATACCCACGCATGCCAATCGGAAGAAGACGTTGCAGAAGAACATGGCAGTCATGGCTTTTCAAGCCAGCTAATTTCCCGTTCTTCAAGGTCACACACCTCAATAGATTCGCAGCATACCCATCTGGGTACTTGATCGATTTCAGATATTCATAAAAACCATCTCTCTCCTTTGGGGACAATGTGTATGAAGCAGGGGGCTTCTCATTTCCCCGTCCATTGCTTCTACTTCGTAGATGCAATTCTGGCCTAATATTCATATTTGCCAAATCCATACGGGCATACTCGGTGTCCTTGTTCCTCTTATCCATGCCCAACATTGTGCCAAGGTGACTTTCACATATATTCTTCTCTACGTGCATGACATCAATGTTGTGTCGAACCTTTAGCTTCTTAAAATACGGAAGCTCATAAAAAATGCTTTTCTTCTTCCAGTTCAAGTCTTCAGGATCACGAGGTCTTTTCTTGTTGCTAGAGTGCTTCCCAAACCTTGTATCCGGCAATCGATCCAATTGTGCTTGTACCTTTTCCATCAACGGCAACTCCAATGACTTCACTCGATTCTCATTCTTGCCGTTAAAGTCCTTAAGGCGTCGCCAGGTGTGCTTCCTTGGCAAGTAAGCTCGATGGCCCATGTAACCAACCTTCCTTTTCAACTTAACCGCTAAGAATTCGTCATTACAAGGGGGACAAGCCATGTAACCTTTCGTGGTCCACCCAGACAAGTTATCATATGCAGGAAAGTCGTTTATGGTCCACAACAAAGCCACATGCATATTGAAGGTCTGTTTCCTAGAGGCATCGTAAGTTCCAACACCTTTCTCCCACAACTCATTCAACTCATCAATCATGGGTCGGAGATAAACATCGATATCATTCCCAGGTTGACGCGGCCCAGGAATAAGCCATGCATCATGAAGAATGGCTCCTTCATGCACATCCAAGGTGGCAAGTTGTACGGCATAAGTATGACAGGCCACATACTATACGAAGTGCTCATGTCCCCGAAAGGGTTGAACCCATCGGAGGCTAGTCCCAGCCTTATGTTACGAGTCTCTGCGGCAAAATCCGGGTTCTCCTTGTCAAAATCCTTCCATTCATCACAATCGGCCGGATGCCTACCTGTCCCGTCATCTCTGCGTTTGTCACTATGCCATCTCATGTGCTCAGCAGTCTTTCGGGACATGTAGAGTCTCCGTAACCTCAGTATCAATGGGAAATAACGCAACACTTTATGAGGTATCTTCTTGCCCTTCACAACATTGACTCTATATCTGGACTACCTGCATACCGGGCATTTATCCAGACCTGCATTCTCCTTCCAAAACAGGGCGCAATCATTCTCACAAGCATCAATGTGCTCGTATCCCAATCCCAAGTCACGCAGTATCTTCTTGGCAGTATAAATAGACTCAGGAACCAAATTACCGTCTGGCAGAACCGCCCTCTGTATTTGCATCAAATTGTTGAACGACCTGTTGCTCCACTTTCCCTCAACCTTCTGCTCTATCATCTTAACAACAAAGTCTAGCAGAGTGTTATCTGGAGAGCAGCCCGGGTACAGAGGGCGCTGAGAAGCATCCAAAATCCTTTCGAAGTGACGTACAGCGTTACCGTGGATGGTTTCAGGCTCAGTGTAAGTTCCCATGTAATGGTCCTGCATCATTTCTGGATATTCATCCCGATCCTCATAGTCACTATCAATATCCTCATGTCCCGGTTCGACTACTTCATTCACTGGAGGTGTTGTTTCTCCATGGTAGATCCAGGTCGTGTAGGATGCTTGCATACCCTTATGGAAAATATGATATTTCACAGTAGCAAAGTCATACCTACGGCTATTCAAGCAGATACTACACGGGCAATAAATTTGAGTAGCATCCCCCGCATTCGCCTTTGCAAAATCAATAAATGACTTCACCCCTCTCTGATATTCCTGACCAAGTCTTGCCATCTTATTTTTACTATCCAGTGTCGTCTAAGTCTTGTCCATATCTAGTCTTTTTAACAAAGAAATCTAAACAAGATATCCATACAAATCAAAAGCATGCTTTCATCAAACCGATAGAAGAAAAAAAATCATAAACAAATAAATAAACATAAATATGTACGTAGTATATGCATTAGGAAAAGTGGAGGCTTAACTAGATGCATTAACAAAATTGGAGGTTTAAGGTTATCATGGATTATAGACAACAAGCTCATGGATCAGGTAGATTTCTCAGGTTTTCATGGTGTTTTATTATTATTGCAATCTATGATGGTCAATGTCTTTGAGTTCCATGTACAGTTTTGGATGAAACACAAACCACAAATGGTCCGAATGCTATGTCCATATGGATGGCGTGTTTGTTTTTTGGTGGTGCATTGGCCTTAAATTCACATTAGGTGGGGTACTGTTGTACTGACATTTTGTACCAAATCATTATAAGTGGCAACTGACGATTTTGATTGAGAATGGAGATCATGAAAACAGAAACTCACACTGCGGTTCGGGTTTCCTCATTCCATCTCATCAAATTTTGGGCATTCTTATCTTAAGAAGTTGAGTGAAGGTGATGTAAGAAATTACTTTGAGCAGTTGATTGATGTTGTGGACTATTGACACAGCAGAGGTGTATATCACAAAGATCTGAAGGTCAGAACCAAACTCGATGTATTGAAACTCTGTTTGTCTTTGATGAAAGTAGATGACCGTATATGCTAATTTGATATGTTTGGTATTTGTTTTGATGATGTGAGCAGCCTGAAAACCTGCGTTTAGATAGCAGAGGAAATCTAAAAGGTTTCTGACTTTGGGCTCAGTGTATTGCGCAAGGTAAACTTAACAAAATATTTCATATGTATAAAGAAATTGCATATTGCTTGTTGGACATCATGGGTGATTACAGCAAGGGGGAAAGATCAGTTGAATTAAATTCTTCATACTCAAGTGAAGACTTATCATCCTATAACCAACACCTTTGGCAACTATAAGATTTCCCTTACATAACCAATCAGAGGATTATCCAGATATATCCTCACTTCAACAACAATTTCCTACTGTAACTACAACAATGTAAGATTCTACAGCATGACTTGTGGTGCTTATACTTGAGCATATAATGCATTTAAACAGAGATCCAAACAGTAAGTCGGAAAGAAAGAGATGAAAAATCTTTAATATTTGATGAAAAAAGCTGAATATCAAGAAAGTTCAATCTATAAAATAAGGATACCGGAGTTCTGATTTTTTATGAAGCAAATAAACTGAACACGCGGCAAGAAATATGCAAAATAGATTAATGAGAATTTTTGGAAATATGCAACAACGACACATTCAGTGCATGGCAGAAAATACAGCTGTGAAAGAAAATAATAATAAATTGACGGATCAAATGTGACAAGAAGAACAAACCAAGTTTTGTCCCAACAAGAATTATGGGAACACCAGAATGAATTCAGAAAATAGGGATTTTCTTCCACCTTTGCAAAATTGATTCATAATCAACCAAATCTCTAGAATAATAAGGACTTTTTAGGAGAAAATCTCCTCAGTAATATCAAACTTCAAAGCTTGTTAAAATCAATCTTTTCTAATCAAATCATTCCCATACCTAGAAAAAGAACAGCAAAAAAAAATCACAAAATCAAACTAAAAACTACTGGCATGCAATCCTGTTAAAGCCGACCGAGAACAATACAAAACCTAAGAATTAACTACAGAGATGAGATGCAAGATAGAAAAACCTAAATCTTCAAAATCCAAAACTGCAAAACATTAAATCCTCAAAGGCCCAAACAAAGATTCTACCTTGACGGATTGATTGCAGTGGAACTCTTTTCCGGTGGTGTTCTGATAGGCATGGTCTCGGGCGGCTGTAATGGAAGCACTTTCCAAAGCGAGCAAGAGAAACCTAAGGTCTCGGGCGGCTGTAGTGGAAGCACTTGTAAGTCCTCGGGATCCTTACCCTAGAGGGGGGGTGAATAGGGTGAGCTACTAAATAGTGACCAATTATGACCAAATTTAACTTCTTTAAATTAACTAGTCACTTGTGATGATTAACAAACAAATTGTGGAAGCTAATAAACAAAATCACCACATAGCACACACCATAACACAATGATTTATAGTGGTTCGGCCTCAATGCCTACATCCACTACCGGCTTGTGTTCCTCACACCCCACCGGATTTCCACTATGTATGCTTTTCAATAGGCTAAGCAATAACCTTTACAACTATGCTTTTCTAGGCTAAGCAATAACCTCTTACAATATGCTTTTCAAGGCTAAGCAATAACCTCTTCAACCAAAAGGTTGGTTATCTCTCTAAGTAGTGTCTATAATACACTTGATGGAGATTACAATTTTGGCTCAATACATTGCCTCTTAAATAGGCGGATATAAAAGTGAAAATCTAACTCACACAAACACTATATGAATGCAAAGATGAATGCACAAAGTGTATGAATGATGTCCTCAATCAATTTGAAAATAAAACCTCATAAATGTATGCCAAAGGCTTTTGAAAGTTTTAGCTCAAAACATTTATGATTGAGGAAATGCTAATCACATGTTAAAAACAACTTGTAAAAGAAATACTTATCTATTCCAAACAAGTTGTGAAATTCTAAGAGCAAACATGTGATGCATAAGGATTTCAATCAAATTAACAATGTAGCTCATTGTATGCTTAAAGTATTTGAAAGTGTAAAACATACAAATATATTTGATTGAAATAAAGGGTAAAATCACATGTAATTAAAAAGACAACTTGAAAATGATATACCAATCAATGTTTAAACAAGTTGTAAAACTTTAAAACCAAATACATGTGATTTATAAAGTTGTTAAATCCAAAACATAAGATAGATTTGAAAGTGATTTTCTTATGATGAAAAACAACAACCAAAGATTCAACCAAGTATAGGAATCATGTTACATATGATTTCAAAGATGATTCCAAAACAAGATTCACATAGATATACCAATTAGAGTCCTACTTGGTTTGAATCATGGTGGTGCATCCAAAACAATGAATCAATTTAAAACATAAACATGTTAAGGACACAACAAGTCATAGTTTAGCATGCTAACAAAGGTTTACCAATAATTAAAACAAAGCCTGAAAACATATGAATAGGAAAAGCAAGCTTACTTAGTGATTTAACTTCATTAATCCCAAGCTTTAGCTTTCCTAATAACCCTTAGTATCCCTTAGCTCATTCCCCTTTCTATGACCTCAAATCACCTCAAGGAGGGCCACTTAGTTCCTCAAATTTGGCTAAGGAATGAACTAGTATTTATACCCAAAAAGTGGGTTTCTGCGAGTCCCCGGTCGACCTGCACTTTCCCGGGTCGACCTGGGCTTCAACGGTCATAAAACTGACCGTTTGAAATAATGTCGTTGCCTCTTTCCCGGTCGACCCGCAGTGGGCTCGGTCGACCGGGTCCATGGGCTCGGTCGACCGGCCACACTGCGGGTCGACCGGGTCCCCTGGACCAATTCCCCCAAAAATGCATATTTTGCATATTTTAAAGTATTTTCAAATGAGGATTTTTGGGCCATAAATTCAAGCTAGAAAACATGTTTTAAAACATTCTAAGAGGTTTAAAAACATGAAACATAAAAAGCCTAAAATGATTTGAAAGATTTAAAAAGCATAGGCTAGCTTGATTTAGAGAAATTCTTTTCAAAACTAAATGCATCCAAGTTTTAAAATCAAAACATGCATGAACCAAGATTTCTAAAAACAATGCATGTGAAAATCAAGATTTCAAGATTTCTAAATCAATGCTCATGTGAAAACTCAAATGATGATTTAAATGATAATGCATCCATCAAATTGCAATACACAAAATTCCTAACAATCTCCCCCTTTGCAATTTGATGGCAACTCACTCATCACCGAATTTTCACACTAAGTCTTCAGCTCCCCCTTAGCTGGACAAGTCTTGAAATCTCTTGGATGCTTCTTTGACTTAGCTTGGGCTCTTGTTCTTTTTCTTCATTCTTGATGCTTGGAGCTTGATCATTTTTCAAGCTTTCTTTTCTTCTTTAGCCAAGCAACTTCTTTAACTCCCAAGCTTAGTCTTCTAACAACTCTCCCCCTTTGACCATGCACTCTCTCTCTTTGGCAAGATATGCATCTTCTCCCCCTTTGGAAGATAATACAAAATCTCCCCTTAGATAAATTGGCTATATTCTCCCCTTTTGACATCTAGAATATTCTCCCCCTTTGACATTAAATTGCAAAGGTACCTACACACATGAAATAAGAAAAATACCTTTTAGTAGCACCTGTTAACTAAAGAGATCGAAAATGAAATATATAACAGGTATCATGTATGGTAGTAGTCTAAGGGTATAAAGCCAATTCAATGGTGAATTTGATCAAAACTAATACTTCCTATCAAGATTTATACTCCCCCTCAATCCATTCTCTCCTTTTGTCAAACTTTGACAAAGATTTAACTATTTGGTAAGAAGAAGATGGTTTTACCAATTGAGGGTAAACTTCAAGGAAAGGATTAGATTCATTTAACTATAGAGCTCAATATGATCAAATTACCAAGATTAAGAGCAAGGTCATTGAGAAAAGCAACCATGGATACCAATTGGAATAAAGAATACCAATTGAGATTAAAGGATATGACTATTATCTCAATCACTCTAAAATGGAGTTAAAAAGAATATAACTACTAGGATCAATCCAAATTAGAGCTATCCATGATGTTATGGGGTTTATTCAACATAGCATCAATCAATATACCTATGAAAAACATATGCTATGTAAATTTTGAAATCATTTCATCCAAAAAAAAATATGACTATTATGTACACAAGATGAATGAAATGAAGTTCAAACATGAAGCCTACCTCAACCATTAACCAACCAAGATTATTAACACATAAACAAGGTGGTCATAAGATTTACTTATATGAGCAAGAGAGGAGGCAAACATGAAAGATTATGATGCTAATGGAATGTGACATGGAATAAAGACATATTACTTATCAAGTTCAATCCAATGTACACAAGGTTTATCACAATCTCAAGATATCAATTGGATATGACAACAATCGAAAATTAAACTAATTGAAACCAATTGAATATGAAACATGATTAAGAGCATAGATGTGACAAACACAAAATTCCATCAAGCATCTAAAATGAAAAATCATCACTTTAAAGATATAGTAGCTTAGTGAGCATAGTGATGAACATCAATTTCGATCCTCATCAAAGAATGTATCAATGAGGCATAAATCATTTTTCAACTTGCATTTTAAATTATATAACTTCTTTGGAGAACATACAAGTTGATCTTTCAAAAACAATAATTTTCCATTTGAAGGTATGGAAAATTCAAATTAATTCAAATCATTTATTTTTCTAAAAGATCTTACTATGATATCCAAACAAATGATTTTCTAACATCAGTTGATCATGAAAAAACTAGCTAAGAAAGCTTTTGTAATCACAATCAATTGATGATCATCAAATAGAAATGCACTACAATAGATATAACTATATGAGAACAAAATGCAAATCTATATGAGAATATTGCAATCAAATGATTTTGAAAACCAAAGATATAACTAAGAAAGTTCATGTAGACAAAATCAAATGATCACAAAGAAACATTGCATTTTAAGAGATGTGACTATGTAGAAACAAAATGCAAATGTAACATGACCAACAATTAGATATGACTAAAAAAATAGGTTGGTCTAGTGAGGTTCAATTCCTTAAGGTTAAGGTCTTGATAAGGTTGTCCTTGAGGGTTTACTTTGAGGTCCCACCAACTCTTGGAGTTTTAACTTGATAAAGTTTTAGAGTGGTGAGAATGATTCTTAGGGGAAATAGAGAGCTAGGAAGGAAAAATTCATTTTCACTCATAGTGGAAATCATTCTAAAGATATGCAATAAAACACAACTCTAGGGTTCAAATCTAGATTATAGCTAATAAGGATCAACTCCGGGTGTTTAAGCCCTAAATGGAGTAACCTTGCTTTGATACCACTTGTAAGTCCTCGGGATCCTTACCCTAGAGGGGGGGTGAATAGGGTGAGCTACTAAATAGTGACCAATTATGACCAAATTTAACTTCTTTAAATTAACTAGTCACTTGTGATGATTAACAAATAAAATGCGGAAGCTAATAAACAAAATCACCACATAGCACACACCATAACACAATGATTTATAGTGGTTCGGCCTCAATGCCTACATCCACTACCGGCTTGTGTTCCTCACACCCCACCGGATTTCCACTATGTATGCTTTTCAATAGCCTAAGCAATAACCTTTACAACTATATATGTTTTTCTAGGCTAAGCAATAACCTCTTACAATATGCTTTTCAAGGCTAAGCAATAACCTCTTCAACCAAAAGGTTGGTTATCTCTCTAAGTAGTGTCTATAATACACTTGATGGAGATTACAATTTTGGCTCAATACATTGCCTCTTAAATAGGCGGATATAAAAGTGAAAATCTAACTCACACAAACACTATATGAATGCAAAGATGAATGCACAAAGTGTATGCATGATGTCCTCAATCAATTTGAAAATAAAAGCTCATAAATGTATGCCAAAGGCTTTTGAAAGTTTTAGCTCAAAACATTTATGATTGAGAAAATGCGAATCACATGTTAAAAACAACTTGTAAAAGAAATACTTATCTATTCCAAACAAGTTGTGAAATTCTAAGAGCAAACATGTGATGCATAAGGATTTCAATCAAATTAACAATGTAGCTCATTGTATGCTTAAAGTATTTGAAAGTGTAAAACATACAAATATATTTGATTGAAATAAAGGGTAAAATCACATGTAATTAAAAAGACAACTTGAAAATGATATACCAATCAATGTTTAAACAAGTTGTAAAACTTTAAAACCAAATACATGTGATTTATAAAGTTGTTGAATCCAAAACATAAGATAGATTTGAAAGTGATTTTCTTATGATGAAAAACAACAACCAAAGATTCAACCAAGTATAGGAATCATGTTACATATGATTTCAAAGATGATTCCAAAACAAGATTCACATAGATATACCAATTAGAGTCCTACTTGGTTTGAATCATGGTGGTGCATCCAAAATAATGAATCAATTCAAAACATAAACATGTTAAGGACACAACAAATCATAGTTTAGCATGCTAACAAAGGTTTACCAATAATTAAAACAAAGCATGAAAACATATGATTAGGAAAAGCAAGCTTACTTAGTGATTTAACTTTTCATTAATCCCAAGCTTTAGCTTTCCTAATAACCCTTAGTATCCCTTAGCTCATTCCCCTTTCTATGACCTCAAATCACCTCAAGGAGGGCCACTTAGTTCCTCAAATTTGGCTAAGGAATGAACTAGTATTTATACCCAAAAGTGGGTTTCTGCGAGTCCCCGGTCGACCTGCACTTTCCCTGGTCGACCTGGGCTTCAACGGTCATAAAACTGACCGTTTGAAATAATGCCGTTGCCTCTTTCCCGGTCGACCCGCAGTGGGCTCGGTCGACCGGCCACACTGCGGGTCGACCGGGTCCCCTGGACCAATTCCCCAAAAAATGCATATTTTGCATATTTTAAAGTATTTTCAAATGGGGATTTTTGGGCCATAAATTCAAGCTAGAAAACATGTTTTAAAACATTCTAAGAGGTTTAAAAACATGAAACATAAAAAGCCTAAAATGATTTGAAAGATTTAAAAAGCATAGGCTAGCTTGATTTAGAGAAATTCTTTTCAAAACTAAATGCATCCAAGTTTTAAAATCAAAACATGCATGAACCAAGATTTCTAAAAACAATGCATGTGAAAATCAAGATTTCAAGATTTCTAAATCAATGCTCATGTGAAAACTCAAATGATGATTTAAATGATAATGCATCCATCAAATTGCAATACACAAAATTCCTAACAGTACTTTCCAAAGAGACGAAGAGATCGAAACCGTAGAGGATAGAGATAGAGAGAAAAAACAAGGGAAACGAAAGATATATAGAGAGAGGAAAAACGAGGGAAACGAAAATTTTATTTATAAAGTTTGGGTTTTCTAAATATATAATTTTTAACTTTTAGCCGGTCTGCTTATGTTCGCCGCTTCGTTTTGGAAGGAAGAACTTCATAAAAAAATTTAAGAACTTCGCAGCTCGATCCCCGCCGGGGGATACTCCCGGACACCCTTCGTAGAGCGCATGTTTTAAAGAAGTGGCAATCATGATGACAAAAGAATCCTACTTGACCATGATAGCTTGGACTCTTTTGCTGGTTGTCTTTCCATTTTTGTGATTGGTTGTCTATTATTGACATAACTCACTAGATATAATATTAAACCTGTTTAATTATGTTTGGAATGGTATAGTAGTAAAGATATAGTTAAACCTGTTTAATTATTCTCCATTGTTCAATGTTCACTAATGAGTACTGAGTAATGTCCTAACTCTTAAGTCTTATGCCTTTATTTCATGCTCTCGCTTTTTTTTTTTTATAGCTTTCCACTACTTTCTAAGTTAATATGACTAAGAAACATGAATACATGTGAAAAAACTAATCATTACTATTAATTTCGATTTATACAGCGAAATAGGACTTCATATATTGAGGGCACCGCTACGCCTCATTTTTTTTACTCGCCTCATTTTTTTTACTTACTTTTGCAAAAGAACCACATATTCTTTCATTTTACAATTTTCTAGATTTTTTGAAATATTTTCAAATTTTTTGGGCGATTTTTTCAAATCGCACCGCTACGCCGCTATGTATCACCCGCTTCGTAGCGGTTTAGCGGCGGGCCGCTACTCCCGTCACTACCATTATTTACTAAATGGGGCTTTGCGGATGCAAATCGTGCGTTTCCAATGGTGCAGATAAGAAGTTAGAGCTTTCCCTGTTCATCGCCAATTAATAGGCAAAATAATTGCCAACATGCTTTTCACAACTTTTGCCAACGCGGTCTTACTTATGTCGGTAAAAATAGCAATTCTCTGTGACTTTTGCCAATGCAGTCCAAATATGCATCGAAAAAAAGACTTTTACCAACGCCAATTTTCACTGCGTCGGCAAATAGAGTCGGGAAAGTTTTTCCACAGCTTTTGCCAACGCGGTCTTACTTGCGTCGGTAAAAGTAGCAATTCTCTGTGACTTTTGCCAACGCAAGTTTTCACTGCGTAGGAAAATAGTGTCGGAAAATGTAAGTTTGTCATAGATGGAGCTTTGCAGACGCAAGTCATGCATTGGCAATGGTGCGAATAAAAAACCAGATCTTTCCCAACGCACATTTTGTGCGTCGCAAGTAGGCAAGATAATTGCCAACGCATTATTGCGTCGCCAATAGAAAAACACGCATTGGCAAAACTTTCCCTTTCTTTTGTGGGGATTTTTTGTTGGCGCCATTGTGATTACTATAGCTTTTGCCAACGTGGTCTTACTTGCGTTGGTAAAAGTATCAATTTCTATGACTTTTGCCGACGCAGTCCAAATATGCGTTGGAAATGAGACTTTTACCGACGCAAAGTTTTACTGCGTCGGCAAATAGCGTCAGAAAAAGTGCAGTTTGTTGTAGTGGTTTACATCTTGTATTGATTTTGGTAGCCTTCTGGATAGTTGATCCCTTCATCAAATGGGTCAAAAGTTTTGAAACCTATCCTAGAGGCCCACCACTATTTCCAACAATTGGTATCAGAGCCTTACCTCATCTCTAATCATGTTAGATCGGTAATTTAGATCTAATCTTTGCATGAGATGCGAAGAGGATAGACCTAGGCCTATGTAAGGATCAGATTATTAATGAGTTTACTTACTTTTTGTGGTAGATCCATGTTTGATATGTCACAAAGGGTTTAATTATGATGGAATGATGGTAGGAAGTCATTAGGAGGTATTTAGGATCATAAGGAACACTTAGGGATCAACATGAAGCAGATCTGCGAAAACCCAAATTTCTGGGTTCGTCAGTTAGGTTAGCCGAACGGGTCAATTCGGGTAGCCGAATTGACCAGGTCGGCCAGCCGAACTGGGCAGGTTGGCTAGTCGAACTCAGGTAGTATGTTTTGTTTTTGGATTCGAATTTTTCTATTTGGCATTTTGTCTTTCCATTGTGTTTTGGCAACCTGGTTTTATGAGTTGTATGGTTGTATGAGTTGCTAACTTTCAGGTTACCTTTGTCCTCTCCATATGGCCCTTAAGATTTTGCTTTCTATTTATGGTTATTGATTTTTTTGAGGCTAAGTGTAAAAGGGCACCATGGTTTCCTTGGTTTCCCATGAAAGGGCAAGGCATGGTGAATTTCCCTATAGCCCTTTTATTTCATTGTTTAGATTACCATGTAAGTCTCATCGTAGAGACCTAGGAATTTATGTAATTTTCTAAATTTGTAAATTATGGCGATGTCCGAGATGAAAAAGGAAAGCGATAATGGACTCCTAATCAAAGAGTTTGAAGATTACCAAAAGCCCTTTGGAGTTTCCCAAAGAGTTTGAGGAATTCCAATTTTGGAATGTCTAGAAGTCCAAGAAGTATGTTCCGCTTGGGCCATGTGGAGGAGATGAATAGTTTCTATTTTCTTACTTTTTCTATTTATGGATGAATGCTTAATTTAGAAAGTTTCCAAATCTGATCCAAACATAGCAAGTTACTAAAATTGGTCAAATCAAATTAATTTTTGGAAAGACACATGAGTCCGTTTGCACAAAAAAAGAGATGTGATTGCACATGTACACCCACGTGGGAGTCCAGATCTGCTACATACATGAGTCATAGATGAAATTCTTTGTCCAAGGTCTAAAGTCCAAGGTCTAAATGCTCCACATAATAGGCCAAACGAGTAACATTTCCTCTCTAAAAGAGAGGAATATGATCATTTGATAAGCCTGCAGGTACTCAGTTCTAGTCCATATCCAGACCTATCAATTTTAATGCCTCTTTAGACTTCCAAGAATGTAAGTAAATCCCATATAAGAGGTGTGCTTCTTTTGGGTGTGTTTGTATAACGAGAGAATCATGTGCTCCATGGTTTTTTCTTTTCATGTAAGAGAAGAATCATGCATTCTCTCCCCTCCTCTAGGAACATGAAATATTGTCTATTCAATAAAACTATTTTTTTTTTTTTTACATAAAAAAATGTCACTCCAAACGATGACAGAGTGGGCTGCACGAAAAATTAGAATAAATTCTCTCTTTAACGCGAATATATAATTGAGAGTACTTATGTCTTAAAAATAATTTATCTAGGATGAATTTTCTTTAGATATTTCAGATTAGAGTAGATTAGATTTATGATTTAATTAGGATATAAGATTTGAATGAATATGTAATTAGAATTAATTAGATTAAAGTTATGATGTGATTAAATTACC
The DNA here is from genome assembly GCA_012931725.1 of Litsea cubeba. Lineage (NCBI taxonomy): Eukaryota > Viridiplantae > Streptophyta > Magnoliopsida > Laurales > Lauraceae > Litsea > Litsea cubeba. The sequence continues at coordinate 55,112,175 of CM022948.1, forward strand.
TTAGATATACTCCATAAATGGTCCTAAAATTCTTAAAAACCCTTTGGTTACACAAATGAAAAGCCAAGCATATAGTGGAAATTAGCTCTTTTAACTTGTAAAGAGAGGAATGTTATGTGGTGAATTTATACTATGGGTCTAGAAGATCCGGAGTATATACCTATATGAAAAAAATTAAACAAATTCATGTATGCATACAGACGTAATGTATTTTTCCCGCAGGTGATGTATTTGTAAGATCTAATATGGTTTGATGGTCCCCATGACCACATGTCTAATAGTATGTACAAATAATTTACTGGTTTGTTTCATGTGTACTATACATATATTTAAGATAAAAGGCCAAGGTATTCATGATCATGGTATCATATATGTATACACATGTTTGTTGTACTCAGTTCCTATAGCATGATGCAGTCTCTACTTCACTATTTTGATTTTCTTGGTAACATACATTATTTTTAAGTAAATCAGCACAAAAACCCGTGCTAATCACGGATATACATGAAGAGGTAGGATTCTATATATGTTAGAAATAAGAGAGATAAGAGTCCATTCTGGGGAATCATATTAGTGGAGGGAGGATATGTTAGCTGTTGTAAAAACTAAAAGTAACTACCGATAAAAATAAAAAGTACAATCAAAATTAGATCAAAAACCTTTTAACTTAACATATTATGCTAGAAAAACGAAGAAGGTTATTTCCTACCATTCCGATCCCATCATTTCTTCATCGTTTACTCTTATATCATGGTTTCTATTTTTATTCGCAAAAGAAAATGATAAACCATATTTTGGGATAATTGAAATGGTTAATTACTACAGAGATCCCCAATCTCCTTGCATACCACAATTAGAGAAAAAATGGTAGCTGATATACAATGTTGGCATTGGCATTAATAGGTTAAACTGATGAGTGCTCTTTACCAAAAAAAAAAAAAAAAGATGATTACTAACATTTTTCTGCCTGAATCAACACTCTTGTAGGATAGTGACAGACATTCCAGGCACCACAGATGCTAGTTTTGGTAGGTTTTCTTCCATGTTTACTTTACAAAGACAAATATGCTCTATATCTCTCAACATCTAGTCATACAAGATCCAAGCCATTCAAATATTATTTGGAATGGAAACGGCAGGCTATTCCTGCCCAAGCTACACTTTCGAAATGAGACTGGTATTTTTATGAATAGGTTTGGGTATAATTTGCTTTTGGCATTTGAAAACACAGCTCATCCAGCCAAAATAATAGAAAATACCAAGGTACCCACTCGTTTCCATGGCAATGAATTCCTTGGAATTCCAACAATTCCTTAGAATGGCTAGAGTTAAAGAAACCAAGATGAAGAGCCATAAGTGGCCTTGAAATAGACTCTATTTTTAATGAAAAATAAATTAATGTGACATGGAAAACAAATGCCCCGCAATCACCTAAGTAAATGACATCTTAGTAAACTCAATTTTGATATAAGTTGCAACCTTTTATCATTCGCTTCTTATCTCTAATAATTCTTTGTTGGTACTGAATTCACTAGGGATTCAATTCCGTGCAAACAAATCAACCACAAAAGTTTGGACCTGGATATGTTCTGATATCATTTTGGTGGGAATGTTGCCACAGATGATCTGCCATGCATATTTGTGTATATATTTACATATGCTGGAAATTTTCTTTTAGAGGATGCCCCATAATATAAGTTTCCGGAAAAAAAAAGCTATAAATGAAAGCCTAAGATCAAAGTGGAAAAAGCACATAAAATAGCAGAGGTCCAAAGAAGAGTGTAATGTAAAAGACCAAAGCAGAGGACCAAGACCCAATTAAGGGAATACTAAAACGTGGGGATGAGTCTATTGTAAAATCCGGTCAAATAAAACAACATAGAATGAAATATTAAGTAGAGAAATTCAATTATCCCTTCAACGTAAATAATAACAAAATATAACCATCAAAAGTTGGTGTATAAGAATTTCTTTATGATATCCGTAAAAACATCCAGTGTATATAATACATGAATTCTCTAACTAGATCTATATAGGTACTAATTCTTAGTGCACAAAGTATTTTGCAGTGGATTAGGCATGTTGGAAAGTCTAACATTCCTCATGGACTTAATATATCTGTTTGGGCCGTAATCTTATCAGCTTAGGATTTGGAGTTGCTACGTAGTATCTTACATGGTCCCATCGTTTCTACATTTGGAATCTAAAACCACAATAATAAAAAAAAAAAAAAGATTGTTGATCAGTCCGGACAATAACCTCATGAGGGTCTGACTGATGGTCCTTTTTTTTTTTTTTTTTTTCATTTTAGCGATGGGGAAGAAATGTTGTCTTCTGGACTTCTTATTAGAAATCCCTTTAAACTTCATTATTACTATTGAAAAGCCTCAGTGACAATTGAACTGTTTTAACTTTGAGTAGGAAGGGACGTGGTGAGCTATGAGAATCCAAAGCCTAACAGAGGCATTCACCTCTTCAAGCAGAAGCGCAGGCAAGCAGTTACCCCACCCACTTGAAGGGACCATTTCAACACTCGAAGGTTTGCACTTTGCAGTCGAAAATGATCTCGGCCCCCCAGTTGCTGCCGTCTTTTTCAATGCACAGTGGGAAAGTACTGCTGCGAGGAGACGCTGAAGCCCTCACACATCACTACTTCACTGACACATGTCATGTCAAATGCTGTAATAAGCCTGTGGTCGTGGCTGTCGCGTTTTCCTTTATTTCTCATTCTCCATCTTCTTTTTTCTTGCTTTTGATTATGTGATTGTACGGGGTGAAGTCTATTTCATTTCTGACCTGGAGACAAGTGTCAGGCCACTCAAGTTTTGAACTGGGGCTGTTTCTCTGGTAGTCTTGTATGGTTTACTCTCATATCTTTGGCGTTAAAAATAATATTAATTACCAGATGTTTTAAGAGGGCATTTATGAGGTCAATAAACATTAAGAATAATGGGTAATGCACATTAACATCAAATGCATATTTAAAGACACTATTTTCTCCACATGCAGCTGGATGCACAAAAAATCCATCAGCATTATACAATGCCCACTCTGCCTCAAGACTGCACTCAAGAGGCAAAATAATGAATTTGTCCAAAAACTTAAAAAGGAGGAAAAATAATAGGATTTGTATGAACGAATTAGTCCCGTTTGGTAAGTCTATTTCTTGCCTCTAAACATCTACTTCTCTAAAATGAATAGAGATTTTGAAATTTAGAGGTATTTGGCAGTGATTTAGAGGCAAAGGCTCTAAAAAAGAAATGCCCCAAAAATGGGCATATAGAAATCAGAGGCAATGGCTCTCGAAAATAAAGAGGCGGAACCCATTTTCTAGGACAAAAATGCCCCTAACGGAATTTTATTGCCAACGAAAGTCCTAAAGAATAAAGCACTTTCCAACTCGTTATTTCTTCAAACTGAAACCATGAGTGGAAGGAAGAACGGAGAAGAGGAAGCAACGAATCAGCCTGCTGTGTTGGTCTTCTCTTTCTTGCTTCGGTGAATCTCTCGACCTGCAACGCTCATCTCTTATGGTATGATCACCTTCTATTTCTTTTGTTTCTTCTTGTTTCTTTCTCTATTCAGAATAGTTGCTTGCTACTTTCTTTCTCTCTCTCTTCAAGTTCAATCGATGTGTTTTTTCTTTTTTTTTTAATGATGATGGAAAGGGTTCGAGATGGGTACTCGGGATGGTATTACATGAGGCTGGAAAGGGTTGGAGATGGATTTTAGTTTGAGATGGTATTACATGAGGAGTTGATGATGGAGGGGGTGGTTTTGAGAATGGTTTTGATTTCTGAGATGATGGTGTTTCTGCAAGACACTCTATTTTGCACTTACAATAATACTTCTTAATCCGGAAATGTGCTATATTTAAAGGGGTGAAAACAACCCATCTCATGGGTCATACGCATTGGGCAAGGCCGTGACTATTAGTGGTTAAAAAACTCAGTTTTATGAAAAATAGAAATAACATAAAATCAATGAAAACTCATATAATGCAGATTCACAAATGGACCTTTGAATCTGCAATTGAATGTGAGTAGTAAATGTTAGTTTTATAAACTCAATCCAGTAGATGATATAATAAATTGATTAATTTATTTATTTATCAGTATATTCATGCTTTTCTTTCATGAGATGAATGGTGATTTATTATATACTTGCACATAACCAATACGAATGACATGATGGTTCATGAGATGTACCGGAGTCCACAAGTATATTAGATGTAACACATGTGTATGGATGAGATCCACATACATGAGACATGTGTAGCAAATCTTATACTTAAATATCTTCACAACCAGTGATGAGATTGGACATCTCATACTGACAAAGTTGCAGCACTTTGATCACTATGAGATAGTGTGATTTGTCTCGATCATCAGAATGGAAGATTCTGGATCATAGTGCAGGTGCATTGGATGTATTGAAGGACCATGAAAATCACTTATGAACACTGTCTTTAAACTTAAGGTCTGCTCTCATAATTCTCTACAAGTAAGCTCTCAATCTTGAGATATTAATGAACTCAAGTTTCTATCTATTCATTTGCTTTGAGTCACCAATGAGTGAGACTAACTGTAGGTCAACACCTTGGTGATTTGGGTACGTGGTAGTAGAGCTGTGGGAACATTCAATTGTCATGATGGAATCTATCTCTAATATCCCATTGTGCCAATTAATGAATTTATCATTGGTAAGTGCGCACCCATTCTGATTAAGAGTTAATTGAAAAAGTATCATGATTATTATAATTAATTGGGGCTCAAGGATAGTAAGATATGGATCTAAGTTTGGAAGACAGGTCCAATTGATTCATGTATATTGATAGAGGGGCCTACTTGTGGTAATGTGGAAGTTTAGGGTCTTCTATGTAATATTCCTAAGACTGGAGTTCAATTGCATTTATATAGTGGAGTTATTTACAATTAACCATGGGCCCGAATTCCACATGAGACGTGGGGTCGCGTGTCCCAGTTGGAGCCAACTTTCTAAGGAATCCCTAGTGGTCCCCACGCTAGCCCAATTATTAGAAAGTTTCTAATTCTAGTTAAACTCTAAAAAGAAAGTTACTATTTTTATTTGAAGTGAGACTTCTAATAGTGATAATAGTAAACTTACAAATTTTAGTAGAAGTGAGACTTCTATTTTAATTAGAAAGGAATTAGAAAGTTACTAATCATATTTGAAGTGAGACTTCTAAATGTGATATAAGTAAAGCTACTAATTATTAATGGAAGTGAGATTTCTATTTTAATTAAAAAAGAGAAAGTTACTAATTCTTAATTGAAGTAAGACTTCTATTTTAATTAGTAAAGAAGAGGTTGCTTTAAGCTATAAATATATGAGGAAAGAGATGTGGACAATTATTATGCCATTCCTAGGGATTCACGCCCAACGCTTTTAGGTGCAAGTGTTGCACGTCCAGTCCTCTCTCTCTTAGTTCAAGTTGTTGCACACCCCTCCTCTTTGTGCAAGAGTTACACACACTTTCTCTTCCAGTTCCTCCTTTGAGTTTCCTAGTAGTTTTCTCTTGAAGATCCCACAATCTTCTTGAGAAAAAGAAAATCTGATACAGGTCATAGCGTGGAAGATCAAGAGGTCTTGGAGATCCCTATTTAATTAGTGAAAGCGTTTCATCATCAAAGAAAGACACAACTTCTCTATTAGATCGAGCACAACCGAGCTCCAAAGGTATAATATACCTTCATTGTATGTTGTAGATTTATTTGTAGCTTATATGTTGCTGGTTCTATCTTTTAAAGAGATTGATTTACTGATCTTGATATGTGAGATTGAGGGTATGTATCTTGAATTGGTTTGTTGCCTTCTGGATAGTTGATCCCTGCATCAAGTGGGTCAAAAGTTTTTTGAAACCTATCCTAGAGGCCCACCTATTTCTAACAATAAAGCTTCCGTGATTAAGAGGAGAAACATAGATCTTAGAACATTAAAGTGCAAGTATTGCGAATTCCCTAGAGCCTTACCAACAACTCATGAGAAAACGACATTAATCCCCACGTCCATAAAGTCAAACCTATCGAGAGTGCTTTCACTCACCATACTAAAACATGAGTATCTGTTTCTTTTTTTTCTTTAATGCTTAAAGACATATTTATAAAAGAATAAGCTTAGGAAAACGTCGAGTTTGTTAAAGACGATAAGTTCCAACCTCACTATGGTGAAAGAAAAGTGCATATATTGACCTCAAATGTGGGACTTGATTTGGAACAAAATCTTGCACCCCCCACTAGTTTCAAATAATTTCAATGCACTTTATGATGTGCTCACATTTCATTCTCAAACTAATCAGTACATTTGACTAAATTCTCCATTAATTATAACTTAAAAGCTAAAAGTGGGCTACAAGACCATCTCACTATAACCGGTAAGAATCGCATTTCCCTCCTAATTTGTTATTTAACTTCACCTATGCTCATTTTCGTTTGTTGAATCACATACATCTATTGGTTGCCTCATTCTTCTTACACCTATTACGTCCACCATGATTTATTCTCTAATCCAAAGGATGATAACACAATATCCATGATCTATGATATTGCAATCTAATAGATGACAATGCAATGCCCACAATCTATGTTCTGATCAACAATGCAATGTTTATGATTTGTGATATGATGTACTGGATGATGATTCAATATCCACGATGCAATTGTCATCTGATCATACATACCCACTCTGCGTCATTAAAAGACACTAACACAAGCAAAAAAACATCATTGTTTCATTCCTCAACTAATGATTCAATACGGAGCTTAGTCTCAAGTTTTACACACACACAATAGTGGATCCAAAATTTTCATTTGGTGGTGCTAGCAATGGTCGAGTTAAGAAGTCAAATAATAAAATAGAATTTCTTATGATATTATTTAAGAAGTTTCTCGAATCTTACCGATGCAGTCACACCCACATCGTACTACTAATACATGTGTGTTTGACACAAATGTATGCTAACAAGGATATCTTCATGGTATTTGACACAACATAACTAATCCCTTAATACACACAAGACCCTACAAAACACATTAACATATGAATAAATATAATTGATGATCCAAGATAGTTCACATATACTAACATATACACATAAATCACAAATTAATTAATTCCTTTATTTCTCATTCTCTATCTTTTTTCTTGATTTTTCATTATGTGATTGTACGGGGTGAAATCTATTTGCGGATCTAGCTAATTTGCTCTTCTTCGTACTATACCAAAAGGATAAGAAAAGAAAGGTGGCTCTTCTAACTCGGTGACAAGTTGCAGACCAATAGTTGTGAACAGGGGCTGTTTCTCTTGTAGTCTTGAGTGCCTTACTCCCATATCTCTGCCGTAGCAGATTATGAATCAGTACTTCTTAAAAGTTGTAACATTTTTAGTGGGTCTTGTCGGTAGAAAGCAGATTACAGACAAGTGGCAGACTGTTATATGCTTGAGCTTGGGACTACATGTCTTGAATGCTTCATTGCTTTGCTTTCCAACCTTTTGGATTCCAATTTTTTGGATGCTTTTGGGGTCTCTGCTGGTTTTAAATGATATGGGCTTGTTCTATCCAAAATAAATAAATAAATAAAATGATATGGGGTTGTTCCTGTTTTGATGAATCCAATAGCAATAGCATGAGTATGGCTGTGCATATTGGTGGTCTGTATGGGTTTAGTACTAACATCAACCAGCAAATTTAATCTATCGATTTTTTAATTAAGCAATTCAATTCGACCGATGGAGAGGGCTTAGACTGAACCGAACCGAATTGAGGTTCGTTCGATCAAACTATTCATTTTTTTTCTTATTTTGTTTGAAAAATCAAAAATAAAAAATTTCAAAAATGATGACAACCCCATCCTTTGCATTTATTTCAATGTGGTCCTATATTTCATGACATAATGGGTTCTTTTGAATTCTTAGAAATTCAAATCCATAGTAATAGATCGAATTTTAACAATAATGAATTCTTTTTTTTAAGTCCTTGATAATTCAATTCCATGTAAATAAGTAAGCCCTGCCATATGTTCGGGATAAGATATTAGTGGTAATGTGGTTCCTTATAATTTCTAAAAAAATATTTTCAGGCAATAAAATTGGCCCTAAGCAAGACAAGCAACTAAAATTTCACAAGCCTTTCATCCTTACTTTCTATCAATTAATGTGATTTTTTGTGTTAGTACCCGGAAAATGTATGGATCAATGAAAAAAGATCAATTTGTGTAAAAAGGAAAAATAGAAATATAATTAATTTATCCTATTTGGGGCCCACCTTTTATTGTTTAAAGTTTTGATCATATGAACAACCACTCTTAATATGTTCTTTGTATCGTATTTCAATTTAATAGGTAAACGTGAATTGTACACATAGAGGTAGGCAACACAGGGTGCAATGACCAAATGTTTGATAAAGAAAGAGGAAAATATAAATCATAACAAGTGGAAAAAAAAGTAAAAATCAAGGAATGAAGATGCTTAGGAAAAAGTTTGGGTAGTTTTGGCATTTCCCCTTGCATTGAGAAGGTGCAGGGAAAATTAGAGTTTTTGGGGAGGATGAGGGAAAACTTATCTCTAAAGGTAAGCTATAGGAAAAAACCTCTATTTATTGTTGCAATCAAAATGGAAATAGTAGGACCATTCCAAACTACACAAAAACTCATCCAGAATCATTCTTTTTCCTTCAAAATTATGGAAATCCCTGCTTTTGTTTACCAAATAAGGTAACCATGAATCCTTTTCCTTGAAATGACCTCCTAGCACTAACACTTTCGATTATGGTGGAATCCCTTTATGCCCTTACAATATCTTTAAGAGCATGTCTAAATATAGCAACTTTCTTTGCATACGTGCAGTTTGGGAAGGTTCTCAACATGACCCAGCTCAGGAAATTCTCTTTTCCCTTAAACGGAAAAATAATGAAGATGCTTAGATGCAGTTTGGGAAGGTTCTCAACATGACCCAGCTCAGGAAATTCTCTTTTCCCTTAAACGGAAAAAAAAAAATGAAGATGCTTAGATGCAGTTTGGGATGATTCTATTGCCATATAAGCACCTTTATTGTTAGAATATATATATATATAATATATATTTTGAATGATAACTTTCATCGACTAAAGAACTCAGTCATGTAGATTATATTAAGGGCCTCACCTCTAGAATCTTACAATTTCATTATCATATGGAAAAAAATGAAAATTAAAATACAACAAAAAGTCTAAATGGACTAACTCATTGAGTTAGTCCATGGACTAACTCTATGATATCCATGGGGATATCATGTCATATCATAAGATATCCCCATGAAAATCATAGGGTTAGTCCATGTAAGGTGAAAAAGTCAACAAAGGCTGCTGTTTAAAAAAAAAGTTGATAGACAGTTGCAAAGTCCGTCCCGAGGCAGAATGCACTCTCACTATAGCGAGGGTGATGCATAAAACATAGTTGGTTCTGGACTCTGCTTAAAAGTTTGAGATGGACTCTCTATCCTGATTGGAATATTATTAGGAGTCTTAAGTACGAATTTGGGGATATATATTGGGTGTTTCTCACAACTCAAAGGTAAGAGAAAAAATCATCTCTCAAGTTCTGAATTAGTGATTTAATTGAGAGAAATTTTCTCTAGAGATTTTTTAAGAGTTGTGCTGCCAAGTACTCTACAGAGCCAGGTTCTTCTGCATCCCTTGTAGAAGATCATCTTCTTGCGTAGAAGATTTGAGGAGTCAAGCGCTGGATCTGTCTGTTGCAATCAACGGTGTGATGTCGTTGTAGCGTGATGTGACACAAGGTAACTTCATCTTTAGATAGGGGATATCTAGAGAAGAAATCTGAGTTTCTTGTAATTGCGAGATTCATAGTGTTTGATTAGATCCAGTACGGATCGGTGGTTTTTTACTCGGTTTGGGTTTTCCACCTTAAATTTGGTGTCCTTGTGGTGTGTGCTTGTGATTTTATTTCTGTTGCGTAGGTTATTGTTTTTTTTTTTTTTTACACACTAGTGGGCTGATTTATTGAGTGGACCAATCTAGAGATCTCAAACCCTAAACCTCAATTGGTATCAGAGCGGGTTACACTAATTTGTTGTGTTTGATCTAAAGAGATTTCTAGAATGGTGTTCAATCGAGAAGGGACATCAACTTCTAAGCCCCCTTTGCTAGATGGTTCTAATTATGCATATTGGAAGCAAAGGATGATTGGGTTCCTTAAGTCCATTGATGATGATGTTTGGGATATTGTTGAGGAGGGCTACTCCAGACCAACAATTGTGGTTAGTGGACAAACTGTTTCTAAACCTAAAGTTGAATGGACAAAGGATGAGAAGCATGCCTCCAATTGTAATAACAAGGCAGTGAATAACATATACAATGGAGTGTCTGCTGAAGAGTTTCATAGGATTTCCACTTGCAAAACTGCAAAAGAAGCGTGGAAAGTTTTACAGACAGTGTATGAGGGTACATACATGGTGAAGCAATCTAAATTGCAAAGGCTGACTAAAGAATTTGAAACCCTCGTGATAGAAGAAGATGAGACCTTTGATCAATTTTATGCAAAGCTGAATGATATTGTCAATTCTGTTTTCAATCTGGGTGAGGAAATTCAAGAAAACAAGATTGTAAAGAAAATCTTGCGGTCTCTACCTTCGAGGTTCGATTCTAAAGTTGATGCTATTGAAGAAAAAAAGAATCTTGATACCCTCAAGGTAAACTAGTTGGTTGGGAATCTTCAAACCTTTGAAATAAACCTTTTGGATAAAGGAAAATCAAAAGAGAAAGATATTGCTTTGAAAGCCAACTCAGAATCAAGAAAGAAACCTGAAAAGAAAATTACGTCTGATTCTGAATCTGAGGCTGAAGATGATTTGGCTGAAATGTTCAATTGCTTCAAAGAGTATATGAAGTCAAAACAAGTCAAGTGGAAGGGTTCTAAATTTGCAAAAAAGGATTCTGCAAAAGGAACTAAGTGTTTTGAGTGCCATGGCTATGGTCACTATGCTAGTGAGTGTGCCAACAAGAAAAAGGGTGCAATGAAAAAGGCTCTCAACACAACTTGGGAGGAACAGTCATCAGAAGAAGAACAAGATCCTTCAATTGAAACTTCTGAAATTCTCTATCTGACAATGATACTGATGAAGATCATGCTGATGAGATGTCAGATCAAGAGAAAGATTATGAAGCGTTGTATCATAAAACATATACTGATTGTGTTAAGATGTCCAAGTATGGCTACAAGATCTCTATCAAGTTTAAAGCTGCTCAAGAAGAAAATTCCGCATTAAAGAATGATTTAGAGCAAGCGCTTGAAAAGATTCGTCTCTTGGAAAGTCAGAAAAACTGCATGGCTGAAAATTTAACAACTGAGAGTCAAAAACTTGAAAAGGCTGAACAAGAGATTGTGAATATGAAGACGGAGTTGCGGACTGTTAAATCTGAAAAAGAAGATTTGTAAGGAAGATTGAAGATCACTCTGTCTGAACTAAAAGTGAAAAAAAGCTTCACTAAACAAGATGAACACTGGTTCGAAGACTCTTACAAATATCTTGTGTAGTCAGAAGTCTCAGGTTATGATCATGGTGCATCCACTTCAAATACTAAAGGTAAAATAATTTTTATTTCAAGTGTTGCACATGCTACTCCACATACTGCACATATACATAATGTGTCGAGTAGTATCAAGAAAAAGAATGTGTCACGCGCTGCACGCACATCCACTTGTCACCATTGTGGAAAGAAAGGACACATTCGTCCCCATTGCAAGAAGCTGCAAAGTCTACCCAAGACCAAGCAATGGCGGAAGAATTTTCCTCCACCCTAGACAACTCCAATTTGGGTTAGAAAATCTGATTTGCCTAAGGAATTTGCTCACACTGTGCTGAAAGCTCAAACTACACAAGTGTGGGTGGCTAATCATAAAAGCCCTGATCAAGGAGGTTAAGTCCCCATCCCCAGTGCTGATACGAAGATCATATTGAGGGGGAGTCAAAATCGAGGGGGAGCTACTGCATCCAGGTTGACGGAAGCTACATGATTATTTTTGTTTGTCAATTATGGACAAATTCAGGGGGAGAAGAATGAATCCCAGAAGAGTTCTACAAGCTAAGGCAATTCAAGATCTACAGTGCTGATTTTTCTTTGTTTAAAAATTCATTGTATTTTGAATTTTTTTGTAGATCTTATTGTATTGTTCTAGGAGATTTGTCCACGAATTGCCAAAAGGGGGAGATTGTAAGGTGAAAAAGTCAACAAAGGCTGCTGTTTAAAAAAAAAGTTGACGGACGGTTGCAAAGTCCGTCCAGAGGCAGATTGCACTCTCGCTATAGCGAGAGTACACCTCGCTATAGCGAGGGTGACGCAGAAAACATAGTTGGTTCTGGACTCTGCTTAAAAGTTTGAGATGGACTCTATCCTGATTGGAATATTATTAGGAGTCTTAAGCACGAATTTGGGGCTATATATTGGGTGTTTCTCACAACCCAAAGGTAAGAGAAAAAATCATCTCTCAAGTTCTAAATTAGTGATTTAATTGAGAGAAATCTTCTCTAGAGATTTTTTAAGAGTTGTGCTGTCAAGTACTCTACAGAGCCAGGTTCTTCTGCATCCTTGTAGAAGATCATCTTCTTGCGTAGAAGATTTGAGGAGTCAAGCGCTAGATCTGTCTGTTGCAATTAACGGTGTGATATCGTTGAAGCGTGATGTGACACAAGGTAACTTCAGTCTTTAGATAGGGGATATCTAAGGAAGAAATCTGAGTTTCTTGTAATTGCGAGATTCATAGTGTTTGATTAGATCCAGTAGGATCGGTGGTTTTTTACCCGGTTTGGGTTTTCCACCTTAAATTTGGTGTCCTTGTGGTGTGTGCTTGTGATTTTATTTCCGTTGCGTAGATTATTGTTTTTTCTTGCACACTGGTGGATTGATTTATTGAGGGAACCAATCTAGAGATCTCAAACCCTAAACCATCAGTCCATGGACTAACTCAATGAGTTAGTCCATATAGCATAACTGAAAATACAAACCCTCATTGCCGTTCATGACGGCCGGGAAATATGCATGATGGCCGGGAGATATGATACATGCTGACCAAGTGACTCATGCCCTTGGTTTTAATTGCTAATAGTTTAATGATCCTATAATTTTATCTTGTGATAAAATTTAATGGTAAATAATATCTTATATTCTATGAAATTCAGGCAAGTGCCAATTGAAGAGAGGCTGGTGTGTGAATGGATTTAATTGAATAAATGTGAGTAAAAATTTAATAAACAGTGTTGGAAAAGTAGGTTGAGAGAGAGGCAACCACAAGCATGTTGTTATACTTTTCTAGATTCATAGAAAGTAAGTTCTATTATTGATTGGAAATTATGGAAAAGACATCATTTAGCTTTTCTACATGACCCATCTCCATTTTCTTAAACTGGGCCCTCTCCTCCACTCCCTTCGGCATAAGAGAAGAAACCTTCAAGAAACTTCTTTTAAACACTATATATATGACCAACCTCCTTCACTTGTCCAATAAGAGTCTCCAAGACAAAACCAAAGCCTAATCCATTTCTCCTAAATTCCTACTGTCCTTCTCATTTTTCCTGTCTTTATCATGGCAAGAATGTTGGAGCCTCTCCTTATGGGGAGAGTTATAGGAGATGTTGTTGACAACTTCAGCCCAACTGTTCAGATGAGTGTCACTTACAGTTGCTGCAGAAAGGTTTGTAACGGCCAAGAGTTCTACCCATCTTCAGTAGTCTCTAAACCTAAGGTTGATGTTGAAGGTGGTGATATGAGGTCTTTCTTCACACTGGTATATGCTCTTACACCTCCAATTGCGTCCTTTATAATTTATTTATTTACCCACCTAGGGGTTGGTGGAGTGGCAAAGGCGTGCTATTGCTCTCCACGTCTTATGTTCGAAACCTACCTCAGATGTGATCCGCATCATTTATATGGATTTAGTGGGTGCCATTTGGGTGAGTAATAAATGTTTGGTCAAAAACCTCACAAAAACTCACATTAAAAAATTATTATTATTATTATTATTTTCTATATTTGGGATATGAACTCACGGACAGGCTATTCCTGCTACCAACTGAACTTCACTTTAGAGACGATTCCCTGATTTTCCAATTATAACACAGTATACATGCAGAAACAAAATGCAAACAGGGACCGAGACAAACTCCTTTTTCTTTTTGTTTTCTTTAATTTGTGAATCTAGTACTACACATCCCCATTTGTTATTCCATATCTTTCCAGTTATATCATCATTTTCTCTTGCAGGTCATGACAGATCCAGATTTTCCTGGCCCTAGTGAACCATACCTGAGGGAGCACGTGCATTGGTATGTATATACTCTAAATCTCTAAATCTCATGTCACTTCAACTTTTAGCCAAAGAAAAAAAAGCCTAGTTCTCTAGCCCAATAAATAGAAAGAAGAAAAATTAAAGAAGCACAATACTTTTGTACTCACATGCCTTGGGAACTGGATATTATGACACATGATTCTTCAGTTTGCACAAAAAAGAATGTGCTTGTACACCCAGGTGAGACGGATATGCTGCAAACATGAGTCGAATAGGGATTTCTCCACCATAGTCTAAACTCATATTTGCCACTTCTTCTATAAAGCTGACCGAAATTATAAAAACAAGAGGGTTTGACACAATATTATGGTCTCTGTCCATTTTAGATATTTAAAAGCAAATCCTCTAAAATCTAAATGCTCATAAAGTAGACAGCTGAAAATAGAGTTTTGACATCTTCTTTGTATGACTCTATTTTTACTGAGTCTGTCAAAAAAAGAGTAGAGATACCAAACATGGCCTAAATCCTCCACGTAACAGACCAAACGAGTAACTTTTCCTCTAAAAAAAAAGAAATATGATAATTTGATAAGCCTGGTAGTTTTGGTCCACATCTGAACCAATTAAGCATGTAAATAAATCCAATAAAGGGATGTGCTTCTTTTGTGTGTGTTATCAAGAGAATCTAGTGCTCCATGATTCTTTTTCCACGAGAAATCTTCGGTTCTCTCCCCTCCTCTATGAACATGAAATATTGTCTATTGTAAAAAAATTAATTATTATTATTTTTATTTTTCCAATAAAAAAGAATGTCACTCCAAACGATGAAAGAATGGGATGCATGAAAAATTAGAATAATTTTCTTTTTTAGCGTGAATCTATAATTGAGAATAGTTTTATCCTAAAAAGAAGTTATCAATGATGAATTTTATTTAGATATTTCGCATAAGAGTAGATTAGATTATGATTTAATAAGGTTATAATATTTGAATGAGCATGTAATTAGGATTAATTAGATTAAAGTTATGATGTGATTAGATTAGCTTAAGTACGTACTCTGTAAATGTTCCTAAATCCCATAAAAGTCCTTTCGTTACACAAATGAAAAGCCAAAAATAGTGGTTAGCTCTTTTTACTTGTAAAGAGAGGTATGTTATGTGGTGAATTTATACTATGGGTCCTAGAAAATCCGGAGTATATTCCTATATGAAGAAAAAATTCATGTATACATATATTTAGTAAAAAAGCCAAGGTATCCAAGATCATGGTATCATATATGTTGTACTTAGTTCCTACAGCATCATGCAGTCTCTACTTCACTGCTAGTTTGATTTTCATTGTAACGTACATTATTTTAAAGTAATAGAAAAACTAAGAAGGCTATTTCATTCCCAACCGGCCTCCTCATTTCTTCACCCTTTACCCTTATTTCATGGTTTCTATATTTATGCTCAAAAGAACAAAAAAGGTGAAATGAGTTGAAGGATATTCCTTTTCCAACTGTACTTTTGATGAAAAAAAAGAAAAGATATCCAATTTTTTTGTGCAATTGATACTAACATTTGCATTGTGGCATTTACATTAATAGGTTAAACTGATGAGTGCTAACATTTTGCTGCCTGAATGAACACTGTTGCAGGATAGTGACAGACATTCCCGGCACCACAGATGCTACTTTTGGTAGGTTTTCTTCTATTTTTTTTTGCTTTACAGAGACAAATATGCTCTTCCTTATTCTCTCTCACTCTCTCTCGATATAGCCATACGGATGTAAGATCCAAGCCATTCAAATATTCTTTGGAATGGAAGCAGCTGGCTATTCCTGCCCAAGCTACACAAATGAGACTGGTGATTTTATGAATAGGTTTGGGTATAATTTTCTTTTGGCATTGAAAAACACAGCTCATCTGGCCAAAATAATCGAAAATACCAAAGGACCCACTCGTTTCCATGGCAATGAATTCCTAGGAATTCCAACAACTCCTCAAAATGGCTAGAACTAAAGAAAAAAAAGCAACCAGCCATAACTGGGCCATGAAATAGACTCTATTTTTTTTTAATAAAGATAAATTAAGGGGACATGGAAAACAAATGCCCAGTACCAGCAACCACTCTAGTAAATAATATCTTAGTAAACTCAAGTCTTGTTGCCCGAGTGATATATACATACGGAAAATATTTAAGTGCATCTATCCCTCACCCAGTGAGGGATATTCCATTTTTTGGGAAGTTTCAAGTATGGAGGGAGTATTCATATGTACCCTTATGTACTTGAAAAATCACTTTTGTACGTGAAAATTTTCAAAAAGAGAGGTGTTCCTCACCCTATGATGAGGGATACATGCATAGAAATACTCCCCTATATAAAAATTTTACATACTAAGCTTTTGTTAATTTCAATAAAGATAGATATAGACCCAGTAGGACAAATTGGCATCCCTACCAAATATATACATCCCAACAAGTCCAAGTTCACCACATATTAGAGCTGACTGGACCCATTTATATTTCCTACATATGAGAGAGAAGTCTCAATTCTCTTATTAGGGGGGGCTCTAATCTCTTTAGTAGATTCTGTAAAAACATTGCTATAAATCCTTTAGTAATTAATCCTTACATTTGAAATTCAAACCGTTCAAGATCACTTTCCATCTTGTATTATTATCATGGAGATCTTAACATTACATACCCACCGTCAAATAGAGCAAATCTTACTTGTGATTCAAAAACCACGAGAAAAAAAAAAAAACTTGATCAGTCCGACTGATGCTCTAATTTTCCATGTGATCTTATTAGAAACCCTTTTAAACTTCATTATTACTAGAGTAGAGTCCCACGTCGAATACTATTGAAAAGTCTCACTGACAATTGAGGTGTTTTAACTTTGAGTAGGAAGGGAGGTGGTAAGCTATGAGAATCCAACGCCAAACATAGGCATTCACAGATATGTATTCCTTCTCTATAAGCAGAAGCGCAGGCAAGCAGTTGCCCCACCCGCTTCAAGGGACCATTTCAACACACGAAGGTTTGCAACCCAAAATGATCTCGGCCCCCCAGTTGCTGCCGTCTTCTTCAATGCACAGAGGGAAACAGCTGCGAGGAGACGCTAAGGTTCCCACACATCACGACTTCACTGACACATGTCGTGTCAATGGCTGTAATAAGCCTGTGGCTGTGGCTGTGGCGCTTACTTTATTTATCATTCTCTATCTTTTTTCTTGCTTTTGATTATGCGATTGTACGGGGTGAAGTCTATTTCCTTTCAAGTGGCCCCTCTAACTTGGAGACATGTGGCAGACTACTCCAGTTTTCAACTGGGGCTGTTTCTCTGGAAGTCTTGTCTCTTGTGTATTGTTTACTCTCATATCTTTGTTGTTAAAAATAATATTACCAGATGTTTTTAGAGGCCATTTATGAGGACAACAATAAACATTGAGAATAATGGGTAAGGCACATTAACACCAAATGCATATTTAAAGACACTATTTTCTTTGAGGGCCGGATTACCATAAAGTAAGAAAAGCCCTTACTTTATCCAAAAAATATAATCCAAAAAATACAAAACATAAGGCCTCATAATAGCAACTGGCATCTTTTAAATTCCAAAATAACAACTGACATCCTTTTATTTCTCCCTAAAAATAAGATCCCATAATAACTTTCTCTTGAGAAGATACAATCAAGATCTTCATTTCCTCTTGCTTAACCAATTTTTCAGATCACCCACCGCAGAAATATTTGTCCATTTCTTGTCTTCCGGGCCCTTTCTCTCTCGCTCTCTCTCTCTCTATATATATATATATATATTTTTTTTCTTGCCTCTCCCTGTCCACTTTAAAAAGGTTTGACCAATGCTTGAAGCTTTAGCTTCCGAGAGAGTTGTGATTTAATTACTAATAACAAAACATAAGGCCTCATAATAGCAACTCCAATCTTTTCAAATTAAAAAAAAAAAAAACTGACTTTTGTAATTTTGCATCACAAAAGACGAGAAAAATAGATTTTAAACAAAATATTTACAATAATATTAAAAAATAAAAATGGCTTCATTTGGGATTTTTTTGCTTCAGGCCTCAAATTGTCTTGAGCCGGCCCTATTTTATCCACTCTGCCTCAAGACTGCGCTCAAGAGGCAAAATATGGATTTATCCAAAAACTTATAAAGGAGAAAAAAAAAACATGATTTGTATGTAGGAAGAGGAGTTTCTGCAGGATGCTTGCAACTGAATGTGAGTAGTAAAGTTTTCTCGACAAGGAGGAGAAACTTAAATCTTAAAACAATAAAGTTGTAGTAATTGGGAATTCTCCAAAGCCTTACTAATAGCTCATGAGAGAATGACCCTAATTCCCATATCCATAAAGCCATACCCATCAAGACTGCTTTCGCTCACTTCATACTAAAACATGAGTCTGTTTTTCTTTAATGCTTATATATATTATATATATAGGGAGATGTTCTTGTCAGAGTTACTCTCACGGTACTATGAGAGTAAAATAGTGTGGCCGATCACATTTAGGCTGTTGGCTTTGGATATGAATGTGAGGGCCCCCACCCTTACTCTCATGTAATTGTGGGAGTTACTCTCATAAAAACATCTCCCTACTCTCACATTACTATACGAGTAAGAGGAGACCCTCATATTTAGGCTATTGGCGTTGGATATGGATCCAATAGGCCCCCCCGTCCCCCCCTTAGTTTCATAATAGTGGGTGAGTTACTCTCATAGGAGTATTTTTCATATATATATATCCCATATAGAAAAATATTCATGTGCATCCATCCGTCACCATGTTATGGTGAGGGACAACATAGTAGGGTTGACTTTATAGCACATCTGAACCATCCACATACATGGAACCCCCTTAAGTATATTAGACCCATTGAATTTTCAACCTATCTAAATGGATAGGACCGTTGGACCGAGGGTCAATTTTTTTCCTTTAATATAAAGTCATTAAATTCGTGGGCCACGGATGAAGGGGTTAAAGGCATGGGATTGACCCCAAATTTGATATATGGTCTCATCCAAGGTGTCTCTTCCCATCACCCTCAAGTCCCATGATTAATGGATCCATAGGTGGGCCCCATTAAGTTTGTCCCTCACCATATGGTGAAGGAAGGCCCGTCCCGAATTAATGATGATTAAGGCTAATTAATTGAGAATTATGCTAATTAAGCATAATTAATTGAATTAATGTTGGTTAATGACCAAAAAGAGATAAACAAGTCTCTAACGATTGAATTGAGCATAATGAAGTGAGATTGAATGAAATTGAAATCATTGAATTGAGATTGGTTTAAATGAGTAGAGATAAGGACTTCTTTGTAAATACGGATTTTTGCGTATTTCGTCAAATACAGTAAAATTGGGTACCATCGCGTATATCTCAATTAATACATTAACTTTCATAACATACGCAATTAGTTTTGACTTAAGATTAGTCAAAAGAGCCCTCATTTGACTTAAAGTGTAAATGAGAATAAGAAAGTGGACTTAAATGCAAAATGATAGCTTATATAAGCTAAGAGATGGGTTCATTTTATTTCAATAGTAAACCCTAGACAACTTCTCCATCTCTTTCTCTATTCCTTCCATTTCCTCCATCAAGTGAGAAGATTAGAGAGATTACAAGTGATTTTGGAGAAGAACTTCATCTTCTTCATCTTCTTCCTCATCTCATCCTCCATTTTTAGAACATTGGGAGCTTGTAGAAGAACTCTATATTATTCTTTTGAGCTACAAGTAAGTGTCTTGGACTTTTTATAGGGTTTCCAAGTTCCATTAAATGTGTAGAGGTGGTTGCTAGCATTAATGGCTCACAAATGTCCATTTTTTTCTTGTTTTTATGAAATTAGGGTTTGATTAAAAAAGTGGTTTTACCCCAAAACAAGTTTAGAAAGAGGGGGTTTTGCTCAAGAAGCTTCAAGAGAGGCAAGTGTATACATCTTCTATGTGATTATGTTAACATCTATGCACTACCTTGTTTAGAAGCATTTATGAAGTTTTCATTATAGATTGGAATGAGGTTTATTGTGAATGAATGATGGATTAGATGTGGGTTTTGGAATGTGTATGAGTGCATAAATGAGGAAGGACTAGATATCCTAATTATGTGCATGTATGAGGTGGAAATATAGGAAAAATGGAATAAGAAGGGCAAAAATTGGAGGTCCAGTCCCGGACCTGTCCGATCGATCGGCCATCAGGTCCGATCGATCGGACTGTGTCTTAACTGAGACATATTTTTGTCCGATCGATCGGGCCTGTGCGTCGATCGATCGGACTGTCCCTTAACTGGGACGTGTTTCTGTCCGATCGATCAGACCTGTGCGTCGATCGATCGGACTGTCCCTTAACTGTGACGTATTTTCGTCCGATCGAACGGACCTTCAGGTCCGATCGATTGGTGGACTCAGTTTGAGTCCAGTTGGATTTCGAGATTCGTTCGATCATGGATGTTTCCTATGAACTTAATTACTCTCTAAACTAGTTTTAAAGCTAGTTATTATGAGATTAGAGGTCAATTGAATTAATGAAAAATAAAAGGAGATTTCAAGTGATTGAACCCTAAGTTTAATAACATAACGAATGTTTAATGAATTATAGACTAGACCCCCATGAGTGATAATTACGGGGACTCTATTGTACACATTAATTAAAAGTGATGCCCATCTAGAATAGCACGTACATTAGATAACCAATGGTTACACTCGAATGGTTGGTTGGAATCATGAAAGAAATGAGTGGAGTTCCTAATTATCCGAATTCCCTCATTGGTATGTGTTTGTATTGTACCGTAATTGCTTTACTAGACTTGCATGTCTTGAATTGAATCTAGAAATAGATTAAAGTGATAACTCGTAAGTTGATACTACATAGCTATTTCATCAAATGATTATTCCTACTGCAGTAGATGGATTTGGGGCGTTCCGGAGCTCCGTGGTGATGCTAGTTGTCTCTGGCCCGGGCACTAGTAAGTCCCACAATATTGAATTATTGTCATTGAAAGATTATGACTATACTATTCCTTCCATTGGAAGATGAATCCTTCCTTTGAGGGAAGATGGTAAAAGAATGAAAAGTAATGAAATGAGTGCTATGGTAGTTGCCAAATTGTTTATGTTCATTAATTGACTAATGATATTATCTATGCAATGAATTGTTAGAATTGATAGAAATTCGGTTAAATGAAATTATGTAGGTATTAACATGTTATATCACAGAATTATGTATGCATTGTTGAACCGTCGTGTTCATTAGTGTTATTGATGGCATTACAGGCCCACTTGCCCATGCCGACCCTGCAGCGGCCCCAGCGCCAGTGGAGGAGACCGCTCCGGTTCCTCCAGGAGGATTGATAGAATGGCATAGACGGGATACTAATTGATACAAGTATCCGAGTGCGTCATGACATGGAGATTCATTTTGGGGTTTTCTTTTGGGAATGTTTAGATTCTTTTGGGATAAACCATTTGAGAATTCAATTTTTGGTCACCTTGTATTGTATGTGAATATACAATGGTTGACAAAATAATTCATGTATAAGAACCTCACTTTTGATTGGGATTATACATTGATAATGGTTGATGTTAAATATGTATTCCGCAATTTGTATATTTTTCGCAAATTTGTATGATTATCCCTTATGGATTCCGTTTTAATTTCGGTTAATTCGGGGTTTACGGGAGTAAGTATGCGATCGCGATCCGGGGGTTTAACGGATCTCGGGCCCGGGTCGTGACATAGGTCCAGCAATGAGTTTGTTAAGGACTATAAGTTCCAACCTCACTACAGTAAAATAAAAGTACATATATATTGACTTAAAAAATGGGACTTCACTTGGAACAAAATTTTGCACGCCCCACTAGTTTCAAACAACTTCAGTGCACATTATGATGTAATCACATTACATTCTCAAACTAAACATTATATTTGACTAAATTTCCCTTTAATTCTAACATAAAATTTAAAAGTGGGCTACAAGACCATCTCACTATATCCGGTAAAAATTACATTTCCCTCGAGGTATTGAATCTCACTCTCAGTAATGATATCACTTTGTAAATAAGGAGTTTTGCAACATAATTTGTTATTTAACTTCTCTTATAGTCATTTTCGTTTGTTGATGGATGGCATACCTCTATTGGTTGTCTCATTCTTCTTACACCAATTATAAACCCCATGATCTATTCCCTGTTGTGCGGAAGCCTCGTAGTGGGTTTTGATACTGCCTATTGAGAAAAATAGTGCAGCGGAAATATGAGTGATCGATGGTTTAGATGCAAGATGCATGAACACATGCAATCAATCAACATACAAAAGAGACATAGGATTTACATGGTTCACCCGTTTAGGACTACGTCCACGGGGGAAGACGAAAGTGATTCATTACAAAGGAGATACAAGAGGAGGTATACTACATATGAGATTTCTCTCGTGGTCTCAGTCCAACTATACACCCAATACCACAATCATTCTCTTGTATGGTGTACGAAACATCACCTCCTAGAGATTACATCTCTAAACTTCCTTCTCCATTTCTTCTCGATAGCCTCCCTCCATTTATAAGAGTGCAAGGGGGACAAAGCATTTAATGATCATTAAATGCAAGTTATCATGTGCGTGTGGTGGTTCACAACCCAATGGATTGGTGGCTCACAACCCAGTTTGAGCTTCAAAGTCTCATATTACGGCAACCAATGTGGGAGTTCGGTGTCTGTGCACCACATGCACTTCAAATGAGGTAGCTCTCAGTGGAAGCAACAATGGTGGCTGGGCTTTGGTGAATTGAAGCCATATTTCCAAGAATTCTCCACCTTGGCCAAAATTCACCATCCATACTGACTGACCAAATCAAAGTTGCCTCGAAATGCACCCTTAGGTGCCATGCACCCAAAAGTGCTCAAACTCGAGATGTTCATCAAGTCCAAACTACCCATCAACCACAATACAAATGGGTTGGTAATACAAAAGGGTTGGGCCTACAAAATGAGCCAAACCCAATCCCACATACCCAACAAATCTCCACCTTGGCGAGATTTGTAGGTCACAACATCTCCACCTCAAACATGACGCTCGAATCTTTGACGAATCTGAGTGATTCAAAAAATTACTCACAACCGGCAATCAAACTGTCCTAACTTGCATGTAGAATAACTTCTGCTTCCGAATGAGTCTTAATGTCTCCACAATTGTAGCATAACTACTGCTTCCAAACGAGTCTTAATGACTCCATAATTACAGAAAAACATCTGCTCCAAATAAGTCCAGATGACATTACAATTGCAGAACAAACTTAACCTCCAAATGAGTCCTTATGACTTCCTAATTGCAGAAGAGTTTCTACTTCGAAACGAGTCCTGATGACTCCGTATTTGCAGAAAACCTATGCTCCAAATAAGTCCCGATGACTCCATAATTACAAAATAACTGCTACTTCCAAACGAGTCTTAATGACTCCATAATTGCAGAACACCATTTGCTCTAAATCAGTCCGGAATAACTCCACAGTTGCAGAAAAAATATCTGCTTCTGAACGAGCCCCGATGACTTCACAATAGCAGCAATCTCTGCCTCCAACGAGTCTTAATGACTCGACAATTGCAGAATGGCCTCAACTTCCAATTGAGTTTTGATGACTCCATAATTGCAAAAGAATCTCTACTTTGAAACAAGTCCTGATGACTCCATATTTGCAGAATAATCTCTGCTACAAATGAGTCCCGATGACTCCATAATTGCATAATAACATCTGCACCGAAATGAGTCCCGATGACTCCAACATTGCAGAACACCACCTGCTTCTGAACGAGTTCTGGCGACTTCATAATTGCAGAACAGCCTCTGCTCCAACTGAGTCTTGATGACTCCATAATTGAAGAACAATTGTTGCTTCCAAACAAGTCTTGATGACTCCATATTTACAGAATATCCTCTGCTCCAAATGAGTCATGATGACTCCATAATTGAAGAACAATTGTTGCTTTCAAATGAGTCATGATGACTCCATAATTGCATAATAGCCTCTGCTCCAAATGAGTCTTGGTGACTCCATAATTGAAGAACAATTGCTGCTTCCAAACGAGTCATGATGAATCCAAATTGCATAATAGCCTCTACTCTGAATGAGTCCTGATGACTCTAGAATTGAAGAACAATAGCTACTTCCAAACGAGTCATGATGACTCCATAATTGTATAATAGCCTCTGCTCCGAATGAGTCTTGATGACTCCATAATTGAAGAATAATTGCTGCTTCCAAACGAGTTCGGATGACTCCACAATTGCAGAACAGCCTCAGCTTCCAAATGAGTCTTGATGACTCTATAATTGCAGAATGATTTCTACTTCAAAACGAGTCCTGGTGACTCCATATTTGCAGAATAACCTCTGCTCCAAATGAGTCCTGATGACTCCATAATTGCAGAATAACATATGCACCCAAATGACTAGTGATGTCTGCATCCATCACTACGACCATGAACCACTTGGTTTCTGCACAACCAAGTTTTTCCTGCCAAAAACTGCCAATCTCCTTCGTTAACCCCGTAGATCTTATCTCTACAAGTTCACAAGAACGAGCTGATATGTAATCGAACTTTGCATGACTCCAATATCATAGAAGCTATTTTCTACCCTCCTGTCGGTCAAAGTCCTCCGATGACCATTGGATTTTCAATCTCATGCTACACTTGCAAAGATCCCGTCACTACAAGCACGTGATGGACCTGCTTCTTTTGCATGCTCGTGGCAGTACCGGGAGTCAGCAGACGTGCCGTTGGGTCTAACCCTTTCGCGGCCGGAGGCGGGTGAAGCGAGCATCAACATTTTTTTTGTACGGGCATGCCAGATTTTCTACTCTGCTTGGAATTGCAAGTGGTGGTCCGGAGATCCACCTTCGTAAGTGATGGACCGCGCTCCTGCTTGGGTTCCTACCGAGGTCGGCGGACGTGGGAGTCCGTCGGTTC
Organism: Litsea cubeba; assembly: GCA_012931725.1. Classification (NCBI taxonomy): domain Eukaryota; kingdom Viridiplantae; phylum Streptophyta; class Magnoliopsida; order Laurales; family Lauraceae; genus Litsea; species Litsea cubeba. The sequence goes on from CM022948.1 coordinate 55,137,444, forward strand.
CGACCCTTTCGTAACCGGGGGGCAAGGGCGTGCATCAACATTTCTTTTTTTGTGGGTGTGCCAGATTTTCTATTTTACTTGGAATTGCAAGTGGTGATCCGGGGATCAACCTTCGCAAGTAAAAAGGAAATCAACTTCTTTCAAGTTTTCCATTGCACATATATTTAAGAAAAGAGACATTTTTCTTGATTTGCCGTGAAAAGCGATTTTTTTGGCATTTATAGCCGATTTTGGCGTTTATAGCCGATTTTGGCGTTTATAGCCCATTTACAATCCTTATCAACAATGAAAGACAAGAATTGTGATTTTTGTCTCTTTTGAAAAAAATACAAACTACAATGAAAAGCAAGAAAAGGAGGATCTAACTTCTCAGGAGATTGTGGGGGACTCGTTTAGATTGACGGTCGCAAGCCATATGTGGGCTTCGCCATCATCCATGCAGATGAGAACAGAGGATGCTATTGATTCGCTTGGCTTGGCTATAACCTCGGGTTTTTAGAAGACAAAGACCAAAGGAAGGTCCTATGTCCAATAAAAAAACCGAGTAGACGGGCTGAAAAGCCATATCTAAGCCATTGGAGGCAGGAGGAGAAGGCAAGGACCTTGGGGGGGGGGTACCCCCCAAGGGACTTTTATCACCTTGTTGCGGTGGCCGGTGTAGAACTTCCGCAGAGTTTTCTCTCTTTTTCTTTTCTCTGGATTTCTGACTGCTGTCTGATGTTTGTTGTGTGTTTTTCCGATTTTTCTGATGTCCTTTCTTCTTGGAGAGCCCTCCTATTTATAGGCTTTTAGGTAGCCTTTTAGGTGGGTTTATGGGCTTTTAATGTCATTAAGCCACATAATGGGAGGAGTTACAAAATTGAATTGTTTATTTTGTAACTCTTTTTTCTTGGCTTCTGATTGGCCGGAGGAGATTGAGGGCATTTAATCGCCTTTAATCGCCATGATGGGAGGAGTTTCATGGGTTAAATGCCATGAATCTCTTGACTTGTAACTCCCAAATGCTTGCTTCTGATTGGGCCGTCCAAGGAAATGGATTAATGACTGTAATAAAGCTAGTCAATTAATCGCATTAAGTGGTCGCCGAGCAGCTGAAGAGTCGCGGGCCGTGCCACGTCTTTTGGAATTCTTCTGTTGATGATCATCGATGGATCTTCATGTAGATCGACATCAGATGACCATGTAATTTCAGGTGTTTGTTGCCCAACAGCGGGTCTGGTGCCATCTGTCCTGTCGATTTCTCGATCGGTCGGGTGGAAAGCACACTTTTTTTTGGTTGACCGGGTGGCGATCAATACTGTCTTTGATACTCTTGATGATTTACCCGTGTTTTGGACGGATATCAGAGGACTTGGTGTCTCAAAAGCATGAATTTTGGAAAGTACCAGAGGCTGGGCTCCTCGAATCGCGAAAAAACGGCGAAAACCGGGGTTTCCGGGGCTTTCCCGGCGACCCCGGGGTCCATGGTCGCCGGCGACCCTGGCCCAGGGTCGCAGGGGCCTGCGACCTTGGGCCAGGGTCGCAGGGGCCTGCGACCCTGGCCCAGGGTCGCAGGGGTCTGCGACCCTGGGGGGGTTTTCCCCCTTTTTGGTCCCGTTTTGCGTCCGTTTTTGCTCTTTTTTGATTCTTTTTTCTTCTGTACTTTTCTTTGACATTTTGATCATTTATTGGCCTGATTTCTTTGTAGGAAACCTGATGAGAATCCTTGCATTTTATTTTGCAAAGTTTCCAATTTCCTGAGAAAGCCGAAGACTTTGTCGCGCAGAGTTGCCGATTTCCCGTCAGAAGCTGAAACTGGGTCAAACGATGTCAGAATGACCTGAAATTTGGTGTGAAGCCTGCTGAGCAATAAATAAGACCAACCATAGGCTTTTGTTTGAGTTTTGAAGCCGTTTGGGGTCCTATCACCTGTAGACTTGCTTTTTGTCGCGATGAAGATGTCGCGGTTTGATGTGCGGTCAACCGATGTCCGATTGACTTGAAATTTGACAGGGAACCTATTGGAGTCATTTTAAGATGATCCATAGGTTCTGTCTTGGAAACCATGGTCCCGGAGAGCTTTACCACCGAGAGGCTTGATTTGGCTGTCGGAGAAGCGAAGTTAGGCCAAATGATCTTGAAATGGCTTGAAACTTCTTGTGTACTCCTCTTTTGGCTGTCTGGATGAATCTTGCAGTTTTTGTTTGATTCTGACAAGATTTGATTTTTGGAAGCAGCATTGCCTATTTATGGCAGGTTGCGACTTCATGTAGCTCTTTGGATCTTGGAAAGGCAAAGTGACATTTTTTGTGTCAACAAATGCCCCCTCGAGGTACAGCGGCGAGTTGCTTAACTTTTGTAGTCGATGTGCCTCGAAGAGATTTTTTGAAGGAGAGCCTGTGACTTGACCAAGAGTCTTTGAGCAATCTTTCTTTTTGGTATTTGTAGCCTTTTGAACTTCCAGGGGAATTTTATGGTAGTGAAAGGGATCACGTACTATCTCGAGGCAAAGTTTTGAAGATGACATCAGGGATGTGGATTTGGGTTTTGACCTTGTGACCTAACAGGCTATATATGGCAGGTTAGGGGGTCAGGTTTGGTTTTGATCGTGTGACCCAACAAGCTGTATGTGGAATGTTGGGGGATCGATTTTGGTCTTGATCTTGTGACCTAACAGGCTGTATGTGGCAAGTTAGGGGATCAGGTTTTGGTTTTTGGTTTTGGTCTTGTGACCTAACAGGCTGTATGTGGCAGGTTAGGGGACCAGGTTTTGGTTTGATTTTTGTGAAATGTCAATTTCAAGATTTTGGCTCAATTTGGTATATGAGACTGGATGGTTTGATTTTTGGAAGCTCATAGGGCTTGGAATTTTCTTTTGTATGGTCCAATCAACTCAAAAGAGGCATGGAACCATTTTTGTATGCTCTTGGTAAGAGGGATTTCTCTTTGACTAAAAGCCCAAATTTTTTTTTTTTTTTTTTTTTTTTTTTTGTGCCTAGGTGGTCAAACCTGGCTCATATGGGCTAACCCATGGGACCTTAAGCTTTTGAAATGGCTTAGATCTCATATGGTATCATTTTTGTAAAGAATATCCAAAAATATCTCATTTGGATAGAGAATATCTAAGAATATCTTTTCTTGGAGAGAATCTCTCATGATCCCTTTATTTTTGGGATAGAATATCTCAAGATATCTTTCTTTTAGGAAAGAATCCGTCATAGATTGATTTTAGGAGAAAATCTCTCAAGATCCCTTTATTTTGGGATAGGATATCTCAAGATATCTTTCTTTTGGGAAAGAATCCGTCATAGATTGATTTTTGGGAGAAAATCTCTCAAGATCCCTTTATTTTGGGATAGGATATCTCAAGATATCTTTCTTTTGGGAAAGAATCCGTCATAGATTGATTTTTGGGAGAAAATCTCTCAAGATCCCTTTATTTTGGGATAGGATATCTCAAGATATCTTTCTTTTGGGAAAGAATCCGTCATAGATTGATTTTTGGGAGAAAATCTCTCAAGATATCTCTCTTTTGGAAAGAATCTTTCTAATTTCTTTCTTTTGGTAAGGTTACTAATTAGTAACACTTACCTCTTTCTTTCTTTCCTTCTTTGGTTTGCTCTCCTCTATAAAAGCAAAGAGAAGGTTGGATCTCTTGCTCTTATTACTTTCTTTTGCAATAATCTCAAGAGGGCTTCAAGACCAAGAGCTTTTCTTCTTCAAGAGTTTTCTTCTTCTTCTCCATCAATGGCTTCAAGTAAGTTCTTCTTTTTCAAGAAAACTCCATTGTAGGAAAAAAAAGTTCTTTCTCTTCTTTTTTTTTTGTTTCTTTCTTTTCTTTTTTTTTTTTTTCACGTGTTTGCCTCTTTTTTTTTCTCACACGTTTTTTTTTTTTGCTTTCTTTTCTTTCTTTTTTTTTTTCATGTTTTTTTTTTTTATTGTGTGGGCCGTACGGACAGATCCGTACGGATCTGGCCGTACGGCCACGTGGCCTGTGGGCCACGGCCTGTGGGCCAGTCCTCTTTTTTTTTTTTTTTTTTTTTTTTTTCCTCCCTTTTTTTTTGAGAGAGTTTCTTTTCTTTCTTTTTTTTTTTTGTTTTCTTTCCCCTCTTTTTTTTTAGAGAAAGTTTCTTTTTTTTTTTTTTTCTCATCATGATAATGCATTTTTTTCGCAAATCTAGATGTTCATGCATGCCTTTAATTTGTAAATTAAATTTGTAGCATGATGTGATTGCATACCTGAAAGTGTTTGCAAATTTGGGAACTTGGAGCTCGCAGTGATGTTGAGCCCTTCCTGATTTTGCGGAGACTTTTAGGTTTCGAAAGTTTGGAGTTTCGGAGCTCGCAGCGATGTTGAGCCCATCTTCAAGCTTTCTATTTCTTTCGGGATAGTTCCTTTTCTTCGGAATTGCCCCGTCATCATGTCAAAATCTCGCCAGATTTTTTTTTTTTAGCGAGATTCTGTCATTTTGATGTTTGATCTTTTTCTTTTCCATCCTTTTCAGGTGGTTCCTCCAGAGCGAACAAGGGTAAAGAGCCTGCTACAAGCGTACCTCGTCGGTCTTCTAGATCCTCTAATCCGGCCGTTCAGCAGGCTTTCGAGAAGGTCCAGTATGTTGAAAGAAACCTGGAAGAGTGCGACTCCCTCAACAGAGATGAGATGAGGCAGCGACTGATCACTCTCAAGGGAGAGGAATTTTATAAGATCATGGTAAGCAGTCGTCCATGGCTGATGGAAGATCAGAGCATTTTGCCCAAGCCTACCTTCTTCTTTGGTGATGCGGTCCCTGACGACATTACATACCAGAGGAGATCTTTTCAGTTTTCCTTCACAGCAGATGGTGAGAAGAAGACTGTTACTACCCGGTCGATGTTTGATCGCACCGTCTCGATTCTGAGCCTTGCCCCCACGTGCCCCAAGAGGGAAGATCCTCCAAGCTGGGTGAGAAGGACAAATGTAATCAAGACCGGGGGTTTTTGTTGGCGGTTCTCCTGGATATACGGAGAGGTCGCCTGTTGACATGGACCTGTTGATGCCATCCAGCGGCTACCAGGGCTCTGATTATCCGTCGGTCGATTTGAGACCGGTGGGCCTTGGTATTTTCAGCGGTGACGGCAGCAATTGGATCAAGCCTTTTCGACTTCGAGGTCGTTTCAATGCTGACTCCGAGTGGAAGTCGTGGACTGATCGCGTCCTGCTGATTGGTGGCGCCGTTTTGAAGGAAGCCGGGATTTTTGATGCGGTCCGCGCTTTTGGGGAGACCGTGATCTTTTCCGACGAGGCCTTCATGGCTATGCTGGAGTCGTTCCTCCCTCAAACCAATACCTTCGTCGTGACGAATGGTGAGATTGGTTTTTCTTTGAAGGAGTTGAGCGCCATTACCGGATTGCCCATCCTCGGCAAACTCTATGAGGAGTTTATGCCGATTGACAGCGTCCTCGAGGGGCAGTCTGAGGAGTTCAGGCTTTTATACTTTCAACTCGTCGCCTTCTATGATTTTTTTGAAGGAGAAGGGGGTTCGAAAGTTAGATCCAGCAGTTGGAAGAGTTTTTGCTCTTCATTCCCCAACTTCTTTGATAGTAGGGAGCCTTCTGATAGCATGACCCAGGAAGCTGGAGCTCAGGATCCAAGTTCAAAGAAGATTTTGGCCATGCAAGAAGAGTTGAGAGATTTCTGTGCAAGTACAAACGCCATATGTCCTGACATTGCACTGAGGAGAGATCTCGCTGTGTACCTCACTTATTGGCTTGGTGAGGCTATTTTTGCTGGAGGAGATGGAACGCACATCAGGCCGCATTGTATTTTCCCGGCTTGTCAGATGGCGTTTGGAGAGCAGCTTGCTTTGGTGCCTGCTCTTTACTCCTACCTGTGTACCGAACTGCAGGCTGCTGCTTTTCTGGTTCGGCTTGGGCTTCCCATGAATAGGGTATTTTCAGCCCATATCTTTTATTCGTGGTATGTATACCACTGTCCTGGCTTCCATCGGCTGGGTGCTGCACAGGATGATGATCCTCTGATGATTCGACTGGCTAAGGGCAAAGCCGTGTCCGAATCACTTTTGTTTGCCCGCATGAGGATCCGACGGTTCAGGGACGTCGAGATGGGGCAATCTTCAGTAAAGCTTTCTCCGGAGTTGCGGAAGAAGGCTTTTGATTTTGGTGCCTCCCGAGACTCTACCAGGGCGGGGTCGGGAAGGCATTATTCCTTGACAAATGCAGAGAGAGAGTGGCTTTTCAGCATACGTGTCGGCACGATGGTGTACCGCAGACATCTTTTCGTCGATATCCAGCCGTATGTACCCTCTCGCTTTGCTTTGCAGCTTGGCTTTTCTCAAGGCGTTGTTGGAGCGCCTTCAAGCATGGTGAAGCGCTTTGGAGGCTTACAGGACGGGAGAAATGCATGGGCTTTTTATAGTGCTGAAGACACTACAGCCATGATTTCTTATCCTGTGTTACTGACTTCCCGGACTGCCGGCTTTGCGAAGTGGTTCGCGGAGAGCTTCTCGGCATATCGGGGACTTTCCAGGAAGGAGCTTGATGTGAAGCTGGTATCTGGAAAGGGCCTTGGAAAGTCGGATGGCATCCGGCGAGAGGAAGTTTGGGCCTCCTTTCTGGAGAGAAGCACAAGATAGGCTTCTCGGTGACCAGGGCGTCATCGGTTCTGAAGCTGTTCGAGAAATACCTGACGAGGCTTTGGAGCAGCTAGAACAGGAGGAAGCTGAACTGGGCGCTTGGATGCAGGCGGCACAGAGGCAAGCTTCCGTGGAGTCTACTGGCAAGAGCAGACCATCCAGTGATGAGTCAAGTGGGAAACCTGACTCTGACAGCGGGGTAGGTTCCTCTAAGAAGCGAGCCCGCAGAAGTAAGAGGAGGAGGAGTCATCATAGTAGCAAGGGGCAACATGAGGATTCTCCTAACTTGGAAGTTCCTCTTACTATCAATGAGGATGTGCCAGTGGATGCTGACGAGCCTCCGGAGAAGAGAAGCCGAGAAGAAGAGACCGTCGGTGAAGGTATGATTCTTCCTTTTTCTCTTTCCATTTCTTTTCATGGGATTTTTCCATGTTATGATTTGCTTCTTGTTTC